>NW_026844077.1:5077730-5234796 GCF_029531705.1 Pantherophis guttatus | reverse complement strand
GAAGGAAGGAAGGAAGGAAGGAAGGAAGGAAGGAAGGAAGGAAGGAATAGCAATAGCACTTAGACTTATATACCACTTTACAGTGCTTCATAGCCCTCTCTAAGGTTTACAGAGTCAGCATCTTGCCCCCAATAATCTGTGTCCTTATTTTACCCACCTCGGAAGGATGGAAGGCTGAGTCAACCTTGAGTCAGTCAGGATCAAACTGCTGGCAATGGGCAGAGAAGGAATGGAGGGAAGGAGGGAAGGAGGAAGGAAGGAAGTATTGGATGGATGGATGGATGGATGGATGGATGGATGGATGGATGGATGGATGAAGGTTAAACTTGAGTGAAGGGAGGAAGACTGACTGACTGACTGAAGATAAGACTTCAAGTATTGGGTATGTCTAGTCTAGTGAAAAGAAAGATCAGAGGTGACAAGATAGGAGTATTCCAATATCTCAGGGGCTGCCCCAAAGAAGAGGGAGTCAAGCTATTCTCCAAAGCACCTGAAGGCAGGACAAGAAGCAATGGATGGAAACTAATCAAGGAGAGAAGCAACCTAGAACTAAGGAGAAATTTCCTTACAGTGAGAACAATAAACCAGTGGAACAACTTGCCTCCAGAAGTTGTGAGTGCTCCAAGACTGGAAGTTTTTAAGAAGAAATTGGAGAATCACTTGTTTGGAATGTTTATAAGTTTTTCTGCTTGAGCAGGGGGTTGGACTAGAAGACCTCCAAGGTCCCTTCCAACTCTGTTATTCTGCTACTCTGTCCTTCCCCTCTGCAGTGAGTTATTGGACTGGGAATCACCTATGTAGAGGACTTGGGAAGCCACAGTTCTTACTGGAAGCCCTTTTCAAGCTCTTTCCTTTTTAAGGGAGTCAACTTTTGCTCTAACGCTTTCCTTCCCTTTTCTTCTCCACCTTCTCCTGGCAGGTGGGAATAACAGGGTCTCCTCTGGGGAGGAAGACTTTGGGCTTCTACTACGGCATGTGAAAACATCTGGCTGAAGTGAAAATTGCTGTTGGAGCCGAGACGAGCAAAAATATCCCCTTGGCCTTTGTCACAGGAAACAAAGAGAACAAATCCTGTATTTTCTCGAGAACAAAAGATGTCCTTTTCTGTCTCCTTTATTTATCGGTGTTAAAAGCAGAGGAAGGGAGAATGGCGAAAATCAGGGTTTCGGCCTCCTGGAACTGTATCGCTCGGATTTGATTACTGATTGATTAAACCGATTTTTTTCCTGATGTACTTACTGAGTTCTTAAATCATTTTTTTATTTTTACTCCCCTCAGAAATTCCCGTTCCAAAGAACGATCCCTTCCATCCAGTGGTGGGATTCAGCCGGTTCGTGTGAACTGGTAGTTAAATTGCTGGCTGGCCCCGCTCCTTCCCGCCCCACCCCTTCCAGGAGTCCCCACACACCCCATTTTGGCTCCCAGGTAACTGCAGGGTAACCTCCTAGGCCCAAAATGGGCATGGGCGGGTGCGGCACGCTCCCCCGCGGCCCGTTTTCACTCCCAGGAGACTTCAGGGAGGCCTCCTAGGCCCAAAACGGGGCCCGGGGGGGTGGCGTGTCCCATCTCCCCTGTGGCCCATTTTTGCTCCCAGGGAGGTGCAGGAGGCCGAATCCTGCCTGTCACATCCCCCGGCCACGCCCACCAAGCCACGCCCACAGAACCGGTAGTAAAAAAATTCTGAATCCCACCACTGCTTCCGTCATTCCGATAATTCCACAAAAATGCTTCTCTCCCCCACCAAAATTTATCCGGTAATCCTTGGGAAAGCTGGCAGAGTAAATTTAAAAAAATGAAAAAGTGAGCTCTGGTTCCAGAGAAATTGGTCCCACCGTGCTGTTGAACAAGTGAAACGTAAAAGAAGAAGAAGAAAAAAAAAGGAAACGTGTTGCTCCCTTATTGATGTATTTAAAAAGTACCGCAAAACGGGACCGTTTTAATCAGAGCTGCCTGGAGGCAAATTACTTGAGATACTTAGGTAGGCCTGTCGATGTTCTCATTATTTCCTTTATTTCATCTTCCCCGTTAACGATTTGGTTCCTGAAGCTTTAAAAAGCAAATCCTAGCTTGATATCTTAATCAATGTTAATACCTCTCCGGTCTACAGAGAGGGAGACAGTGCATAATTTGCATTCAAAATTAATTAATTAATTAATTAATTAATGCAAGTGATCCTCAATTTACGACTGTAACATTTTTTTTTAATGACCCCATATTCCCTTGCATCGGGGTGGAGTCAGGGCAGCTGAATGGAGCTGAGTGCTTAATGGCCGGATGCCTTTCCTGTCGCCAGTACGGAGTTTTGTTCAGCAGATATATTCTCGTTGTGCCCAAAGAGAGAAATATCTGCCTCTACTTAGGATCGAACTCACAGCCTCCTGATTGTGAGGCGAGAGCTCTGCCTCTAGGCTACTGCACCACCCAATACGACTTAACGACTGTAACGGAGCCCCAAAATTTCTGTTGCTAAGTGAGACATCTGTTCAGCGAGTTTTGCCCCGTTTTATAACCTTTCTTGCCACTGCTGTTAAGTGAATCACTGGGGTTGTTCAGTTCTTCACGCAGTTGTAAAGTGAAGCCGGCTTCCCTGTTGGTTGCTGCAACCGTCATAACTGTGAGTCGGTTGCCAAGCGTCTGAATATTGATTTTTTTTTTAATTTGATTTATATGCCGCCCTTCTCCGGAGACTCAGGGAGGCTTACAGTGCGTTAAGCAATAGCCTTCATACTTTTTGTATATTTATACAAAGTCAGTTTATTGCCCCCACAAACTGGGTCCTCAATTTACCTACCTTAGAAAGGATGGAAGGCTGAGTCAACCTTGAGCCTGGCGAGATTCGAACTTGCAGTAATTGCAGGCATCTGGTGTTAATCACAATGCTATCAGTCTGCTAAGCCACCATGATATTGATCATGTGAGCGTGGGAATGCTGCAATGGTTGTTAAATGTGAAAAAAAAAAAAATCAGAAGTCATTTTTTTCCGTGCCGATGAAACTTTGAACGGTCACTAAATGCATGGTTGTAAGTTGAGGATTGCAAGTAAAATGTGACCGTTTTAATCAGATGCGCCATGAGGTAGATTACTGTAGACATTTAGGTACACCTGTCTATGTTCTCATTATTCCCCTGATTTGATCTTAATCATTACAATTTGGTTCCTGGAGCTTTGAAAGCAAATCTTAGCTTGATTTGTCTATGGAGATTCTCCATCCTCCAGGTCACAGTTGTCCCAAAGGTGCTTTTTTTCCAAGAGACAACTGGATTTTCTGATTTTTCTTTGAAGACGTTTCGCTTCTCCTCCAAGGAGCTTCTTCAGCTCTGACTGGATGGAGGGGAATGGAAGGATTGATACTCCTTGCAGACAGCTGGTCATTTGCATCCTTTTTAGAGAGTCATTGAGGCCACCTGAAGTTTTATCTGTGTCCTCAGGATCACTTGGGTGGTGCAAACGGGTGTGACTACAACACAGTCCTTTCATCAGTTCCAAGAAGCTTCCACACCCATTTGCACCACTCAGGTGATCCTGTTCTGCCCCAGTTCCGGATTCCCAAGGATTGTGATCCTTTCTGGATCGGGACTCATTAAATATGGTCACTCATGCTCTCGTTACTTCACGCCTCGACTACTGCAATGTACTACATGGGGCTCCCCTTGAGGAGCACCCGGAGGCTCCAGCTGGTCCAGAATGCGGCCACACGGGTGGTTATGGGAGCGACGTGGCGCTCCCATGTGACCCCCCCTCCTGCGCGAGCTGCACTGGCTCCCGGTGGTCTTCCCGGTGCGCTTCAAGGTTTTGGTTACCACCTTTAGAGCGCTCCATGGCATCGGACCGGGGTATTTACGAGACCGCCTTCTGCTACCAACAGCCTCTCACCGACCAGTACGCTCCCATAGAGAGGGGCTCCTCAGGGTGTCGTCGGCCAAACAGTGTCGACTGGCGGCCCCCAGGGGGAGAACCTTCTCTGTGGGGGCACCTACCATCTGGAACGAGCTCCCCCCCAGAGATACGGAGGATCCCGGACCTGCGCACGTTTTGTCGTGCTCTCAAAACTCTCCTCTTTTAAATTTTTAATTCGTGATTTTATAAATTGGGTGTTTTAATCTGTGCTTCGGCCAAAATATTTAATAATTTTAAGGGATTTTTTAATATTTGTATTATCTGTATTTTATCTTGGCTGTTCACCGCCCTGAGTCCTTCGGGAGTAGGGTGGTATAGAAATTTGATAAATAAATAAATAAATAAATAAATAAATAAATAAATAAATAAACAAACAAACAAACAAACAAATAAATAGTGACACACACCAACGGTCCTTATCAAAGTTATTAAGTACCAAGAATAAACAAAGTCCGGCAAAGGTTGGCAACCAGCCCAGAAAACAAGATACGATAAGACACTCACTCTCCAAAATGCTCTGTAATAATTACACGTTGTTTCCAGCAAGAAATTACTAACTGCGTGCGACTTAAATAGGCTAAGGGAGTGGCCAATTATCCTCAAGCCTTACTCTCAAGGAGACCTCCTCCTCCTGAGTAGCCACTCCTGCCTTTTGGCAGCCCTGCGTGCTCAAGCATTGAGGAGAGGCTCCTCCACTTCGCTCTCTCCACTTGAAGGAGCTTCTGGAGGTTCTGAAGGCCTAGGCTGAGTCTCTGCCTCTGGCACCACATCCTCTTCAGCCTCCTCGTTGTCCGACGCAAGCGCTGGCTGCGCAGGCTGCTGGCGCGACACCACACCAGCCTCGTCATCATTGGGATCAGCCACGATCTGTGCAAGCCGCTGGTGGGCCACAACAGATCCTGAGAACACAGACAAACCTCCAAGAGGCCTCAAGGACCCTCTAAAAGGATGCAAATAACCAGCTGTCTGCAAGGAGTATCAATCCTTCCATTCCCCACCATCCTGTCAGAGCTGATGAAGCTCCTTAAATGAGAAGCGAAATGCCTTCAAAGAAAAAACAGAAAGTCCAGTTGCCTCTTGAAAAAAGGACCTTTGGAACTTAGCTTGATATCTTAATCGAGGTAAAAATGTCTCCAGTATACAAAGAGGGAGATGGTGGATAATTGGCATTTAAAGTAAATAAATAAATAAAACAGCCCCTGGCCTGAAATATCACTGATTCAGTCTTGCTAAAATTGCATCCTGTCTTTTCCTCTAAGAACTCCAGACCACGTCCAGAACAGTCCTTCCACTTCTTTCCCACACAACAATCTTGTGAGGGAGAGACACCTAAGAGAAAGTGACCTAAAGAGCCTGGATCCCGCTGCCAACACCTTCATCACGTTCCCAGACTCAAGAACTTTCCCAACTCAATGTCTCTCTGAAAGAAGAAGCCCCTCCAATCTGAGAACGGGAGGAAAATGAGTAAACTTGGGTAAATATCGTCAGCAACAACAATTTGGGAGAGCGACACCAAAGTGGGTAAACTCAGTTCTCACTGTGGGGTCCTTGGTGCTCTCTGTTTGGCTGATTTTCTTACAGACGTTTCATGACCCAACTTGGTAACATCATCAGTGCTAGAAGGGAATGGGATTTGTGGAAAGGAGGAGGAGTGGAGGTGGAAGAGAAGGAGGAGGAGCAGGAGGAGCAGGAGGAGGAGGAGGACTGTGGATCCTTGGTGCTCTCTGACTTTGGCTGATTTTTTTACAGACATTTCATGACCCAACTTGGTAACATCATCAGTGCTAGAAGGGAGTGGGATTTGTGGAAAGGAGGAGGAAGTGGAGGTAGAAGAGAAGGAAGAGGAGGAGGAGCAGTAGCAGGTGTCAGACTGTGGTGCTATCTCAAAATTAAATGAATTTCCAAACTGCCAATCTTTAAGGAAATCTTTCTTTAATTGAGCTCAGCCACCGGATCATGACTCTGCGCGGACAAGACTGACCTTTTGCCTCCCAACCCCTCCCTTTCCGATCCCCAAATCTCTGCTTCTCATTGGCTGTCTTCCAAGTCATTCTTCAGACTTCTGTTCCTCGTCATTTCCCAGGAATGTGCCCCCTCCCCTCATTTCCACGACAACCGGGCTTCAAAGGGATTTAGCAGGCAAAAGTTTCAGAGTTTATCTCTCGCTCTCCTCTGCACTCTCTATGCCAGCGTTGAAACGCTGACAGCAGGAGGAGGAGGACTGTGGGGTCGTTGGTGCTCTCTGGCTGATTTTCTTACAGACGTTTCATGACCCAACTTGGTAACATCATCAGTGCCAGAAGGGACTGGGATTTGTGGAAAGGAGGAGGAGGGGGGAGAGAGGGGGAGGAGAAGGAGAAGGAGAAGGGGCAGGAGGACTGTGGGGTCCTCAGTGCCCTCTGAACTTAGTTGTTTTCTTGCAGACATTTCATGACCCAACTAGGGGACATCATCAGTGCTAGAAGGGAGTGGAGTTTGCATTTATATTTTTATTTACATTAGTGACTACCCCTGTCAAGAGTTGATGGGAAAGGTCTTGGTGGTTCCTTGATGAGGTCATTGCCAACACTGATGATGTTCCCTAGTCGGGTACTGAAACGTCTGCAAGAAAACAACAAAAGCACCCCAACAGTTCAATCCTGAGCTACGAATCTTCTCTTCCATCAATCCTCCCTCTTCCCACATTCTATTTCCACGGGTTTATTTCTATCAAAGGAGTAACAACTCCTCCTCCTTTTCCTCTTCTTCTTCTTCTTTCTTCTTCTTCTTCTTTTCCTTCTCCTCCTCCTCCTCCTTCTTCTTTCTTCTTCTTCTTCTTCTCCTCCTCCTCTTCTTCTTCTCCTCCTCCTCCTTTCTTCTCCTCCTTCTTCTCCTTCTTCTTCTTCTTCTTCTTCTTCCTCTTCCTCTTCTCCTCCTCCTTCTTCTTTCTTCTTCTTCTCCTCCTCCTCTTCTTTTCATCCTCCTCTTCTTCTCATCCTCCTCCTTTTTCTTCTTCTTCTTCTTCTTCTTCTTCTTCTTCTTCTTCTTCTTCTTTTCTTCTTCTTCTTCTTCTTCTTCTTCTTCTTCTTCTTCTTCTTCTTCTTCTTCTTCTTCTTCTTCTTCTTCTTCTTCTTCAATCTCCATGCCTATTCCAATAATACTTCACGTGTTCTCACTAGATCAATGCTTCAATAACCACAATAATTGTACCTTCCGTGGGGATTTTGAAAAATGTAACCCCTGCAGATAACGAGGATTGAGTGGGTCTCCTTTCTCAGCTAAGTATCCCCAACAGTCACATATCAAGGTAATAAATGGTGGTTGTTATACTTATTATTATTAATGCGCAATGCCTAAAGGCACATGAAAACAAAAATGCACACAGAAGCCGTCGGTATTGCTACTAAAATAGGTACATCCTGACCTATGAATATTAAAAATGCAGGTGGTCCTCGGCTTACGACCACAATGGAGCCCAACGTTTTTGTTCTTAAGCGAGACATTTGTTAAGCGAATTTGGCCCCATGGTATGTGGCCTTTCTTGCCAGAGTGGTTAACTGAACATGGCTGTTAAGCGAATCAGGCTTCCCCATTGACTTTGCTGCTCAGAAGGTCGCAAAAGGGCATCATGTGACACCAGGGCACTGCAACCATTACAAACCAGTTGCCAAGGAGGAGGAGGTGGTGAAGAGGAGGAGGAGAGAAGAGATGGAGGAGCAGGAGGTGGTGGTGGTGGTGAAGAGAAGAGGAGGAGGAGGAGAGGAGAAGGTGGAGGTGAAGAGGAGGAGGAGGAAGAGGAGGAGAAGAGGAGGAGGAGGTGAAGAGGAGGAGCAGGCGGAGAAGAGATGGAGGAGCAGGAGGTGGTGGTGGTGAAGAGAAGGAGGAGGAGATGGAGGAGAAGCAAAAGAAGAAGAGGAAGAGGAGGAGAGGAGAAGGTGGTGAAGAGGAGGAGGAGGTGAAGAGAAGGAGGAGCAGGAGGAGAAGAGATGGAGGAGCAGGAGGTGGTGGTGGTGAAGAGAAGGAGGAGAGAAGAGAAGGAGGAGGAGGAGGAGAAGAGATGGAGGAGCAGGAGGTGGTGGTGGTGAAGAGAAGGAGGAGGAGGAGGAGAGATGGAGGAGCAGGAGGTGGTGGTGGTGAAGAGAAGGAGGAGGAGGAGAAAACAGAGGAGGAGGAGGAGGGGGAAGAGAAGAGGAGGAGGAGGACAGGAGGAGGAGGAGAGGAGAAGGTGGAGGTGAAGAGGAGGAGGAGAAGAGAAGAGGAGGAGGAGGTGAAGAGAAGGAGGAGCAGGAGGAGAAGAGATGGAGGAGCAGGAGGTAATGGTGGTGAAGAGAAGACGGAGGAGGAGGACAGGAGGAGGAGGAGGACAGGAGAAGGTGGAGGTGAAGAGGAGGAGGAGGAAGAGGAGGAGGAGGAGAAGAGGAGGAGGAGGTGAAGAGAAGAAGGAGCAGCAGGAGAAGAGATGGAGAAGCAGGAGGTGGTGGTGGTGAAGAGAAGGAGGAGGAGGAGGAGATGGAGGAGGAGGAGGAGGTGGGGAGGAGCAAAAGAGGAAGAGGAGAGAGGAGGAGGTGGAGGAGAGGAGAGGAGGAGGTAGAGGAGGTGAAGAGAAGGAGGAGCAGGAGGAGAAGAGATGGAGGAGCAGGAGATGGTGGTGAAGGGAAGGAGGAGGAGGAGAAGACGGAGGAGGAGGAGGAGGAGGAGGAGGAGGGAGAGAGAAGAGAAGAGAAGGAGGAGAAGAGGAAGGGGAGGAGGAAAAGAAGAGGAGGAGGTGGAGGAGAGGAGGAGGTCACTGTCTGCCTTAAGCCATACCTACTGAAGGTCAGGAGTCAGTCACCTGGGGTATGTAGATGGAAAACATAGTAGATCCCTTTCCCCCTCCACCTTCTACTAATCAGGGTCGTCTTCTCCCAGGCTTCCAAGCAAAGGGCCTGCGGGGTTTTAACCTGCACTGTGTCACCATACCGTGGAGCGGAGGAACAAACTGCCATGTAAAATCCGTTTGAAATGTTTCCACCCTCATCCCAGGTCCACAACTGGCGAATCTGAAATCCCCGCCACCCAGACTGGGCAGAGAAGAGCTTTAAGTCTGAGGTCCTGAGGAAGGGTCTTTCCCTTCAGAGCCTTTCACCACCTGCCTGGAACTGAAAGAAAGAGGGGGGATTATCCCCCCCCCCAAAAAAAACCACATAATTCTGAGACATTTACTTCTCTTTAGCAAGAGTCACTGGTGCAAAAAAAGGAATGCAAGAAACCCAACCACTGAAAGATTTCCCAAATCCAGCTGACGCATCCAAAACTCAGGAATGGAGAGAGAAACTGATTTCCTTTCCTGCAAGATTTCTATGATCTAGTCGGGGTCTTTTCGCTGATGATAGAGAAACTTGCAACTAGCATTAGCTATTTAGGGAGGGGGGGAGAGGGAGAATGTCTATCATCCACCTATCCTACCTTATTTGTCTGTCTCTCAAGCCTACCTTCTCTATCATCCATCTATATCTATCTATCCCGGCTTCTCTCTCTCTCTCTCTCTCTCTCTCTCTCTCTATATATATATATATATATAGAGAGAGAGAGAGAGAGAGAGAGTATATATATAGAGTATACAGTATCTATCTATCTATCTATCTATCTATCTATCATCTATCTATTTATCTACAGTATCTATATCTTCTATCTATAATTTATCTATATCTATCTACAGTATCTATTTATCTATATCTATCTACAGTATCTATCTATCATCTATCTATCTATCATCTATCTATCTATCATCTATCTATCTATCTATAATTTATCTATATCTATCTACAGTATCTATCTATCTATTTATCTATATCTATCTACAGTATCTATCTATCATCTATCTATCTATCTATCTATCATCTATCTATCTATTTATCTACAGTATCTATATCTTCTATCTATCTATAATTTATCTATATCTATCTACAGTATCTATCTATCATCCATGAATCAATCTATCTATCTATCTATCTATCTATCTATCTATCTATCTATCTATCTATCTATCTATCTATCTATCAATCAATCAATCAATCTATTTATCATCTATCTATCTACAGTATCTATCTATCTATCTACCTGCCTACCTACCTACCTATCTAACATATCTGTCTGTCTGTTATCTAACTATCATTTATTTACTTATTTATTGAATTTATATTGCCGCCTATTCCCCCATGGCAACTCAAGGCGGCTTACAGAGTATAAAACCACATTTAAAACAATAAAACTAATAAAAAAGAATCAAATAAATTAATATAGTACAATCTAACAAAATCACATACACCCACTTGCCACCCATCCCCCGCCCCGGCGACAGCAGATCACACGAGCCATTGAATGGGGCTCCATCCCACTCTGGGTTCCCCAGGCCCGTAGGCAGAACCAGGTCTTCAGTGCCTTCTGGAAGAGTATTAGAGTAGGGGGTCATTCTAATCTCTGGGGGAATAATGTTCCAGAGAGAGGGAGCCCCCACGGAGAAGGTCCCACCAGGTGTATCTCCCTCGGGGATGGGACCCGCAGCATTCCCTGCCTCCATTCATCATCATCATCATCATCATCATCTTTCATCTATCATCTATCCTACATTTTCTGTCTATTCTATTCTGTATTCTATTCCCTTTCATTCCATTCCATCTTCTCCTCTCTCCCCTCCCCTCCCCTCTCCCTTCCCTTCTATTCACAACTGTTTTGCTTAGCAAAGAAAAGTTTGGGCTCAATTGTGATTGTGAATTGTGGCTTACCTGCACTATGTTGTCGTGCCAATTACATGAATTCACCACAATTTCATCTCCTTAGGTCTTTTAAAATATTCCAGCTGCCTTCTACTCCTCTCCACTTTTTTTTCTTTTTTAAAAAAATCTTCCTCGCTTAGAAAGCAAAGCAATTCACTTTTCCAACCTCCTTATAATCACTACACAAACGCTCGGTTCAATCTATTGAATTTCTCTGTCTATGGATGTGGTCCTTTATTATTTTAGAAGGGGGAAAAAGAAATTACTAGTCAGAAATTACTCGTCTGGTGTTTATTTTACTCCTTTCTTCTTGTCTCGCGTCACTCCTTCCTTGCTTTCATCTTCCTTTCCAGGGCTTATACGTGGAACAGGTTTCATCTATCAGCACGCTGAACAAACACACAACTGTAGCATATCTCAGTGAACAGAAAAATTAAAATTGTCAGCATCGCAGGAATTCTGGCATTATCCATCTCCTCCCTGATAGTGAATTATGAAGAACGGTGTCATTTGGGAGTGAGGTGTGGGAAAAAGAGATGTTTTCCCCATTTGAACGGAACAGATTGGAACAAAAATTTGAAGGGACCTTGGAGGTCTTCTAGTCCAACCCCCTGCTTAGGCAGGAAACCCTACACTACTTCAGACAAATGGTTATCCAACTTCTTCTTAAAAACGTCCAGTGGTGGAGTATTCACACCTTCTGGAGGCAAGTTGTTCCACTGGTTAATTGTTCTAACTGTCAGGAAATTTCTCCTTAGTTCTAGGTTGCTTCTCTCCTTGACTAGTTTCCACCCATTGCTTCTTGTCCTGCCCTCAGGTGCTTTGGAGAATAGCTTGACTCCTCTTCTTTGTGGCAACCCCTGAGATATTGGAACATTGCTATCATGAAACCTTCTTTTCATTAAACTAGACATACCCAATTCCAGCAACTGTTCATTGTATGTTTCGGCCTCCAGCCCCCTAATCATCTTCGTTGCTCTTCTCTGCACTCTTTCTAGAGTCTCAAGATCTTTTTCGGACCCGAAAAATTACCTGAAAACAGCCCGGAAAATGGTCTGAAAAGTGGCTCGAAAAACAGCCTGAAAAACTGCCTGAAAATGGCCCAGAAAACGACCAAAAAACAGGTATACGTACACCGGCCAGCTGGTGCTCTGGCGCACGCAAAGACAAGCTGGCTGGCACGCATGCGTGTTCCGGAAACCCGAAGACCAGCTCGCCAGTGTTTGCATGTGCCCCAGCCAGCTGGTTTTTGGGTTTCCGGCAGACAGACATGCACGTGGGTTTCAGTTTGGGCACTCGGTGCTGAAGAGGTTTGCCATCGCTGGTCTAGCGTCTTCTGCAGGGGGTCGGACTAGCAATAGCCCTTAGACTTATATACCGCTTCATATATGCTTTACAGCCTCTCTAAGCAGTTTACAGAGTCAGCCTATTGCCCCCAACCATCTGGCTCCTCATTTTGCCCACCTCAGAAGAATGGAAGACTGAGTCAATCTTGAGCCTGGTGAGAAGCGAACTGCCAACCTGCTGGCAGACAACACAAGTAGTCTGCAGTACTGTATTTTAACCACTACATCACCACAGCTCAACCAGAACAGGGGTCACCCATCTTTTGGACCTCAGGGACCACTAAATTCATAATTTTAAATCCTGTGGACCACTAATATGATCTACCTAATGACCGGCTGGGTGGGCATTGCTAGATGGTCATGTGGCTGGATGGGCGTGGCCAACTCGATGTCATTCACGTCGAGGGTGCCTTGCCAGTCTCTACTCACCCCTCCCGTCCCAGCGACTCCTTGCCTCCCCACCCGGGCTTCTAAGGGCCCCAACAGGAAGCAGTTGTTGGAGCTAAGCAGCCACCACGAGAAAGAGTTGGCAAAACAGCTGTCTCAGTTCAAATTGGATCTGACCAAGAAGGAGGCTCAGCAGAAGCACCTCACTGAGGACTAAGAGCTTAGGCTTTCCAAGCAGAGGGAAGACCTGCAGGAGTGCAAGGCCAGGTACCGGCGCCTGGAGGCTCAGCGGGCTGAGATGGTCAGCCAGTTCCAGGCCATGATGCAATCCTACTGGAAAAAGGCCTTCTGGTTCTTTGCCACCAGTGGCACTTCCCTCCAGCCTTCGCCCAAAGCCCCAAACCAGGAGGCCGAAGCAGACCCCTAATCAGAATTTCTGCCGTCCTCCAACCCACAGAAAAAGACCCTAAAGGGGGAAACTCTCTGCAGCAACACAAACATTCGGTCAGGTTTCGATGTCGTCTCAAATAAAATAAATTGCATTTCCACACAAATAGTCTTTGAAGAAATCTTTCATTTTATTAAGCACGACAACCTGTCCCTGATTGTGGCGTAGCCAACACTGACTTCCTGACCCCAAAACCTTCCCTTTCCCTTCCCCAATTCTCTGCGTCTCATTGGCCCTCTTCCCAAATCACTCTCCCCGTATCTACTACTTCAGCTCCCAGGAATGTCCCCCCTCCCATCTCATCTCCTAGGGGATATTATCTTCAGGGAAAATAAGTAGGTGAAAAGTCAAGCGTCCTCTTGCCAGCTGCCCCCTCTTCTCCTTCTTATGTCAGCACTAGAGTAAATGCAGGTTGAAGTGCTGACACATTCATTGCACGTATCTGTCACAGGGACCGTAGTTTGAGGACCCCTGATTTAGTGCAACATACAAAAGGCAAATAATTTTTCTGCGGACCACCAACATTATCTCGCGGACCACCAGTGGTCCACAGACCACCAGTTGGCGACCGCTGGACTCGAAGACCTCCAAGGTCGCTTCCAGCTCTATTCTCACTCAGCAAACCCTCCGTCCTCGCTGTGTTAGAGGAGTCACCCAACTCCATTACAGCCTGTTGAACTCATTCCGTCTTGTTGATTTATCAGGAGGAGGATAGTTAAGTTCTCAAGCGTGGCCAGGCAGAATTGCTCCTGTGCATTTGAAGGCCCCATAAAGGGATTTTATGTTTCATATCATTGAGGTAGACTGACCCCTTGCTCTGTTTCGCTCTCTTCTGTTGAGTTATCATTCATTACCTGTGACTCCTTGCTCCATTAACTACCTGGATATCTTTCTTCGCCACTTTAAAAAAAAAAAAAAAACAAACCTTTCCCCTCTGTAAAATTGAATTAAGCTTCTGAAAAGGAAAAGCTATTTTCAGGATTTGAGGAAGGAAAGATCCCTGGATAACTTAAAAGGACAAAAGAAAAATGGCTCTGTGTATTTAAAAGAATAAATTGAGAAGGTTTGTGCCTTCGGGTCATTTTCGACTCCTGCTATCTGCCTGGAGTTTAACAGATCTAACGGAACACATCTAACACAATACTACAGCTGGAAGGGACTTTAGAGGTCTTCTAGTCCAACCCCCTGCTCAAACACGAGACCCCGTACTATTTCAGAAAAATGGTTGTCCAATCTCTTCTTAAAAACCTCCTGTGATGCACCCACAACTTCTGGAGGCAAGTTGTTCCACTGGTTAATTGTTCTCACTGTTAGGAAGTTTCTTCTTAATTCCAGGTTGCTTCTCTCCTTGATTAGTTTCCATCCGTTGCTTCTTGTCCTGCCCTCAGGTGCTTTGGAGAAGAGCTTGACTCCCTCTTCTTTGTGGCAGCCCCTGAGATATTGGAAGACTTCTATCATGTCTCCCCTGGTCCTTCTCTTCATCAAACTAGACATACCCCAATTCCTGCAACCGTTCTTGTTATACCAGAGGTGTCAAACTCAAGGCCTGCAGAGGTGTTTAAATCTGGCCCCCTGGAAATAGCAAAGGACCAGCCCGTGGTGCCTCTGGCAGCCAAAATGGGGCAGGAGAGGGGGCGCATACAGCTCTGGCGCAATCCAGTTTTGGCCTGGACAGCCTCCTGCAAAACTTTGCTGGTCCAAGGCAGAGGAGAGGAGAGCAGTGGAAATCTATGGGCCGGTCCTTGGGACGGAAGAGCCACCGCTGCTAGCGAAGACCCACCCTAGCTCTGGGGATAAAAGGCAGGGGGCGGAGATGAATAGGTGTGGCAGACAACTATTCATCTCCCTGCCGGTCCATCACTAATAGCCTGCACTTCCAAATCCTGTCTGGAAATTATCAGAATTCTTCTTGGAATCTGCACCGCCTCCTGAGCTTGTGTGTGTGTGTGTGTGTGTGTGTGTGTGTCTGCTGTTGGAAGAAAGCGAGCACACAAGTGGTGGGATTCAAAGCCTTGGTAGTACAGTGGTCTAAAGCACCTTGTTATTAAGACCAGCTGCCTGCAATTACTGCAGGTTCGAATCTTACCAGGCTCAAGGTTGACTCAGCCTTCCATCCTTTCTAAGGTAGGTGAAATGAGGACCCAGTTTGTGGGGGCAATAAGCTGACTTTGTATAAATATACAAAAGGATGAAGGCTATTTGCTTAACGCATTGTAAGCCGCCCTGAGTCTCCGGAGAAGAGCGGCATATAAATCAAATTAAATAATAATAATAATAATAATAATTTAATAATCGGTTTGCTGCCCTAATGACCGACTGGATGAACTGCCCCCCTCGGCGCCCCCTTTTGGGCCTAGTAGGCCTCCCTGCAAGCCTCCTGGGACCAAAAACGGGCCATGGGGGGGGGCTCACCGCACCCCCCGGTGCCTTGTTTTGGGCCTAGTAGACCTCACCTGGGAGCCAAAATGGGGTGTGTGGGGACTCCTGGAAGGGGCGGGGAAGGGAGGGAGTCACCTAGCAATTTAACTACTGGTTCGCCCAAATTGGCTCAAACCGGCTGAATCCCACCACTGGAGTGTACCTTCCAGGACTTCCTTTGCAAGTGTGGGAAGAAAGAGAAAGAGAATCCTGGTGTTCAGGGGGAAAGGGAGCGAGCATTACTTTCCACAGGACTTAAGAGCAGGGGTGAAATCCAGCAGGTTCTGACAGGTTCTAGAGAACCGGTAGCGGAAATTTTGAGCAGTTCGGAGAACCGGTAGAGAAAATTTTGAATAGTTTGGAGAACCGGCAAATACCATCTCCAGCTGCTCCCAGAGTGGGGTGGGAATGGGGATTTTGCAATATCCTTCCCCCAGGAGTGGGGAGGGAATGGGGATTTTGCAATATCCTTCCCCCTGGAGTGGGGTGGGAATGGAGATTTTGCAGTACCCTTCCCCTGGCATGCCTACCAAGCCACGCCCACCAAGCCATACCCACAGAACTGGTAGTAAAATATTTTGGATTTCACCACTGACTTACAGACTTCGTAGCCTGCTGTGAGAACGCGGCTGCGGGCACTCCTAAGAAAGGGAACGTTTCGCTAACTACGAAGGGCTTGTCGGATTTGGGAACTGGATCAAAACACTTTTTTCCCCACTTTCTCTCCCCTACTCCCCTTGCACCCTGGACATAAACTGTTTCAACTCCTACCCTCAAAACGAGGCTATAGAGCACTGCACACCAGAACAACTAGACACAAGGACAGTTTTTTCCCCAACGCCATCACTCTGCTAAACAAATAATTCCCTCAACACTGCCAAACTATTTACTAAGTCTGCCCTACTATTAATCTTCTCATCATTCCCACCACCCATCTCCTTCCACTTCTGGCTGTATGACTAATTTTGTTGCTTGCATCCTTACGATTTAAATTGATATTGATTGTTTCCGGATTGCTTATTTGTACCCTATGACTATCATTAAGTGTTGTACCTTATGATTCTTGATGAACGTATCTTTTCTTTTATGTACATTGAGAGCATATGCACCAAAGACAAATTCCTTGTGTGTCCAATCACATTTGGCCAATAAAGAATTCTATCTATCTATCTATCTATCTATCTATCTATCTATCTATCTATCTATCTATCTAATTGTTTCCTAGTATGATTTGATTGCTTATTTGTTCTCTATGACTATCATTAAGTGTTGTACCTTATGATTCTTGATGAACGTATCTTTTCTTTTATGTACACTGAGAGCATATGCACCAAAGACAAATTCCTTGTGTGTCCAATCACACTTGGCCAATAAAAAATTCTATCTATCTATCTATCTATCTATCTATCTATCTATCTATCTATCTATCTATCTATCTATCCATCTATCCATCTATCTATCTATCTATCTAATTGTTTCCTAGTATGATTTGATTGCTTATTTGTTCCCTATGACTATCATTAAGTGTTGTACCTTATGATTCTTGACGAACGTATCTTTTCTTTTATGTACACTGAGAGCGTATGCACCAAAGACAAATTCCTTGTGTGTCCAACCAACAGAATTCTATTCTATTCTATTCTGTTGTGCAGGCATCTTGTCCTCGATGCTTGTGGGTACCCTTTCTGCCTGAATTGTTCACGTAGGTACCTGCTCTCCAGTTGTTTAGCTTGCTGGGTATTAGCTGGGTGGGAGGCAGTTTTCCTGGCAGATCAGTGGTTGAGTCATGCAGGAGTTTTTGATTCTGTGCGACTCTCTTTACACGCTCACACGGACCCACACACACAAAAAAAAACGCTAGCACAGAAGTGTTCCCACTGCAAACTTTAAGGCTCTCCATTCTATAAATGGCCTTGACATTTTTCCTCGGCTAATTGATTCAAAAAAAAAAAAAAAAAGGAAGATGGAAAGGGAGTGAGGAATAATTAGGGACGATTCTTTTCTTTCTTTTTTGTTTTGTTTTTTTTTTAATGTTGCTAAGGTACATTTCAACGGAGCTTTTGGAACGCGTTTTTTTTGCCACGGACCAACACCCCCGGCAAGGAAATTTGTGGAAGAGAATGTCAATCGGTGGGAGGGAAACCGGGCTGAAGTTTAATAAATAGCTCCAGAAGTGGGAAAGTAGATTGTGCACCTTCTCCTTGAGGAAAACATATTTTTACATCTTGAAGAAAAGTTCAGGAGCCTAGAAAAGAAATCCATCGCCTTCTCATGGGTAAAAAAATTATGTTTGTGTGGTGGGAGTTAGAAGAAGGAGAGAGAGGTGGGATTAACACAGTGAGGAGGAGGAGATGGAGGGGTGGAGGAGAAGCAGAAGGGAAAGAGTGGCGCAGCAGACTAAAGTGCTGTTAAGTAGCACCAGCTGCCTGCAATTACTGTAAGTTCAAATCTCACCAGGCTCCAGGTTGACTCAGCCTTCCATCCTTTCGAGGTAGGTAAAATGAGGACCCGGTTTGTGGGGGCAATAAACTGACTTTGTATAAAAAAGAACACCGCTTGGGGGGGAGGCGCGAAAGCCCTACTAAGCAGGTATATACAAAAGTATGAAGGCTATTCCTTAACGCATTGTAAGCCGAACTGAGTCTCCAGAGAAGGGCGGCATATAAATCGAAATCAATAAATAAATAATAAACAAAATAAAGGGGCTTATGAGGTCCTTGGTGCTCCCTGAGCTTGGTAGTTTGCTATCAGACTTTTAACTATCCAACTAGGTAGCATTATCAGAACTAGAAGGGAGAAGGAGGAGGAGGGGGGGGGATTGTGTGGTCACGCAGACCTTTCATGACCCAACTTTGTAACATCATCAGTGCTAGAAGGGAGTGGGGTTTACAGAATGGAATAGCTAGAAGGGAAGAGAAGGAGGAGGAGGAGGAGGAGGAGGAGGAGGAGGAGGAGGAGGAGGAGTAGGAGTTGTTGTTTAGAAGACAGTAACTCAACTTCCCAAAGAAGCATCTTGTCTTAAGCTGGGATAGCTGCATTTGAAGAAGAGTTTGAAACTGGAGAATCGACTTTATAAAATCGAAATGCGTAAGGACCAATCTGGGAGAAGAAAATGTCAAGAGAAAAAGTTCCAATCCAGCCCACTCCTTGATATTTCCAACCGCAAACCAGTTTCTCTTTCCATTGAAAAAAAAATATCGTTTGAAGGGCATTCTATAACGGGAAGGCTAACACTGCCCATCGTGTGTCTCAGAAGGGTTTTTCAATCGGCAGAGAATTATTGACTCCTGGGACTCTGAGAATTTGTTCCACGTTTCATAGAGTGGCGGTTTTCACAGAATAAAAGAATAACAGAGTTGGAAGGGACCATGAAGATCTTCTAGAGATCTCCAACCTCTTGCTCAAGCAGGAGACCCAATTCTGGTTGTCCAATCTCTTCTTAAAAATTTTGAGTGTTGGAGCACCCAAAACCTTTGAATGCAAAAAACCGTTCCACTGATTAATTGTTCTCACTACCAGGAATTTTTTCCTTAGTTCTAGGTTGGTTCTCTTCTTGATTAGTTTCCATCTGTTGCGTCTTGTTCTACCTTCAGGTGCTTTGGAGAATAGGTTGATCCCCCTCTTCTCTGCGAAAGCCCCTCAAATGATAAGCTCAAGATCCAGATGGATCTTGACAGACTTGAACCCTGGGCCCTATCTAACAAAATGAAATTCAACGTAGAGAAAAGCAAAGTCTTACATTTAGGCAAGAAAAATCAAAAGTACACACATAGACTGGGAGAAACCAGACTTAATAGCAGGAAATGTGAGAGGGATCTTGGAGTCCTAATGGACAACCAATTAAATATGAGCTAACAGTGAGTGGCGACAGCCAAAAAAAGCCAACGCAATCCTAAATTGCATTAACAGAGGGATACACTCAAGATCAAGGGAGATACTAATACACCTCTATAAAGCCTTAGTAAGGCCACACCTAGAGTACTGCATCCAGTTTTGGTCACCACACTATAAAAAAGATACTGAGACTCTAGAAAAAGTGCAGAGAAGAGCAACAAAGACGATGAGGGGATTGGAGGCTAAAACATATGAAGAATGGTTGCAGGAACTGGGCATGGCTAGTCTAGTGAAGGGAAGGACCAGAGGAGACAGTCTTCCAATATTTGAGGGGCTGCCACAGAGAGGAGGGGGTCAAGCTATTCTCCAAAGCACCTGAAGGCCAGACAAGGAATAATGGATGGAAACTGGTCAAGAAGAAAATCAACCTAGAAATAAGGAGAAATTTTCTGACAGTGAGAACAATCAACCCATGGAAGAGAAGTTGCCTTCAGAAGTTATGGGAACTCCATCACCAGAAGTTTTCAAGAAGAGACTGGACTGCCATCTTGTCAGAAATGGCGTAGGATCTCCTATTTGGGCAGGGGGTTGGACTAGATGACCTACAAGGTCCCTTCCAACTCTGTTATTCTGTTAAATCTGTTAAATGTTGGAAGACAGTCCGTCTGCTGACTCTTATCTGACCATCAACGAGTCTCCTCCTCTTCCTGTCCCTTCAGGACATTCTCACCATTACAAGATCACACTTTGCAGAACTTCTGTTTTGGTCCCTGATCCTTTGTTGCGAATGTCCACACAATCTTTCCTCTTTGAGTCCAGTTCCACATTCAGATCTTCTGTAGGAAGACTTGGCTTGGCAAAGATCTGAAACTTATTTCTCCAACAGGGTCTGAATTGGGTCCCTTGGTTTTGCTTCTGCCTGATTCTTCCTCCCACTCTTCTTCAGATGAAGACGATGAGTCCAGCTCGGCCCGGGATCAATCCCGCTTGTGATCTTGCAGGACTTCAGAGAAGTGGAATCAATTTCTTCGGTCCTTGGGAGGGAGACAGCAGGAATCCACTTCAGACCACAACCAGCAACAACTGCACAAGGTATATAAAGATGTATCTGTTGCTAGGCAACCAATCCCTACTCAAACGAGTGTCCCATAAATTACCTTAATGTAAAGATATGCTCTCCATACACGTCTCTTGTCCCTCAGAAAACACTGCCTGGCAAAGATGCACAAAATCCGTAGGCCACCTGAGATGTTGGCACAAACTAACATCTCTCTCAAGGTTTCCCTAAGGGGCACAGATAAACCCTCTTCCCTCCGCCATCCTGGTTTTCTTTTTATGGAAGGCTGATCATGGAAACTGTGACCACCCCAAATTGGTACATGTTTCTGACTTGACCTCGTCTACAATATGTACATCTGTTGTGTAACAGAGGGTTCTGCTTCAGCTTTTCAAAGGGAGGGGAGGAGGAGGAGGAGGAGGAGGAGGACAGAAATGGAGATGGAAGTGAAGGAGGAGGAGGAGAGGAGGAGGAGGGGAAGAGGTGAAGGAGGAGGAGAGGGAGAGGAGGGGAAGTGGAGGAGGAGGAGGAAGGACAGAAATGGAGATGGAGGTGAAGAAGGAGGAGGAGGAGGAGGGAGAGGAGGGGAAGTGGAGGAGGAGGAGGAAGGACAGAAATGGAGATGGAGGTGAAGGAGGAGGAGGAGGAAGGACAGAAATGGAGATGGAAGTGAAGGAGGAGGAGAAGAGGAGGGGAAGAGGAGAAGAGGAGGAGGAGGATGGGAAGAGGAGACGAGGAGGAGGAGGAGGGAAGAGGAAGAGGAGGGAGGAAGGATAGAAATGGAGATGGGGTGAAGGAGGAGGAGGAGAAGAAGAAGAGGAGGAGGGGAAGAGGAGGAGGAGGAGGAGGGGAAGAGGAAGAGGAGGAGGAGGAAGGATAGAAATGGAGATGGGGTGAAGGAGGAGGAGGAGGAGAAGAGGAGGGGAAGAGGAGGAGGAGGAGGAGGAGAAGCAGAAGCAGAAGAAGCAGAAGAAGCAGAAGCAGAAGCAGAAGCAGAAGCAGAAGCAGAAGCAGAAGAAGAAGCAGAAGAAGAAGAAGAAGAAGAAGAAGAAGAAGAAGAAGAAGAAGAAGAAGAAGAAGAAAGCGAAGGCTGCTTTTGTGTGCACACCACAGACATCAGATTTCAAAAAGCATTAACACATACAACTGAGAAAAATTTTCAGCATTCAGGCACAAAACGTAGGAAGGCTGAGCACCGAAATTTGCATTCTTTCTCATTAACGCCTGCTTGCACGATGCTAATTGGGAAAGCAACAAAAATACATCTTCCTTTTTTTAAAACAATTAGCCTTTTGATTTTTTGTTTTTCAGACCGATTGTTTTTGTGTGTTTATTGCTCCCTTTTGTAGGAAACCCCCCACTATTATAGGCACCTCATTTTCACTGATTGGTTAACCATTCTTTGCCTGCCTGCCACAGGATGGCACCCAGGATGGTTCAATAGAAAATTAATTATTATAATTAATACACACATGTGGAGCTTTGCTAACACAAGAGCACCGACGCCTTGCAGTCTGCAATTACCTAATGGAGAGGAACTCAAGATACGAAGAACAAGATTTGTTAAATAGTGTCAATGCAGAGATGAGGCTTCCTTAACACCCCCATTTATGCAGGTGTTAAGCTTAACGTCAGTCCTGGAAGCCATCTTTTTCTTTGCATCTTCAGGGCTGCCACATTTAGTGCTGTGGGAAACTGGGAGGGTGGATTGTATGGAGCCAGGGTGACATGTAGTCATAATAACATTCCTTTCTCAGAGAGTCAAGGACATCTCGCCCTGCACCTGGAGTGGCGTGACTGGGAGGCATCTCCAATTGGGTCGGTGCATTGATTGGACCACGTGACGGACATGTGGGCACAGAGGAAGGGACCTGGATTTTCTTTTGGGTGGGGAAAACCTGGAAGCTTTCAGATTCGGGTTTTCCCAGATGTGCCAATATGACATCTCTAATAAAGTGGAACTTTGAGGAACTTCTAAGCCTCGGAGTCTTCTTTCGTTGGGGGGGGGGTGTTACTTGGAACCCTTACACATAATTTAAAACTGGGAGATAGTACAGTTAGCCCTCGACTTATGACCACAATTGAGTGCCCGAAATTTCTGTCGTTAAGCAAAGACACGTGTTAAGTGAATCCCTCCCCCCATTTTATGACCTTTCTTGCCACAGCTGTTTAAGTGAACCATTGAGGTTGATAAGTTAGTGACGCTCTGACTTCTTCACTGACTTTGCTCATCAGAAGATCTTTCTGGACCCTGAGCTTGTCTTCTGGACTGTTGGCTGTTCCTGCCAGCTTTAGTTCATCTGCAAATTTGATGAGTTCCCCATCTATCCCCTCATCTAAGTCATTGATGAAGATATTGAAGAGTACCAGATGAAGTGTTAATACTACTTTATAATGCCTTGGTAAGGCCACACTTGGAATACGGCATCCAGTTTTGGTCGCCATGATGTAAAAAAAGATGTGGAGACTCTAGAAAGAGTGCAGAGAAGACCAACAAAGAGGATTAGGGGCCTGGAGGCTAAAACATATGAAGAACGGTTGCTGGAATTGGGTATGTCTAGTTTAATGAAAAGAAGGACCAGGGGTGACATAATAGCAGTGTTCTGATATCTCAGGGGATGCCACAAAGAAGAGGGAGTCAAATTATTCTCCAAAGCATCTGAAGGCAGGACAAGAAGTGATGGGTGGAAACTAATCAAGGAGAGAAGCAACCTAGAACAAAGGAGAAATTTCCTGACAGTGAGAACAATTAATCAGTGGAACAACTTGCCTCCAGAAGTTGTAGGTGCTCCATCATTGGAAGTTTTTAAGAAGATATTGGATAACCATTTGTCTGAAGTAGTGTAGGGTTTCCTGCCTAAGCAGGAGGTTGGACCAGAAGACCTCCAAGGTCCCTTCCAACTCTGTTATTCTATTCTATACTGGGCCCAAAATGGAGCATTGTGGTACCCCACTGCTTTGTTGTTAGTTGCGAATTCGTGTCCGATCCATCACGACCCCATGGACAATGTTCCTCCAGGCCTTCCTGTCCTCTACCATCTTCCAGAGTCCATTGAAGCTCACGCCGACTGCTTCAGTGACTCCATCCAGCCACCTCGTTCTCTGCCGTCCCCTTCTTCTTTTGCCCTCCATCGTTCCCAGCATTAGGCTCTTCTCCAGGGAGTCCTTCCTTCTCATTAGGTGGCCAAAGTATTTGAGTTTCCTCTTCAGGATCTGACCTTCTAGAGAGCAGTCAGGGTTGATCTCCTCTAGGACTGACCGGTTGGATCGCCTTGCAGTCCAAGGGACTCACAGGAGTCTTCTCCAGCACAGTACTTACTTCCGCTGCTTACTTCCCTCCATTTACCTATATATACCATGTTCATTGGGCTGATTATTGTGAATCATGAAATCTGCAGGTGTTGGATTCCGGAAATAGTTCTCTTTTCTTGTCAATAAATTCATGTCAAATCTCAGCATTCCTGGTTCAGAGCAATCCATGCCTAAAATAAACCACAGCTAGATACCATCCCAAAATGATGTGATAATGGACCTCGTTACTGAACCCTTACAGATGTTTGGCTATTTGTGATCCAATGAGAACAACAACAATAAGGACTGTTAGGATCAGGCATCCCAATGCAATTATGTTTTCCTTTGCACATGAATATGGAACAATGTGAATGCATAGGATCTTGGAGTCTTGTGGCTCTCTCACGCCAATGTAGCACTGTGAAGCCATTGGGTCCTATGGTAGCCAACCAAATTTCTGAAGAATAGATGGAAGAACCTCAGGGTCCTTTAGGGTTGGGTTGGGTTGGGGAAGGGAGGGAGGGAGGGAGGGAGGAAGGAAGGAAGGAAGGAAGGAAGGGAGGGAGGGAGGGAGGGAGGGAGGGAGGGAGGAGATTGGTGGATCGGTGGGAGGGTGAATGAAATGGATGGATGGATGGATGGATGGATGGATGGATGGATGGATGGATCAAAGGGAGGATGGGAGAAAGGGGTGAATGGGTAAGATAAGGGAGGGAGGGAGGGAGGGAGGGAAGGAGGAAGATGTTGCGACCTAGGTTTACTGAGTCATTACAATACACAATTAGTCCCCAAAAAATCTATTTTATTGTAACAGCTGAGAATTACATTCATTCTCAACTGAGTCCCAATTAGTTGCAAAACAAGTCCTTCAGAAGAAGTCCTTCAGGATAATCACCAACCTTTATCTTCTCTGACACATTGCCAAAGGCCTTACTTGGCAAAGCCCCACGGAGTTCAGAAACAAACTGGATGCCGACTGGAAACAGAGTTAGCAACGTTGCTTTCCTGCAAAAGGTCCAAGTGCCTTTGTTTCTCTTTTAAGCCTTATGGGAGGGCCAATCACCTCCTGCCCTTACTTGGGAAGATAAGTAGAACCGGGGGGGGGGGAATCAGCTGCGGCACACAAACTTGGGAACTTTTTTTAAAACTTTTTTAAAGCATTCTTTACTACCAGTTAGGGCGAATAGGTAGTAAAAAAATGCTTTAAAAAAGTAAAAAAAAGGAAAAAAAGGTTCCCAAGATCACAGTTTGCCACGCGATCTTCAGAACCTTTTATTTTACTTTTTTAAAGCATTTTTTTACTACCTATTTGCCCGAACCGGTAGTAAAAAATAATGCTTAAAACTTTTTTAAAAAAAAAACTTCGAACGATCGCCCGTTGCTAAGCTGATCATCAGAACTTTTTTTTTACATTTTTTTACTACCGGTTCGGCGAACCTGTAGCATTTTTTACTACCAGTTCGTGCGAACCGGCCTGAACCGGTAGCATTTCACCCCTGATTTTTTCCCTGCAATTTGGAATCAGATGCCAGTTGTGCAGATAAATTCAGTGGTGGGATTCAACTGGTTCGTACCGCTTCGGCTGAACTGGTTGTTAAATTGCTGGCTGGCCCCTCCCCACCCCATTCCTTCCAGAAGTCCCCATGCACCCCGTTTTGGCTCCCAGGTAAGTGCAAGGAGGCCTACTAGGCCCAAAACGGGGCACATGGGACTGTGGTCTGTCCCCCCCCCCGCCCCCACGGCCCATTTTTGCTCCCAGGGGGTTGCAAGGAGGCCTCTTACGCCCAAAACAGGTTACCGGGGGGGGGGGGTGCGGCAAAGCCCCCCTGTGGCCTGTTTTTGCTCCCAGGAGGGTGCAGGAGGCCGAGTGCTGCCTGTCACATCCCCTGGCCACGCCCACCATGGCCACGCCCACCAATCCAATCATTAGGGCAGAGAATCGTTGTTAAATTATTTGATAAATTGGTGGGAAATCCCTTGTTCACAGTCAGCTTTGCAGTGAAAAACAAGAGGAAGGAGAAGCAACCTCATTATCACACATTTAAATAAAGTTATTTTCTTTCACAGTTTTTTTTCCACTCCAGAGTCTTCAGAGAGGAGCCACCGGTTAGCCACTGATTTGAAACAATTTTAAATTTTATTTAATTTCCTCCCCGCCATTCCTTTATCATCCAAATCAGACAAAAAAGGATTCAAAAGAAAAAAGCCCGGCAACTTAATGAATCATACACATTCATTTGCAATACTATTTTTTCCATTCAGTTAAATTAGATTTGCCGGAAAAAAAGGTTAGAGGGCAATAGAGGATGACCAAGAATTTTGGCTGGATCCATTTGCTAAAATTCTCCTTGTTCGTAGCTTAACTCAGAAAAAAAAAAGAAAATTAACGAAGCAGAGTCCCAAAGGTGATTTTTCAAGAGGCAACTGGACTTTGCAAACTCCTTTGCAATGGAGAAAGTGAATTTGTTCATTTATTTGTTAATGTAGGGTAGGGATCTCCAGGCTTAACAACCTTAAGACTTGTAGACTTCAACTCCCAGAATAAATATTGACAATAGAACAATAGAATTGGAGAGTTCCAATTCCAGAGTTGGAAGCAGGGGTGCTTATTCCACAGGTTCTGACAGGTTCTGGAGAACCGGTAGCAGAAATTTTGAGTAGTTCGGAGAACTGGCAAATACCACCTCTGGCTGGCCCCAGAGTGGGATGGGAATGGGGATTTTGCAATATCCTTCTCCCTGGAGTGTGGTGGGAGTGGAGATTTTGCAGTATCCTTCCCCTGCCACACCCACCAAACGATGCCCACAGAACCGATAGTAAAAATATTTGAATTCCACCACTGGTTGGAAAGGATTTTGGAAGTCTTCCTCTGCTTAGGCAGGAAACCCTACACCAGTTCAGACAAATGGTTATCCAACATCTTCTTAAAAACTTCCAGTGTTGGAGCATTCACGACTTCTGCAGGCAAGTTGTTCCACTGATTAATTGTTCTCACTGTCAGGAAATTTCTCTTTAGTTCTAAGTTGCTTCTCTCCTTGATGAGTTTCCACCCATTGCTTCTTGTCCTGCCTTCAGGTGCTTTGGAGAATAGCTTGACTCCCTCTTCTTTGGGGCAGCCCCTGAGATATTGGAATGCTGCTATCATGTCTCCCTAGTCCTTCTTTTCATCGAAGTAGACATACCCAGTTTCTGTAACCGTTC
Source organism: Pantherophis guttatus (assembly GCF_029531705.1). The sequence continues at coordinate 5,208,182 of NW_026844077.1, read as the reverse complement.
TTCATATGTTTTAGCCTCCAGTCCCCCAATCATCTTTGTTGCTCTTATCTGCACTCTTTCCAGAGTCTCAAATCCTTCTTTATATTGTGGGGACCAAAACTGGGTGCAGTATTCCCAGTGTGGCCTTACCAAGGCCTTATAAAGTGGTATTAACCCTTCACATGATCTTGATTCTCTACCTCTGTTTATGCAGCCCAGAACTGTCTTGGCTTTTTTGGCAGCTGCCGCACACGGCTGGCTCATATTTAAGTGGTTATCCACTAGGACTCCAAGATCCCTCTCACAGTTACTACTATTGAGCGAGGTACCACCTATACAGTACCTGTGCATTTGGTTTTTACCTAGTAAATATATCTCAGGTTTCCATTGGAGGTCCACATTATTAATTTCCTTAATCCAATTCCTAATCCTTCTCCAATATTTCTTTGCCATTATACAAGTCCATCATTGGTGGAAATACGTACTTCTGGTTTTCCCACATTTCCAACATAACTCTGATGCACCCGGAAACATTTTAGCAATTCTTGCTGGTGGGAGGTGCCACCTATACAATATTTTATATGCATTTTCCTTGAAAGACGTTGCCATAGTCATTTTAATATTTTCCCCCCACATTTGTTTGCCATTTTTCTAGGGGGATCGAGTACCCAAAATTCCTCCTCCAGGCAATCATAGTGTCTTTTACAACCTCCTCTCCTATCATTCGCTCAAGCAATTGTGCATACATTTTGGTTATATATTTATGGTCCTCTCCCAATAATATATTTTATCAAAGCTCTGTTCCATCACATATATCCCATAATTATCTCTATCTCTCCTGTAACGAGATCGAACTGTAGCATAGGTCCACCAATCTAGCCTAATTCCTTTATCAACCAAATCTCCTCTAGACCTTAATATCCCTTGGGCATCCACAAGATCTTTATATCTAAAAATATTATCCTGTTTAAGAGTTGTTAGGTATGTCATCGCTTCTATTGCTGAGAACCAGGTTGGGATCTTGGTATAAAATTTTCCTCTAATTATGTCCCAGTTTCCAGCAATATTCGCCTTAGATAATGTCTCTTGAAATACTTATACTGTTGAACTTTCTCTCTCCATAGCAGTGCATGCCATCCGTGTTGTAGGTCGTGTCCTTCTAAATCTAATAAAGACCTCCTCTTCAATAACACCCAATCCTTCATCCAGGCTAGCAGTGAAGCTCGATAATATAGTTCCCAGCAGGGGAGACTGAAGCCCCCCCTCATTCGATGTGACCGATCACACATGACCCATCACAAGATCTTCACCTGACCTGACCTCACCTGTTGTAACCTCCCCATCATAAGACCCATCACAAAACCCTCACTTGACACCCCCACACCTGACTCATCACAAGATCCATTATGTACAGCTGACGATACTCAGCTGTACATCTCCACCCTGGACCACCCCAACGATGCCCTTGAAGTGATGTCCCGGTGCCTGGAGGCCGTGCGGGTCTGGATGGGAAGGAACAGGCTCAGGCTCAACCCATCCAAGACTGAGTGGCTGTGGTTTCCGACATCCCGATATAGTCAGTTGACGCCATCGCTGACTATTGGGGACGAATCGCTGGGCCCCACGAAGGGGGCTCGCAACTTGGGTGTCCTCCTGGATTCACGGTTGTCTTTAAAAGGGCACTTGACAGCCGTGACCGGGAGGATTTTCCATCAGGTCCGCCTGATTCACCAGTTGCGTCCCTTTCTGGATTGGGACTCCTTAAACACGGGCACTCATGCCCTCGTCACTTCCTGCCTGGACTACTGTAACACTCTCTACATGGGATTCCCCTTGAGGAGCACCCGGAGGCTCCAACTGGTGCAGAGTGCGGCCGCGCAGGTGGTTATGGGAACGACATGGCGTTCCCATGTAACACCTCTCCTGTGCGAGCTGCACTGGCTCCCGGTGGTCTTCCGGGTGCGCTTCAAGGTTTTGGTTACCACCTTTAGAGCGCTCCATGGCTTAGGGCCTGGTTATTTACGGGACCGCCTCCTGCCGCAAACGGCCTCCCACCGGCCGGTACGCTCTCATAGAGAGGGGCTCCTCCGGGTGCCGTCGGCCAAACAATGTCGGCTGGCAGCCCCCAGGGGAAGAGCCTTCTCTGTGGGGGCACCTACTATCTGGAACGAGCTCCCCCCGGAGATACGGAGGATCCCGGATCTACGCACCTTCCGCCACGCTCTAAAGACCTTTTTATTTCACCAGGCTGGTCTGGCCTAACCTCTCCTATTCTTTTTTAATGTAAATTTTAATTTGTTCTTAACCTGGGGTTTTAAATTTGTCTTGGGCTAAATTGATTTAATTCGATTTTACTTCTGCTCTTAAATTTTTGTATTCTATGTGTTTTATCTTGTGCCTGTTCACCGCCCTGAGTCCTTCGGGAGTAGGGCAGTATATAAATCAAATAAAATAAATAAAAATAAATAAAAATAACACCCTCACCTGACGTGAACCTCACCTGATGTGACCTCCCCATCACAACTGATCACACAAAGCCCTTATAAACAGAAGAACAGTCACATTGACATCCCCTAAATTCTGATGATATTACCTAGCCTGGTAATAAGATGTTTGGAAACGAACCCACAAGCTTTGGGAACAAACCTCTGCTCTCCCACATTGTTGTGACCTAGGCTTACTGAGTCATTACAAGACACAATTAGTCCCAAATAAACCTATTTTATTGTAACAGCTGAGAATTACGTTCATTCCCAGCTGAGTCCCAATTAGTTGCAAAAACAAGTCCTTAGGAAGAAATCCTTCAGGGTAATCACCAACCTTTATCTTCTTTGACACCCTGCCAAAGGCCTTACTTGGCAAAGCCCCACAAAGTTCAGAAACAAACAACAGATGCCAACTGGAAACAGAGTTAGCAATGTTGCTTTCCTGCAAAAGGCCCAAGTGCCTTTGTTTCTCTTTTAAGCCTTATGGGAGGTGCCAATCATCTCCTGGCCTTACTCCCGAGTCGTCCCTTTTGCTTTAGCTGCTCTTGCTTTCTGGCAGCTCTGTGCATGTGTGCACTAGGAACAGGCTCCTCCTGTTCCTCTGCCTCTCTGCTGTCCGACTCTGGGGGCTCTGGAGTCCGCGCATCACTCCCAGATGGCCCTGGCCCCATTTCTGCCTCTGATGCAGAGCCCTCGTCTGGGCCTTCCCCAGCCTCCAGGACTGGCCCATGTTCCTTCCCAGCCTCCTCACTGTCCAATTCCGCTGCCAGCTTCGCAGGCTGCTGGCGGACCACAACACATACTTCTTTGACACATACTTTCAAACAGTTATGTGTTCCCCCAACATCTAATAATGGAAATAACGAATAATTTTATAACTGTTTTAATGAAAATAACTTCAAAAGAATTCCATGCCTTGCCACAACCTGAGAACAAACTGAAGCAACACACTTTTTTTCCTGACCAAACGTACAACAATATTCATGCAAATGTACAGTTTTCTCCTCCAAACCCCCACGGTTACCTTGTGCAGGAAAAAGAATTAATTGGATTTGGCTTTTGTTCTCCTAAATCCAGCTCTTCTGACCAGCTGAGGTTCCTCCACAAACTGTGGCACAAAAAGGGAGATACAATTATTTTAGAGTCGAGTGCTTTTTAAAAGACGTATCGTTTCTAAATCACTTTAAACAACCAAAATGCATTGCAGGATCAGATAGAAGATCAGCAGCAAAGTTCAAATTATTTCTGGGCTATGATCTTTGGAGGAAACAGACATGGACAGTTTTAAGGGTTGAGACAATGGAGTAAGATCATGGAGAGGCTGGTTGGAAGTCTACAAGGGGTGTCCACAAAGAGGGGGTCAAAAAAAAAAATCAAGATGGCAGCCACAACAATGCAATCAAAACCCTCTCCTTGAAGGCACCTCTGATGTCCATTTTTTTAATAACAGTTTTTTTATTATTTTATAGACAAAGATACAGTACATAATCAATTATTCAGTGTATCATCTGAGTCAGTGGTGGGTTTCAAAAATTTTTACTACCGGTTCTGTGGGTGTGGCTTGGTGGGCGTGGCATGGCTTGGTGGGCGTGGCTTAGTGGGCGTGGCAGGGGAAGGATACTGTAAAATCTCCATTCCCTCCCCACTCCAGGGGAAGAATACTGCAAAATCCCCGTTTCCTCCCGATCAGCTGGGACTTGGGAGGCAGAGAATAGATGAGGACAGGACCAGTCAGAATTTTTACTACCGGTTCTCCGAACTATTCAAAATTTCCGCTACCGGTTCTCCAGAACTGGTCAGAACCTGCTGAAACCCCACCTCTGATCTGAGTACATCTTTTGTGTAGTCTTCCTACTCCTCCACTATTTATCATATCTTCATTTATTATAACATTTCTCCCACTTTCTTACTTTTCTATTAATACATTTATCTATCTTCTTTCTCTTCTTTCTTCTTCATTCATTTCATTACATTAACATATATATATATATATTATATATATATATATATATATATATATATATATGTGTGTGTGTGTGTGTGTGTGTGTGTGTGTGTGTGTGTATATATATATATATGTATATGTATATGTATATGTATATGTATATGTATATGTATATGTATATGTATATGTATATGTATATGTATATGTATATATTGTTCTTTTTAATTTGTAAGTTCAAATGTATAATACTTTTCTAGTAAAGTAGAAAAAGTAGAAAAAACCCTGACTAGAAAAGTATTATACATTTGAACTTACAAAATTAAAAAGAACAAAATAAAAATAAATATTTGACCTTTACAGGGAGGAGTCATAAAATAAGGGTGTGGCTGGCCGATGAAGTCTCATAAGACAGAAATAGTACTATCCCAGTCTCCCTTAAGTCTCACAACAGACAACACAAAATGTCTGATAAAGCCTGAAAGTGGTGATTTGAGATATCACCCCACTATGGCTATACAAACATCTTGAGTTACGTAAGAAAAAACCCTGACTAGAAAAGTATTATATCTTCTCTAACCAACGATAAAATTGTCCCCATACCTTAAAATATTCTGATTCCTTTCCTTTCTTTCTTTAATTATCAAAGTCAATCTATTCATTTCTGCACAATCCGATATTTACTTAATTCCTTCTCCCTCTGTAGGGATTTTCTCTGCTTTCCATCTTTGCGCAAAGGCTATCCTCGCTGCAGTTATAACATGTATAATCAAATATGTATTTTCTTTACTAAATTTCTCTGGTAAGGTACCCAATAGGAACAGTTCAGGTTTTAAATCCACAGGTTATTGTATCATTTCTTCTAACCATGTCTTAATTTTAATCCAATAATTTCTCGCTTCTGGATACCTCCACCATATATGATAATACGATTGATGTCCATTGTTGCAATGCCCCAGTCGGAGTCTGAATCTAAGGAAGAAGATGAGCCGGAGCTGGAGCCAACAGAGGAGGAATGTGGGGAGAAGCAGGCCGAGTCGGCCCAGGGCCCTTCAGGATTGGGACGGCTTGTAGGCAAGGAGGAACAGAGGCAGGATGACTGAAAGAGGGCAAGCAGTGGACATGAGGAGCAATGGAGCTCAGGCATTGAGCAAGGACCGCCCCCTCCTGATCCCCGAACACAGAGAGTGGAGAGAAGGCGGGAACAGCGCAGGCTGGCCCATGACTCAGGAGGAGAGCATCCCATCCCTCTTCACAAGGCACACCTGGGGACTGAGCTTTAAAGAGACACTGTGGGGCATTTGGCAGGAACAAACACTGAATTGGTAGAATTTGGTGTGCCGGTACAGACATTTGGAGTTTGCAGGACTGTTTGCTTCTTCGTTACTTGTGAACTCAGTGCCTTCTTCCTGACTTCGTGGACTCAGTACCCTGCTCCTGTCTTTGTGGACTCATTATTTGTTCCTTGTTTTGTGGACTTCTTTCCCTGTTCCTTTTTTTTGCTGGACTGGGCACAGCCAGAGCTTGCCGTGTGTGTGCGCGCGCACGCTTTGCACTGGGACTTGCCAAGAACGTGGAAATGTTTGAGGGGAAATTTGGAGCATTAATAGCACTAGCACTAGCACTAGTACTTATATACCGCTTTACAGTGCTTTACAGCCCTCTCTAAGCGGTTTACAGTGTCTGCCTCTTGCCCCCAACAATCTGGCTCCTCATTTTACCCACCTCGGAAGGATGGAAGGCTGAGTCAACCTTGAGCCTGGTGAGATTTGAACTGCCAAATTGCAGGCAGCCGGCAGGCAGCAGAAGTATCCTGCAGTACTGCACTCTAACAACTGCGCCATCGTGGCTCATTAAAGGGAAGTTTGAACTCTCAGTTGGCTGTGTGACCTTCGTGACATGTCCCAGGTCTTCACATTTGTCATCCATCGATGCTCGTTGAGTATCTCTCGCTTTGCCCAACCTACTCTACCGGTTAATTACTTTGGGAATAACTGCAGGAAAAGTATCCTTGCAGGAAAACAAGAAGAGCATTCTAACTGTCAGGCGCAAATAACCAGGAACAGACATTGAGTTCAAAACTCTAAAGGTTTACTACGCGCTACCTATACACAAGAATCTGATCTACTAACGGTGAAGGCAAATTGGCGCCAGATAGAGACTCAATGGAATTCACAGAGGGCTGGTCTCTTGTGACTGCGCATGGATTGCAAACTAATGATGCATTTGACCCCACCTTCAGGCTCCACCTGGTCATCTCCTACACAAAACTTCTCCAAACTTGTCAACTTTAAGACGGGTGGACTTCAGAGGATCTGCATATTATCAAATTTGGATAGAGGGTGGCTGTTTTTCTTTACTTTTTTAAAATTACTTTGAAGGACGAGATTATTTCCATTTTTTACACCAAAGCGAGAACTCTCTTTCATGTTCCTCGCCCCGTCCTTCCTTTCCAAACTTTACCCACATTTGGAGAGTAAATATATTAATCAACTAAGTAAACGCCGGCATCCAGCACTCTGTGAAGAAAAGGCACGCTACAAGCCCAGTGAATAAATAACAAGAAAGGGGAGTTTTAATGGAAGAATTAGCTCCTTAAGCCAATCAAGATTTCCAGCCACAACTATTGTTAACTTTGCAAACATGGGGAACCATCTCATAAAGGATGCAAAAGTTACCTCGTAGCCGAAAACACAAAAGCAATATTAGCAGAGGTTAAAACAGAATAACAGAGTTGGAAGGGACCTGGGAGGTCCTCTAGTCCAACCCCCAGCTCAAGCAGGAAACTTAAATTTACCATCAGATTAGAGGTGGAGTTTCTGAAACGCTTGAATCACAGGTAGTTCTCAACGTACAACCGCAGCGGAGCCCAACATTTCCGTTGCTAAGCGAGACAGATGTGAAATGAGTTTTGTCCCATCTTATGACCTGACTTACCACAGCAAATTCCGAAGTCAAATTACACAAAGTCAAATTCAACTCACAACTTGAAGTACACGTGAGGTCTAGTGATGCTATCACAGGTAATCCTTGGCTTACAACCATTCATTTAGTGACCCTTCAAAGTTACAACAGCACAGAAAAAAGTGACATAACCTTTTTTTCCCGCCGTTATGAGGGTTGCAGCATCCTCGTGATCAAAATTCAAATGCTTGGCAACTGGCATGTACTTATTTTATTTATTTATTTATTTATTTATTGGTTCGATTTATATGCCGCCCTTCTCCGGAGACTCAGGGTGGCTTATAATGCATTAAGCAATAACCTTCATACTTTTGTATATACCTGCTTAGTAGGGCTTTCGGGGCCCCACAAGCGGTGTTCTTTTTTATAGAAAGTCAGCTTATTGCCCCCACAATCCGGGTCCTCATTTTACCTACCTCGGAAGGATGGATTTGAGATTTGAACTCGCAGTAATTGCAAGCAGCTGGCAGCTAAGTGCTACTTTAAAAGCACTTTAGTCCGCTGTGCCACCAAGGCTCCTTATGACGGTTGCAAAGTCCCCGGGGTCTCTGTGATCCCCTTTTGTGATGAGCAAAGTCTATGGGGGAAGTCTATGGGGGAAGCCGGATTCACTTAACAACCATAGTAAGAACGGACGTAAAATGGGGCAAAACTAACTTAACAAATGTCTCACTTAACAACATAAATTTTGGGCTCAATTGTGGTCGTAAGTCGAGGACTATCTGTATATTTAATCGTTTGACATTGTCAACCCTGACAGAAATTCCAGTAACCCACCGCATCTCTTAACTATCTTGGAGAAAGCAAGATAGACTAATAGGCAAGACAGCTCATTTTTTCCATTTCATCCTACCCTCTCTTTAACCAGTTCTGAAAATTATTTTATTTTATTTATTTATTTTTTATTTATTTTTAATTTGATTTATATGCCGCCCTTCTCCGGAGACTCAGGGCGGCTTACAAGGCGTTAAGCAATAGCCTTCATACTTTTGTATATTTATACAAAGTCAGCTTATTGCCCCCACATACTGGGTCCTCAATTTACCCACCTTAGAAAGGATGGAAGGCTGAGTCAACCCTGAGCCTGGTGGGATTCGAACTTACAGTAATTGCAGGCAGCTGTGTTAATAACAGGGTGCTTAGACCACTGTACTATCAAGGCTCTGAAATTTGGAAGAGAATGTGCTTAGTTACTACCATACGAACTGCTTCCCCAAACCAATGTCAGGTACTTGTATTCCCATCCTTCTTTTCTTTTTTTTTCAATTTTTATTTATAAGTACAAACTAAACAGAACAATGAAACGTACAAAACATAAAAACATATAAACACCCATTTCAATACATGTCCAGTTTGTTGCACCTGTAATATACATTTCTCTTTGTATTTTGACTCTTCCTTATTTGGTCCTTCCCTTTTGTCTATCTGATATTGATCTTTGTTGACCTATGTCTGTTCTTTGTTTCCATCATACTATATTTGGTCATTTTATTTACTTCCTATTGCTTCATCTCTTTCCTATCTTTCAACCAACTATATCACTTTTCCCATACTAAGTAAAAGTCATGTTCTTCCCTATTTTGTAATTCCTTTCTGAGTCTATCTAATTCCGTACATTCCATAATTTTATTGATTACTTTATCTGGTGTTGGTATATCACTACTCTTCCAGTGTTGCGCGTATAGTATTTGTGCTGCTGTTATCATATATATAATTAAATATGTTGTTTCTTTTTCGTAGTGTCCATTCACTATGCCTAGTAGGAAGCTTTCTGGTCTTAGTTCTATCTTTTGGTGTGTTATTTCCTCTATTTGTATTTTGATCCTTTGCCAATATTGTTTCGCCATTGGGCAGGTCCACCACATATGATAATAGGTGCCTTTGTGGTGATTGCATTTCCAACATGTTGATGGCGTGCCGGGGAACATTCTTGCCACTTGGAGGTTTGTCTGGATCCTCAGGTTCACCTGAGTAGTGCAAATGGGTGTGGATATACCCATCTGCACTACTACTACAGATAAACTTCCAAGTGGCCTCAACAACTCTCTAAAAAGACTGCAAATGACCAGCTGTCTGCAAGGAATATAAATCCTTCCATTCCCCACCATCCAGCCAGAGCTGAAGAAGCTTCTTGGATGAGAAGTGAAATGTCTTCAGAGAAAAACCAGAAGAGCTGCCCATGATAAAATCTCTTCCCAACCTAAATGCAAGCATCAGTAATCTTTGGCCAGTAATGCGAAAACTGGTACATTCGGAGCTCTGTCCTAATTGCCTTTTGCCCAAAGGTATGCTGACCTCGGAGTGTTATTTACAGATTTAATATGCATCGAGGCTGAGACGGCCTCTCCTAAATGAGCATGTCACCATGAAGATGGAATTTAATGTCTTTAGCCGGGACAGAAAACTAGAATCGTTCTGCTGGGGTGCCCGAACCTGTGATTGAAATGGTCAGGCCAGGTTCTCATTTAACATTCTCAGTTACCAAAGGTCCTTTTTCAAGAATTATTCCAGAGCAGAACGGAGTAACAGAATTGAAAAGAGACCTTGGAGGTCTTCTAGTCCAACCCCCTACTTAAGCAGGAGCCCCTTTACCATTTCAGACAAATGGTTGTCCAACATCTTCTTAAAAATCTCCAGTGATGAAGCACCCACAACTTCTGGTGGCAAGCTGTTCCACTGGTCAACTGTTCTCACTGTCAGGAAATTTCTCCTTAGTGCTAGGTTGCTTCTCTCCTTGGTTAGTTTCCACCCATTGCTTCTTGTCCTGCCTTCAAGTGCTTTGGAAAATAGAAGTCTTTATTGGCCAAGTGTGATTGGAGACACAAGGAATTTGTCTTTGGTGTATATGCTCTCTGTATACATGAGGAGGATAAAAATACATTCATCAAGAATCAGGGTGGATTTGATTTAAATCGAGTTGATTTAAATCATGATTTAAATCATGATTTAAATAACTAGTAAAAAGGCTTGATTTAAATCAACTCGATTTAAATCATAATTTTTAAAGAGCAACTGTCATCTCTGCTACTCCTTTGACCCGCTGTTGATTCACCGATAGTCCCAGTGTTGCAGAATATACAGCCTCCTGCTACATAACTAAGCTCCATTTCATGCTGAATAAACTAAATTATTTATGTATCTTAAATAGAAAACTATCTTACGATAGATTTTTACCCCAAAAGTTTTTTATTAAAATAAATCCGATAAAAATAAAAAAAAATCCGATTTAAATCAAAAAAATCTGATTTTTTAGATTTTTTTAAAAAAATCATTGATTTTTATCCACCCTGTCAAGAATAAAAAGCTACAACACTTAGTAATAGCCAAGGTTACTAATAAGCTATCAAATTGTACTAGGAAACAAATAAAAACAATATAAATTGAACGATACAAGCAACATGGTTACAGTAATAAGTGGGAAGAGATAGATACTAGTAAGGAAGAGAAGAATAATAGTAATACAGTCTTAGTAAATTATTTGACAGTGTTGAGGGAATTGTTTGTTTAGCAGAGTGATGGCGTTCGAGAAAAAACTGTCCTTGTGTCTAGTTGTTCTGGTGTGCAGTGCTCTATAGCGTCGTTTTGAGGGTAGGAGTTGAAACAGTTTATGTCCAGAATGTGAGGGGTGTGTAAATATTTTCACAGCCCTCTTTTTGACTCGTGCAGTATACAGGTCCTCCATGGAAGGCAGGTTGGTAGCCATTGTTTTTTCTGCAGTTCTAATGATCCTCTGAAGTCTGTGTCTGTCTTGTTGGGTTGCAGAACCAAACCAGACAGTTACGGAGGTGCAGATGACAGACTCCATAATTCCTCTGCAGACCTGGATCAGCAGCTCTTATAATAAATAAAGGAGAATATTTGTATCTCAGGGTTGGAATGAGGGGGTCCTTGGTGTTCTCTGAGTTTGCTTGTTTTGGGGGAATAGGTCGGCCCCCTCTTCTCTGTGGCAGCCCCTCAAATATTTTCAACACCGCTCTAACATCACTCCTAGTCCTTCTTTTCATTCAAGTAGACATTCCCAGTTCCTTAAATTCAGGACGCTCGTTCCTCAACTTCAAGGACCGAGGGTCGAGGCGTGAACCTGCCGACAAGACATCAGTGTCTTCTGCTTCTTTGGATCAAATGTCAGCCAGAAGAGTGAAAGAGGGAGAAAGGACTACAGAGCTGTCACGGAGGATGATGTGTTGGATTAGACCCCTGATTGCACGGGGACCGCATATCTGTTTATCTTCCGTCCTACTATTGTACAATCTAACAGCAACAGCTTGTTCGGTGCAACTGACAGCTCCAAACATCTGGCCTTGACCTTGAACTGGATCTTACTCCTCTCTACAGGGACATATGCTTTGAATTTTCTGGAGAAGAAGCACGTTATCTCCGCTGCTAAAGGACTGATATTCCCACAAACCATTTCAGCCCTTCCTGCCAGCTATTATTTCAGGACATTTTTTTTTTTTTTTGCACATAAAGACTGTTAACTCATTTCTGACCAGAGTTTGCCATATGTTCTGTCCCCTCCCACGAGTGGCCTTGCAGATGTCGAGCCCGGCGTGCCCGACATACAACCGGGACGGGAAGGCAGATCGGAAAGAGTAACACATCCCCAACAAAACCACAACGTAGAGGGGGCACGGGAAATAAGCGGCACGGGAGATGGTGGAGGGGCGTCGGTGGAGGGATTGTGTTTAGGACACGGAGGAACCCGGAATGGGAAACCCAAAAACGTCGCTGCAACCCATCCCAACACAGCTGAGCCACACGTTCATCAAGAGAGGGGTGGAGCACTAGGATATAAGGCGCTGCGAGGCGGATGCTCGCAGCGCCAACTTTGAAAGTTTGTAGCTTGGCGTTGTTCCGTAACTGATGAAAAGCATTAAACCAGGATTCACTCTCCAGTTGATGTGTCCAGCTGTGTTTTATTGCTGTCTCCGTGCTGTGCGGGACAAGGAGCTGAGAGCAGAAGCTCAAATAGCCCGGCAGTAACAAACACAGGCTAGAGAGATTGAAGCTGGCCCTTTAATAAACAGTTCTCTTTCAAAAGTATATCAGTTCAGTAATTACCGGGCAATGTTCCAGAGGACTTGGCAGACGGCCAGCAGGCTAATGCAGGAATGCAGACTCCTTTTCAAAACTCAAAACTAGCAGTTCTAAACTCCACTGCATCCAAAATGCCAACAAATTGTTCACCACGCCTTTTCGGCCCAGCCACACCCCTTTTATACGTAGGGTGTGGCCCTATGTCTCCTGACCACACCTCTTGGGACGTGGCAATAGCTGTTCTCTACGACGTCTCCTACGTCTCTCTCTTGCATCCAATAGGGGCTCCCTCCCCTCGTTACCGGCCTCTGTTTCCTCCTCAATTTGGCTGGGATCCAGAGGCACATCAGCAACTGTCAGTTCTTGCTGACTCACCAGTGAAGACGGCCCCTCCGGCACATAGCTCGTGCCAGCTTCCTCCATATCATCCTCCGAATCAGCATGCGAAGATAAATCAGCCTCCGGGGCCAGAGTCACAACACCATAAATCCTTTCTACTTTATCCTCCTGACCCTGGATATTAAAATACACTGATTTCTTTTCTTTTCTCTTCTCCTCAAACTGAGTAGGCTTCCCAACAATTCTGACCAAATCACTTATCCTTGATATTTCTTCTTAGCTTTGTTCCACAAGTCTCCCATTTTGGGTTCTCACCCGCTGTCCTCTATTTCCAGCCTAGGTTTTCGAGGAAGTTCTCAATCAAGATCCTTTGTCAGGCCTGCCCCAGCTAGGTCCCTAGGAAAGAAAGACCCTCGACTCCATGTGGTTGAAGCGGCAGGTTCTTTTACTAAGGATTAATGGTTGCAGCAAAAGTGAGGCTAGACCACTGGTGAAATGTAAAATTTGTTACTACCAGTTCTGTGGGCGTGGCTTGGTGGAGGGTGGTATGCACATGTGCCCCCCACAACTACTCTGCCCCCGTGCATGCGCATGTGGTCCCCCACATGCGCCCTGCACCTCTGCATATGCACCTTTCCCCCCCCATACATGCCCCGCACCGCGCACCCCGCACGTACGCAGCAGAAATCCAAAGACAAGCTGGCTGGTGGGAGGTGTGCACACCCGCATGCACGGCGAAGCTGAACTGGGACAATGGCTCGCATGCCATCAGAGAGGGTGCTGCATGCCTTCTCTGGCACGCGTGCCATGGGTTCACCATCACAGCCCAAACACCTGTGGTTAATCTCCATGGCAATGTCTCCCCGACATGATCCTACAGGTGTTCCCAAGGTCTCCACAACACTGCTGACCACATAATGTGGGGCAGGCTTAGCACGGAGCTCAAGAATGTACAACTTTACCAAAATCAGAGCCGTACAAGAAGTTATTCTAAAAAGCACTGAATGGGAACAGGATGGAAAAAAAAAAAATTAAGTAATTCGGAAACTTAATGAAACTTAATTATGATTAATATGATTACTCTCCAGTCATGTATTTAATCATTGCCTCCTTGTGATCATCATTAATTTTAACATTATAATTTGGTGGCGAAGTTTGCAGAGCTCTGTATCTTGGCTCTCAGGATTGCATGTGACCCCAAACAATTTGGGAGGGAGGGAGGGAGGGAAGGAAGGAAGGAAGCAAAGAAGGAAGGAAACAAAGAAGGAAGCAAGGAAGCAAAAAAGGAAGGAAGCAAAGAAGGAAGGAAGCAAGGAAGCAAAGAAGGAAGGAAGCAAAGAAGGAAGGAAGCAAGCAAGGAAGGAAGGAAGGAAGAAAGGAAGAAAGCAAGGAAGCAAAAAAGGAAGGAAGGAAGGAAGGAAGCAAGGAAGGAAGCAAGGAAGGAAGCAAGGAAGCAAAGAAGGAAGAAAGCAAGGAAGCAAGGAAGGAAGGAAGGAAGGAAGGAAGGAAGGAAGAAAGGAAGGAAGCAAGGAAGCAAGGAAGCAAGGAAGGAAGGAAGCAAAGAAGGAAGGAAGCAAGGAAGCAAGGAAACAAAGAAGTAACGAAGCAAGCAAGCAAGCAAGGAAGGAAGGAAGGAAGGAAGGAAGGAAGCAAGGAAGCAAAGAAGCAAAGAAGCAAAGAAGGAAGGAAGGAAGGAAGGAAGAATGAGATTCTATTCTATTCTAGCAATTGCTAAGTGAAAAAAAAAGCCCTACTTTTCTCACCACTGAATTCAATTTTTTAGATAGGGCTCAGAATTCAAATGTCTTGAGATCCTTTTTGGGTCTCGAGGGCAACTTCTAATTTTTCTTTTCTAGGATCTGGTGAAGGAACAAGAGGGATCCCTGATACGAAGGCAGCTCCTCGGCTCTACCATGTAGAAATATCCGGCCTCGATCCCAACAGACTGTTGCAAAAAAATTATATGTGAGTCATAGTGTTGTTATAGAAACATCATCATCATCACCGCATCACATCTGAAACCCCAGTGCGGTTAGAATAATAACAAGCATCCTTTCATTGTTGTGGTGGGGTTTATTTTCTTTTTTAAAGGAGGGATATATAATGAGATAAAAATGGATTGGTTCAACCTTGCAGGAATGCCCACGCTTCCTTTTTATGAACACACTTTGAAAGAATCAGGTGGGGTTTTTTTTTTAAAAAAAGTAAAAAGTAAAAATGAGGGAAAAGAAAGAGAGAAGGCAGGAAATTGAGGAGGAAAAGGCAAATAAATCAATAGATAACCAAAAGAAACAGCTATTTTCCCCATCCGAATCCAGTCGTTTTCTTTTCAAAGTATCCTATTTTAAGCCGGCAGGAAAAAGTAAAACTTGGAATGCGAGAAACATTTTCTACGTTTACAGATGCTCAACGGTGTGGAGCAAGAATATGATTAAGTAAATAATCCTCTTTCCGCTTTATACGCTACCTGAAAATATAAACGGAGCTCTTGGAATCGAAAGAAAAAAAGCCCCAACCGTCGCATTAACCGAAGAAAAATGTATTTACTTTTCAAAAAAAAAACTGGACTTGTTTTATTAAGACTGGACTGCAGGCTAAATAATTATTTGCATGTTTTAGCCTCCAGTCCCTGTTAAGGGACTAATTATCTTTGTGGCTCTTCTCGGCACTCTTTCCAGAGTCTCAACGTCTTTTTTTATATCGTGATCGAAACTGGATCCGGTATTCCAAGGATGGCCTTATCAAGGCCTTATAAATTAGTAGAGGGAAGTATCCAGAGGCCAGAAACAGCCTGTTTCCCAACTTTTGGTGGGCCCGGAAGGCCTGAAAATCAGATGGTCGGCGTGCGCATCGATGCCAGAACCGAGCTAGGGCAACATTCACGTGCCCACTGATATGGCTCCGTGTGCCACCTGTGGCATGCATGCCATAGGTTCACCATCACAGGTATAAGATTTCCTGCTTGAGCAGAGGGTTGGACTAGAAGACCCCCAAGGCAGGGGTGAAATTCAGCAGGTTCTGACAGGTTCTGGTAGCAGAAATTGTAAGTAGTTCGGAGAACTGGCAAACACCACCTCGGGCTGGCCCCAGAGTAGGGTGGGAATGGTGATTTTGCAATATCCTTCCCCCAGGAGTAGGGAGGGAATGGGGATTTTTGCAGTATCCTTCCCCTAGAGTGGGGTGGGAATGGAGATTCTGCCATGACTACCAAGCCACACCCACCAAGCCACACCATGCCCACCAAGCCACGCCCACAGAACCGGTAGTTAAAAAAAATGGATTTCACCACTACTCCAAGATCCCTTCCAGCTCTAGTCTAATCGATTGATTGATTGATTAATTGATTGCATGGTACAGATGTTGGGAGACAAGTAATCAAGGGGAGAAGCAACCTAGAACTAAGGAGAAACTTCCTAACAGTGAGGACAATTAACCAGTGGAACAGCTTGCCACCAGAAGTTGTGGGTGCTTCATCACCGGAGGCTTTTAAGAAGAGACTGGACAGCCACTTGTCTGCAATGTCTTCTGCTTGAGCCGAGGGTTGGACTAGAAGATCTCCATGGACTTTTCCAACTCTGTTATTCAGTTCTTCAGTTCCCAGACATCTGAAAGTAGATGATTTAGGGCACCAGAAGGTGGCAGAGAAGGACCTAAAGAGGACTTCCAAAACTACTCAGGGAAACTTCTCCTCTCTCTCTGCAATGAGCAAGACTACCCAACACTACATGGGATCAGAGAAGGAGGGAGCTGGGGTGGAGATCTGTGAGAGGTGACCTAGATCTCATTGTAATTAAGCTCCCTCTTCATTAATCCCTTCCTTACTTGACTTCACAATTGTGTAGGCTGCTCCAGTGAGTCACCACTCCACAAACACACTGCTGTCAAGGAAAATGGGTCCTTTGGGAACACCTGTTCTCCCACCCACTCCGACTCTGATTAAAGGGGTGAAATCACCACTCAAGGCAGAGGAGATTCCCCCCACGTTATAGAAACGTGTTACGTGAGGGACGGAGGGGAAAGTTCTCATGAGAAGAAGATGGGAGGCCTAGCTTCTTGAGCAGAGTCCATTCACACGTACACCAGAGATGGGTATGTTTGACCAAAAGAAGAGTCTTCGTACCTCAGGGTTGAACTGGGGCTCTCTGAGCTCGGCTGTTTTCTTGAAGACATTTTGTGACCCAAATAGGGAACATCATGAGCGCTAGAATGGAGTGGGGATTGCAAGGAGGATGAGGAGGACAACTGTGAGGTCCTTGGTACTATGCGAGTTTGGTTGTTTTTGTGAAGATGTTTCATTACTAAACTAGGTACCATCATCAGTGCCAAAGGTGAGTGAGGTTTGTGGAGGAGAGGAGGAGGAGGAGGACTGTTGGTTCCATGGTGCTCTCTGAGCTTGGTTCTTTTCGTGCAGATGTTTCAATGCCAAATGAGGACCTTGTAGGGCATCTAGTCCAACCCTCCGCCCAAGCAGGAGACCCTACACCATTTCTGACAGATGGCAGTCCAATCTCTTCTCAAAAACCTCCAGTGATGAAGCTCCCACAACTTCTGGATGCAACTTCTGTTCCATGGGTTGATTGTTCTCACTGTCATAAAGTTCCTCCTCATTTCCAGGTTGAATCTCTCCTTGCTCAGTTTCCATCCATTATTCCTTGTCTGGCCTTCGGGGGCTTTGGAAAATAGCTTGACCCCTTCCCATCTGTGGTAGCCCCTCAAATATTGTTGAGAAAAGAGGAGGAGGAGTGGGAGGAGGACTGTAGGGTCCTTGGTCATCTCTGAGATTGGTTGTTTTCTTGCAGACATTTCGTGACCCAAGTTGGTAAAATAATCATTATTAGAAGGGTGTGGGGTTTGAAGGGAGGAGGAGGAAGAGGAGAAGAGGAGGAGGAGGAAGAGAAGGAGGAGGAGGAGAAAGATGAGAGAAGGAGGCAGAGGGGGAGGGGGAGGGGGAGAAGGAGAAGAGGAGGGGAAGGAGGAAAGGAGGAAGAGGAAAAGGAGGAGGAGGAGGAGAGAAGGAGGAGGAGAAGGAGAAGGAGAGGAGAGAAGGAGGAGGAGGAGGAGAAGGAGGAGGAGGAGGAGGAAAGAAGGAGGAGGAGGAGGAGGAAAGAAGGAGGAGGAGGAGAAAGAGGAGAGAAGGAGGCGGAGGATGAGGAGGAGAAGGAGAAGAGGAGGGGGAGGAGGAAAGGAGGAAGAGGAAAAGGAGGAGGAGGAGGAGGAGGAGGAGAGGAGGAAGAGAAAGAGAAGAGGAGGAGAGAAGGAGGAGGAAGAGGAGGAAGAGAGAAGGAGGCAGAA
Source organism: Pantherophis guttatus (assembly GCF_029531705.1). Next base: position 5,190,143 of record NW_026844077.1, on the reverse strand, counting down.
GAGAAAAGGAGGAGGAAAAGGAGGAGAGAAGGAGGAGGAGGAGATTATGTGGCATCCTTGATGCTCTCTGATCTTGGTTGTCTTCTTGCAGACATTTCCGTAGCAAATGTGACAAGAACGGTCATAAAACAGGGCAAAACTCACATAACCACTATCTCCCTTAGCAATAGAAATCTGGAGCTCAACTTTGGTCATATGTCAAGGACTGCCTATATTAAGCCAGGACAGTTTGGAAGGGGGGAGTCAGCAAAAACCAACGTCGGGGGAGCCAGAACGTTGCGCTCGTAATGTCACCTGAACTTTGTGCCGTTTCAAATATTGTCCTCATCTCTTATTCATCTCGCCGCCCAGCGGTGCAGCCTCCGTACACAAGAGAGCGAGAATTTGGTGATGGATTCCTCCACTAAACCAAGAAACATATTTGCTAAATATTTAAAGGAAAACAAGGAACCTCAAACGAACCGAGGACTTGCTGGGCTCAATCTGTTATTCTTGGGCATGTATATTTTTGGGTTTTTTTGTGTGTGTTTTTTTTAAAAATCCTGTTTTCTGAACATGATTGAGGGCTTGAATTAATGAAGAGGCCGAACGCTGTTGGGTGTCTTTAAAAAAAGACGTCGGAAAAAAACACAATTTAAAGCACAATTTAAAGGAGGAACCTCATCGTCGCAACTATAACTGCGGGCAAATTCCATTTATTGTACGTTTCCAATTGCCTTCGGATGACTTCGAATAACTTTCCGAAAAAGTTCACCATTCTTCCAAATATAGGAACAATTTTTTTTTTTTTGTTCCTATATTAATAGGGACAAGCAGGGACAATAAAAGGGACAAGCAGTGATCAAAATAATGAATAATAATAAGGACCTGCAGGCAACCTTCCAGGTTTCTCCATCACAATTGCTACGCAAAACGGAGAAGGACGTTAATGAATCCTCTTGCCTGTCTATCAGTATCTCCCTGGCAGGTCTAGGTGGTCCTTGACTTACAACCATTCATTTAGTGACCGTCTGAAGTTACTGGAAAAAAAAAAGGACTTAACGAGCGGTTTTTTTTTTCAGACTTAAGTCTGCTGTTGCATCCCTATAGTCCCATGATCAAAATTAGAATGCTTGGAAACTGACTCATACTTATGACAGTTGTCCCGGGGTTACACGATCCCCCTTTGTGACCTTCTATTGAGCAATGTCAACAGGGAAGACATATTCGTTTAACAACCATGTTACTGTTCTGCCCCAGCTATGGACCCCAAAGAACGCAGCACACACAAAGTCCGTTCAAACTTTAGTTTACTAAATAAACCAGTTTTTTACAACAACGGCTGTTAATTAATTGCATTAACAGCCGCCAAGAAGTCAAAGAAAAATAACTGAAAACTTACTATGGTTGGCAGAATGCCCAGAAGCAATTTGCAGGAAGCTGATAAGATAAGCAAGACAAGACACGAAGGTGTGTGAACAAAGTTGTTCCCTGCAAATTGCTTCAGTCGGTGTTCCTCCTTAAATAGGCTAAGGGAGTGGCCAATTAGCCCCTTACTCTCGAGGAAACCTCCTCCTGAGGAGCCCCTCCTGCCTTTTGGCAGCTCTGTACGCCCGTGCATCAAGAAGAGGCTCTTCCTCTTCTTCCTCTTCACTTAAGGGAGCTTCTGGAGGTTCTGAAGGCCCTGGCTGAATCTCCGCCTCTGGCACCACATCTTCTCCAGCCTCATTGTCCGATTTGAGTGCCAGCTGCACAGGCTGCTGGTGCAGCACCATACCAGCCTCCTCGCTGTCTGAATCAGCTACTAGCTGCATAGGCCGCTGACGGACCACAACAGTTACTAACTTAACAATTGCACTGATTCACTGAACAAAGGTCATTAAAATAAGGCAAAACTCACTGAACAACTCTCTCGCTTAGAGGCAGAAATCTGGGGCTCGTAAGTAGAGAACCACTCATTGTGTGGTGATAAGGAGGATCTTTAACCAAACCTTTGGTGTCTATGGAGATTCTCTGTCATCCAGGTCATGGTTGTCCCAAAGGTGTTTTTTTTCTTTTCTTCCAAGAGGCAACTGGACTTTCTTTTGCTTTGAAGACGTTTCGCTTCTCATCCAAGAAGCTTCTTCAGCTCTGACTGGATGGTGGGGGAATGGAAGGAATGATACTCCTTGCAGACAGCTGGTCATTTGCATCCTTTTTAGAGAGTCATTGAGGCCACTTGGAGGTTTATCTGTGTCCTCAGGGTCACCTGAGTAGTGCAAATGGGTGTGGAGGCTCCTTGGAACTGTTGAAAGGACTGTGTTGTAGACTGGAGATAGGTGGTGTTGTATCCCTCCCCCTCTGTTGAGAGCAGGCTGTTCAGTTTTGACATAGATGGCCTCTTTGATCCCTCTTTCAAGCCAGCCATCCTCTCTGTCCAAAATGTGGACTTTGCTGTCTTCAAAAGAGAGGCTTTTGTCTTTTAAATGCAGACGGGTTGCTGAATCTAGTCCTGATGAATTTGTTCTCCTATGTCGTGCCATTTGTTTGTGAAGTGGTTGTTTTGTTTCCCCAATGTACAGATCTCCACGGGTGTCAGTGCATTGTACTGCATGTATCATATTGCCCTGTGCCAAACCTTTGACCACTCATCGAAGGGCAAAGACAGCATTTTACTCTTAACAAGAATTACACCGAGCATCTTTTCTCTGTTGGAAAAGCAGTACGTAAAAAATACGTTATCTTTCACCCAACTCAACAGTTAAACATAATGCACGAGAACCTGTCCGCCTGGCACAACTTTTTATAATTAAATGGCTATCAAACGTGTAAAGAAAAGTGCAGGAGACACTGCAATTCAATTCCCAGCCTTGGTTTTTGTTGTTGTTTTTCCCCCTCTCAAAGGGCTGAACAGCTGATGATTTATTACATCTCTGCTGGAGGTTTTTTTTTTCGAGCAACAGTGAAGTAGAATAAGCAACAGCCGAGCGAGACAAGCGCTGCCTTGACCTGGTTCAAGGCTACTTCCTGTGTATTTACAGCTAGGAAACGCATCGGGTATTCAAGGAGCAGAAATGGAGGAAGGAAATGTTGAATGGTGAAGGGGTCTGTTGACAGTGGAAAGCAATATCACAGCTTTTCAGAGGGAGGGAGGGAGGAACAAAGGAGAATGAGAAGAAAGAAGGGGAGGGGAGGGAGAATGAGAAGAAGGAAGGGGAGGGGAGGGAAGAGGGGGGAGGGAGGAAGGAAAAGCAGGAAGGAGAAGGGAGGGAAGAAGGAAGGAAGGAAGGAAGGGGAAGGGAAGGAGGGAGGGAGGAAGGAAGGAAGAGGAGAGGAAGGGAGGGAGGGAGGAAGGAAGGATAAGAAGGAAGGGGAAGGGTGGGAGGGAGAAAGGAGGAAGAAGGAAAGAGAAGGAAGGGGAGGGGAGGGAAGAGGGAGGGAGGGAGGAAGAAGGGGAGGGAGGGAGGAAGGGGAAGGGAAGGAGGGAGGGAGAGAGGAAGGAAGAGGAGAGGAGGGGAGGGAGGGAGGAAGGAAGGGGAGAAGGAAGGAGAAGGGTGGGAGGGAGAAAGGAGGAAGGAAGAAAGGAGAAGAAGGAAAGGGAGGGGAGGGAAGAGGGAGGGAGGGAGGAAGAAGGAAAGCTAAGTGGAGGGAACAAGGGAGGGAGGGAGGAAGGAAGGGGAAGGGAAGGAGGGAGGGAGAGAGGAATAGGAGAGGAGGGGAGGGAGGGAGGAAAGAAGGAAGGAGAAGAAGGAAGGGGAAGGATGGGAGGGAGAAAGGAGGAAGGAAGGAAGGAGAAGAAGGAAGGGGAGGGGAGGGGAGGGAAGAGGGAAGAGGGAGGGAGGGAGGAAGAAGGAAAGGTAAGTGGAGGGAGGGAGGGAGGGAGGGAGAAGGAAGGAAGGAAGGAGCTGGGAATGAGATGGAAGGATACATGGAAGGACAAGATGGGACCGAGAAGAAGGGAGGGAGGGAGGGAGGAAAGAAGGAAGGAAGGAAGGAAGGAAGGAAGGAAGGAAGGAGGAAGGAAGGAAGGAAGGAAGGAAGGAAGGAAGGAAGGAAGGAAGGAGCTGGGAATGAGATGGAAGGATACATGGAAGGACAAGATGGGACCGAGAAGAAGGGAGGGAGGGAGGGAGGGAGGAGAAAGATACGTCTCCAGCATTCTCAACCAACATGTGCAGAACACTGGGAATTGAGCCAAGATGTCCAACGTGAGAAGAAATCAAATTCTCCAAATTGGAGAAGATAATTGGAGAAGGTTCTCAAGGATGGTTTTTCCTCAATGTAATGTCCCAGAGAAGATGCGGTCAACCTATTTTCCAAAGCACCAGAAGATTATGTAAGGTTGGTCTAGAAGATCTCCAAGGCCATAAAGTAGCACTGGGGAGGTCCACTGAAATTTCAAACGGACACTAAGTGGCCAGTTGTGAGTTGCGGACGACCTAAATTCACTTTCTCTATATGCATCCATTTTTTTTAAAAAAGAAGAAGAATCGGATTTATGCACCCAACCTCCTTTTAACTAAGGATTAAATTGAAATGTTGTTTGTTTTCTCTTGCAAAGACTATAAGCTTCTACTATTTTTTTTTTTCTTAGAGATGAAAAAGATGGAATACAAAAACTTTTCAAAAGTCGGAAAAGCATCGGACACCATTCAGACGTGAAGGCTAGACACTTCCTTCTTAATTGCAATTTAATGTCTTTGCTTCTAATTAACCCTGCTACAAGGAGGAACATCCAACGGCAATAATGTTTTATCAGTTCATTGTGCCCGCTTTAAACCCAAACGAATGACAGGTTGCAGATCTGAATTAACCCGCCAACATGCTAAGCATTAAACGGAGCTTATTTATGTATTTATTTACAACAACCGCCTTTATTTTACAAAGAACTCAAGGCGACGAACGTATCCAAACACACCTTCCTCCTCCTGTTCCCCCCCTCCCCCAACAGCATTTTTGGGCTGAGAGAACGTCACTGGCCCAAGATTACCCAGCCAGTTTTCATGCTGAAGGTGGGACTAGAACTCACCGTCTCCTAGTGATCAACCCAAACTCATACAGTCAACTTTCATGCCTAACGTGGGACTAGAACTCATAGTCACCTCGTGATTAGCCAAAAGTCATCCAGCCAGCTTTCATGACTGAGGTAGGACTAGAACTCACATTCTCCTGGTGACTGGCCAAAAGTCACCCAGCCAGTTTTCCTGCTTAAGGTGGAACTAGAACTCACCATCTCCTGATGACTGATGCAGCCACTCAGCCAGCTTTCATGCCTAAGGTGGAAGTAGATCTCATAGTCACTTGGTCATTGACCCAACGTCACCCAGCCAGCTTTCCTGCTTAAGGTGGAACTAGAACTCACCATCTCCTGATGACTGACCGAGCCACCTAACCAGCTTTCATGCCTAAGGTGGGACTAGAACTCACAGTCACTTGGTCACTGGCCCAAAGTCACCCAGCCAGCTTTCATAACTAAAGCAGGACTAGAACTCACTGTCTCCTGGTGATTGGCCCAAAGTCACTCAGCCGGCTTTCATGCCCAAGGCAGGACTACAACTCACTCTCTCCTGATTTCTAGCCTGATGCTTTCACCACTAGATACCATTAGGCTTTCAGATGCTTTTTTTTAATAAAAAAAATTGCAATTATAAATGATTGGTTCGCTCCATACTTTTTTCTTTTTTTTTTAAAGAAGGTAAACTTGTAATTTTGCCACAGGTCCAGCAGGAGGCATCAATGCCTGTCACTTTGAGACAATGAACAGTTGTTTGTTTGTTCTGCAAATTGTTCTGCAAATTTTGTTCGATTAAAAAAAAAAAGGTAGGTTAAAAAAAAACGTAAACCTGAAATTACTTCCTACCAAACATACAACAGAGGAAGAGAAAAAAAAAGAAAAGGAAAAAAAAACTGATTTCACTGACGTCTGGTATCTCTATATATAAAAGCGAAATACCACTCACGCATCATCACGAAATCTCCAGAACCGTAAAGCCTACAAACTTGAAATTTGGCACGTATGTTCTTCTTGGCTTCTAGGTATTCACTAAGAAAGCATTTTTCAAAATGACCATCAGATCATTAGTATTTCATATACAGTATTATATTCACACTCTTATGCTAAGGAGCTAGATATTCTACTTCCCCTCCCCACCTGAAAAGAACTCTGTTCCAACTGCCAGTTGCCTTATATTAACACGCTCTGATGCTACCCCTTCACTAAACCAGTCGTGGGCGTGGCCAGTGCGTGACTCATCCAGCCTGCAGGCTGGGACATTCTACTCCCCCTCTGTTCCAACTGCCAGTTGCCTTATATTAACACGCTCTGATGCTACGGAGTTATACATTCTACATTAAGTTTCAGGCTTTAAGTGTCAATTTATCACACCCGATCACATAGTTCCGCACGGGCGTCCAGCTAGTAAATAATAAAAATTAAAAAAATGAAACTACAATGCTAGTTCAGCGGATATCTGCCCAGCCCACGAGTTTAGCTCCAAGCAAAACCAGTTCTTAGATTATCTTTTTCCTCCAAAGCTTGAACCTGCTTGGCGCTGCTGAAAAGACGCCAGAGATTTAATGAGGAGTTGTTAAAAACTTTGCGTGGACAGCTTTTAAGACAGCCCGAGATTTACAAACGACAAAGTGAGCTTCGGACAGCCGCAGTTCACTCTGTGTCCCAAAGGTGTGTTTTTTTCAAAAGGCAACAGGACTTTCTTCGTTTTCCTTGAAGACGTTTCCTTTCTCATCCAAGAAGCTTCTTCAGCTCTGACTGAATGGTGGGGAATGGAAGGATTTATACTCCTTGCAGACACAGCTGGTCATTTGCATCCTTTTAGAGAGTCGTTGAGGCCACTTGGAGGTTTATCTGTGTAATCAGGATCACCTGAGTGGTGCAAATGGTTCCTGTAGTCTGCAATTTTTTTTCCTCTGGAAATCCATTCCCAGGCCATTTCAAGGGTGTTCATCCCAAATTGCATAGCTAAACGTCTGTAGAGATTCTCGGTCATCCAAGTCATGGTTGTCCCAAAGGTGCTTTTTCAGGAGGCAACTGGACTACCTTGTTTTCATATTGAACTTGTTCCTGTTTTGAAACTCAAGAAGAATTGTTTTATTGTGTATGACTACAACTGGTAAGAAGACTTTGTACTTGAAATATCCCTGGATTGATCTTTTAACTCTCGTCTTATCTGTGTATGACTTGGATTGTTTTTGGACTTTGCTTTACTTTTTCTACAAGTAAAAGACTACAACAACTCAGTGTGTTTGTATGTTGACTGTGATTGTTCACAACCACTCCCAGTCGCTTTTCATGCTTTTACTCAAAGGGTGCTCTGCTCAATAACCCACAACATCAGTTATGAGCCAAGAATATCCTTAACAGTGGGGAATGGAAGGATTGATATTCCTTGCAGACAGCTGGTCATTTGTATCCTTTTAGAGAGTCATTGAGGCCACCTGGAAGCTTATCTGGATCCTCAGGTTCACCTGAGTAGTGCAAATGGGTGTGGATAAAGCCACTTGTACTACTACTGCAGTAACTATTTTGTGACCTTATTTTATGACCTTTCTTGCCACAGTTGTTAAGTGAACCGCTGCAGTTGTTAAATTCGTAACACCGTCATTAAGTCAATCCGGCTTCCCCACTGATTTTGCTTGTCAAGAGGTCGCAAAGGGAGATCATGTGACTTTGGGACACAGCAACAGTCCTAAGCATAAGGCAGTTGCCAAGTGTCCGAATTTTGATCACACCATCATGGGGATGCTAGAAAGGCCGTTAAATGTGAAAAATAGTCATAAGATTCACATTTTTTCAGCGCCGTTGCAACTTTGTATGGTCACTAAATAAACTTCTGTAAGTCAAGGGCTACCTGTATTTTTACGAAGACTGCGATCATGATTTATTACTTGCTGGTTTTATGTACACTGCGAGCTTATGCATCGGAGATATATGCCTTGTGTGCCCAATCATACATGGCTAATAAAAATATTCTACTCTACTCCTATTCTATTCCATTCCATTCCATCCTATCCCATCCTCTATTCTATTCTATTCCTTATTCTACTCTACTCTACATTTTATTCTATTCCTTATTCTATTCTATTCTATTCTATTCTATTCTATTCTATCCTATCCTATCCTATCCTATCCTATTCTATTCTTTATTCTATTCCCCATTCTATTCTATTCTACTCTACTCTATCTACTCCTATTCCATTCCATTCCATTCCATCCTATCCCATCCTTTATTCTATTCTATTCCTTATTCTACTCTACTCTACATTTTATTCTACTCTACTCTACATTTTATTTTATTATACTATCAAGAGCCTTGATAGTACAGTGGTCTACGCACCCTGTTATTAACACAGCTGCCTGCAATTTACTGCTGGTTCGAATCTCTCCAAGGCTCAAGGTTGACTCAGCCTTCCATCCTTTCTAAGGTAGGTGAAATGAGGACCCAGTTTGTGGGGGCAATAAGCTGACTTTGTATAAATATACAAAAGGATGAAGGCTATTGCTTAACGCATTGTAAGCCGCCCTGAGTCTCCGGAGAAGGGCGGCATATAAATAAATAAATAAAAAAATTCTATTCCTTATTCTATTTCTATTTCTATTCTATTCTTTATTCTATTCTATTCCTCGTTCTACTCTACTCTACTCTACTCTACTCTACTCTACTCTACTCTACTCTTATTCCATTCCATTCCATTCCATTCCATTCCATTCCATTCCATTATTATTTTGCTTGGTAGCCTCAGCCTGTTCCTGGTGCTAAATAGTTTTTTTCATGGTGGCTCAGATTTTTCACCAATATTAGCTGTTGTGTAAAATTCTTTCCGTATCGAATAGGGAAGTGGATGAGCCCTCCATAACCGCTGAAAGTCTGAAGAAACACCGCCATAACCTTGATCTACTTCCTTCCCCTCCACACGCGCCGACACTTTCAAAAGAGGAAACTTGATTTATAGGCATCTCACTGAGGTTTTTCCTGTTTTGTTTGTACAAAACTACCTTGGGATTAATCACAACTGGTCGCATTAGCATAAATGGAACATCTAATTGATCAAATGGAGATTGATAACTGCGGCTGTCAGGTATGAATTGCCATAATAATTCATGCCTCTTGTATAGACGCACCATAAACCCAATTGTGAAAATGATCAAAGGTTTAGAAACAGTAGCTTGCAGTAAATTATGCCTGAACTTCAGACGGGACTGTGTTTTCCAATAGAATAAATTTAGCAGGTCTCAAAGAACATTATGAAGGAAGTTTAGATGTGATTGCAAAAGTGCAAACTCAGAGATTCTCAGTCATTCAGAAAGAGGCTATTGGACTTTCTGTGTTTTCTTTCCTTTTGAAGAGGTTTTACTTCTCATCCAAGAAGCTTCTTCAGCTCTGACTGGATGGCGGGGAATGGAAGGATTGATATTCCTTGCAGACAGCTGGTCATTTGCATCCTTTTAGAGAGTCATTGAGGCCACTTGGGAGGTTTGTCTGTGTCCTCAGGGTCATGTAGTTCTGCAATTTTTCCCTCTGGAAATCCATTCTTACTCCCACACCATTCAAAGGATGTTCATCCCAAATTGTATAGCTAAATGTCTGTAGCGATTCTCAGTCATTCAGGGCACGGTTGTCCCGAAGGTGCTTTTTCAGGAGGCAACTGGAGTTACTTGTTTTTTCTTTGAAGACGTTTCGCTTCTCCTCCCAAGAAGCTTCTTCAACTCTGACTGGATGGTGGGGAATGGAAGGATTGATACTCCTTGCAGAGAGCTGGTCATTTGCATCCTTTTTCAAGGTCATTGAGGCCACTTGGAGGTTTATCTGTGTCCTCAGGGTCACCTGAGTGGTGCTCCTGGTTCCTGTAGTCTGCAATTTTTTTCCTCTGGAAATCCATTCCCAAGTCGGAATTTCTGCCCCCTTCCAAACCACACAAAAAGATCCAGGAGGAGGGGACTCTCTGCAGCAACACAAACGTTCATTGTACGTATCTGGCCCAGGGGCCGTAGTTTGAGGACCTCTGATTTAGTTCAATATAAAAAATGCAAATAATTTTTCTGCGGACCACCAAAATTTTCTCGCGGACCACCAGTGGTCCACGGACCACCAGTTGGTGACCGCTGATCTAGACGCACCACCTGACAAGCCTTCCTGCAGCCTTCATAGTTCTTTTGTGCCGTTTGCTCCATGTCTGTTCAGGATGGTGGCGAGCCCCTCCCCGTATCCTCTGCAGCATTGCAGGAATAAAACTGCAGCCCTTCGGATAACCTGATTTTCCCCTTTCAGGAGGACGTCATGTTTAAAACATGGCCACCATCCACTACATAATCACGAAGGTCTTTCCGAATTAAGATTGTGTATTATTTTAAAATGTCTACGTTTCTGAAAATGTTATGGCCCCCAGGCCTGTTTCATTCAGGAGAGGTCTTTCTTTCTTTCTTTCTTTCTTTCTTTCTTTCTTTCTTTCTTTCTTTCCTTTCTTATTCATTCATTCATTTTTCTTTTCCTTCCTTTTTTCCTTCTTTTTTTCCTTATTTCCTTCAATCTTTTTCCATCCTTCCCTTCCTTTCTTTCTGTCCTTTTTTCCTTCCTTCCTTCCTTCCCTTTCTTCTTTCTTTCTTTCATTTTTCTTTTCCTTCCATCTTTTTCCTTCCTTTTTTCCTTCCTTCTTCCATCTTTTTTATCCTTTTTTTCCTTCCTTTCTTCCTTCAATCTTTTTTCTTCCTTCCCTTCCTTTTTTCTCCCTCCCTTCCTTTTTTCTTTCATTCCTTCCCTTTTTTCTTTTCCTTCCTTCCTAACTTCCATCTTTTTCCTTCCTTCCTTTTCTTTCTTCCTTCATTCCTTTTCTTTCTTTCCCCATCTTTTTCCTTCCTTCCTTCCCTTTTCTTTCTTTCCTTCTTCCTTTCTTTCTTTCCTTTTTTCTTCTCTTTCCTTCCTTCCTTCCTTTTCTTTCTTCCTTCATTCCTTTTCTTTCTTTACTTCCATCTTTTTCCTTCCTTCCTTCCCTTTTCTTTCTTTTCCTTCTTCCTTTTTTCTTCCCTTTCCTTCCTTCCTTCCTTCCTTTTCTTTTCTTCCTTTTTTCTTTCCTTCCTTCTCTTTTTTCTTTCCTCCCTTCCTTTTTCTCTTTCCTTCCTTCCTTTTTTCTTTCCTTCCTTCCTTCCTTCCTTTTTGCAATGTTACAGGGCAAACAGTATGCTTTTTTTCATAATAAAAATGTATTTAAAGAATGATTCACACACGTAGGGACTCTACTGTGTGATGAATTTTCTATTGCCTTTTCACATAAACGAACCTCAAACCACCTCTGGGCTATTCTTGTTTTGATGAATCCATAAAAACCTTTGGAAATTGAAGCTAAACTGAAGCACAGCCTACCCATCCCTGCATTTCAAGGCACATAAACAAATTTAAAGATTTTTTAAAAAGCGTTGTTTACGCGAATAAGGGAAGCGAGATATTACGCCATAGAAATTAGATAAATAAATAACAATTATTTAGGAGGATGGAAGTGGTATCGTGCTAATAAATGCTCAAAAAAAGAGAGCTTCTTTAGACATCTTTATTTTTTTCTTCTCTTTCCTGACTTTATTTTTTTTATCTTTTTATATCCTTTTTTAAAAAAAAATTCTGTGAAACATTCTTTTCCCGTGAAAAGTATGCATAACATTATACATGTAAAAAATTCTTTTCCAATGAATATGTGGGAGGGGGAGGAGTATGCAGGTCCTCGACTTATGACCACAATTGAACCCCAAATTTCCGTTGCTAAGCAAGACAGTCGCTAAGTGAGCTTCGTCTCATTTTACGAACCTTCCTTGCCACCTTTGTTCAGTGAATCCCTGCAGTTGTTCAATTAGCAACATGGTTGTTAAGTGAATCCAATTTCCCCCATTGACTCTGCTCCTCAGAAGGTCGCAAAAGGGAATCTCTGCAACCAGCATAAATACGAGTCAGTTGCCAGGCATTTGAATTTGGATCCATGGAGATGCTGCCATGGTCGTAAGCAGAGGTGGGTTCTAAATTTTTTTACTACCGGTGCTGTGGGCGTGGCTTATTTTGTGGGCATGGCTTGATGGTCATGTGACAATTCTTTAGGATTTAGCAGAGGTACTGGTCTACCAGGCTTTTAACTGCTTTTAACTCCATTTGTTTTTGGAGGCACCGGTCTACTCATTTGTTTTTGGAGGCACTGGTCTACCCATTTGTTTTTGGAGGCACTGGTCTACCCATTTGTTTTTGGAGGCACCGGTCTACTCATTCGTTTTTGGAGGCACCGGTCTACTCATTTGTTTTTGGAGGCACCGGTCTACTCATTCGTTTTTGGAGGCACCGGTCTACTCATTTGTTTTTGGAGGCAGCAGTCTACCACCACACTGCCTTTTAACACTGATCAGCTGTAGGGCGGCCCTTTGAAGCCCCGTGGCAAGAGTTTAAACAGTTTTTTTCCTTCTAGCCGATCAGCTGGGACTCAGGAGGCAGCAATACATTGGGGGTGGGACCAAATAAAAGTTAAGAATAACGCGGGGAGGTGGGGGGCGGGAGGGCCCAGCTCCCGAACAAAGAGAACCGGTTCGGTGACGTCATATCGTCACCGCTACCGGCTCGGCTGAACCGGGCCGAACCAGGAGGAACCCACCACTGGTCGTAAGTGTGAAAAGCGGTCATAAATCACCTTTTTCAGTGTTGTTGTAACTTTGAACGGTCACTGTTGTAAGTTGAGTGTTTACCTGTAGTAGAGAAAAATAATAGAAAAATAGTAGAACAACAGAGTTGGAAGGGACCTTGGAGGTCTTCTAGTCCACCCCCTGCTCGGGCAGGAAACCCGATACCATTTCAGACAAATGGTTGTCCTATCTCGTCTTAAAAAAATCTCCAGAGATTATCCAAAAGCAATATAGGGAATTATAACTATATGAGCTTCCCAAGTTGAGAGCTGCATTCTAATAACTTGGTAAATTTCCAAGTTAGGAGAAGTTACTCTATCTTCTTCTTTTTATAAAAAACAGAAACAAAAATCAATTTACAAGTTCATTTAGCTGTTGCGAGAGTCAATGCAGAACACGGCCTTCCTTGAACGAGAAGTCCTCCTTTTCCAGAGTCGCCTCACAGGGTCACAATTTAACAATTTATTTATTTATTTATTTTTGATTTATTAGGGCCACCCATTTCGTAGACACGACTAGAAAACCGCTTTTCCCAGAAATATTTTTTTAAAAAAATTTATTAGACCATCAAAAAGAAAAATCAAAAACAAATGTATAATAATTTTTCTATCACGGTGTAACATCGCCAAAATATTCATATATATATATATGTGTGTGTGTGTGTGTGTGTGTGTGTGTGTGTGTGTGTGTGTGTGTTGTGTGTTTTCCTTCTAGCCAGGTTTTCCCTACGTAGCCAAGGTTTTTTTGTAGCTCCAGCTCAGTAGAATCACATCTACTCGGTTCTGGGCTTTTTTCCTTTCTGACACCTAGCAAGCTCCAACTGCTAGGTGGGAGACCTAAATAGATCCATTTCTAGCTCGTTAGCTGTCATCAGTAGGCCACACCCATGTCTTATGTATTCTCCCTGTAAAGGTACAATATCAATTTTCTTACTTCTTCATAGGGTTTATGTGTGTTTTTCTTCTAGCCAGGTTTTCCCTACGTAGCCAAGGTTTTTTTGCTAGGTGTCAGAAAGGAAAAAAGCCCAGAACCGAGTAGATGTGATTCTACTGAGCTGGAGCTACAAAAAAACCTTGGGCTACGTAGGGAAAACCTGGCTAGAAGAAAAACACACATAAACCCTACGAAGAAGTAAGAAAATTGATATATACACACACACACACACACACACACACACACCAGTAATCAAAGAGTAAAAATAGAAAATATTTACAGATTCTTGTATACAAATTTACCTTTCCAATACTTATTGATTACCATAAATATACAATTATCTATCATTATAATCCAACATTATCCTTTGTCTCTCTCTCCCATCGTTTCTGGGCCCAATCATACCACATATTCCAACTACTATAAAAGTCTGAGTCTCTTTTATCCTTCATCAGTTTTGTAAGTCTGTCGGACTGCACATTCCATACTTCTCCCAGAAATATTGAACAATGGACTCCCAAAACCTGTCACTGTCGGGTGGGCCCCAAAAATGCAGAATATTGCCTGTATCTACAATATGATCTGTGGAACTATGAACTCCATCTCTTTGAAGGGCCGCCACAGAAACAAGGGGGGGGGTCAACTTATTTTCCAAAGCTCCAGAAGACAAGACAAGAAACAATGGACGGAAACTAATCAAGGAGAGAAGCAACCTGGAACTAAGGAGAAACATCCAAACAGTGAGGACAATTAACCAGTGGAACAGCTTGCCACCAGAAGTTGTGAGTACTCCAACAATGCAGGTTTTCAAGAAGAGTTTGGGCTGCCACTTGTGTCAAACAGAATAGGACAGTGATAGCTAAACTTTTTGCCGTCGCATGCCAAAAGCGAGGGTAGCGTGGGGGAATCGCACGTGAGCGTGCCCATACCCATAATTCAATGCCCCCTGCCCCCCTGCGCATGTGTGCGTGACCCCATCCTCCCTGCGTTCTACAGGCTTTTTTGGACACTGTGGAGGGTGAAAACGGCCTTCCCCACTCCTCCGGAGACCCTCCGGAGGCCAAAAACGGCCCATTTCCTGATGCCCAGAAGGCCCGTTTTTCTCTCTCCCCAGGCTCCAGAGGCTTTCTAGGAGCCTGAGGAAAGCAAAAACGGCCTTCCTAAACCCCCTGGAGGACTGAAACAGACGGTTTCTTGACTTCCGGTGGGCCCGGAAGGCCCTTTTTTCACTCTCCCCAGGCTCCAGAGGTTTTCTAGGAGCCTGGGGAGGGCAAAAACGGACTTCCGCACCCCCGGATGCTGGAAACAGCCCGTTTCCTGACTTCTGGTGGGCCCGGAAGGCCCAAAAATCAGCTAGAGTGCGCTGGAGCTGAGCTAGGGCAATGCTCGCATGTCCACAGATATGGCTCCACATGCCACAGGTGGGCACGCATGCCATAGGTTCGCCATCACAGGTATAGGATCTCCTGATTTTGAGCAAGGGGCTGGACTAGAAGACCTCCAAGGTCCCTTCCAACTTGGTTATTCTGGTTATCTTCACCCTCTCCCACACATATGGAATACCAGATTTGGAAGGGACCTTGGAGATCTTCTAGTCCAACCCCCTGCTCAAGCAGTGTTGGAGAACGCACAACTTCTGCAGGAAAGTCATGCCACTGATTAACTGTCAGGCAACTTCTCCTTAGTTCTAGGTTGCTTCTCTCCTTGATTAGTTTCCATCCATTGATTCTTCTCCTACCTTATGGTGCTTTGGAGAATGGCTTGATTCCCTCTTCTTTGTGGCAGCCCCTGAGATATTGGAAGACTGCTATCATGTCTCCCCTAGTCCTTCTCTTCACTAAACTAGCCATGCCCAGTTCCTGCAATCGTTCTTCATGTTTTAGCCTCCAGTCCCCTAATCATCTTTTTTGCTCTTCTCTGCACTCTTTCTAGAATCTCAACATCTTTTTTCTATCATTATGACAATCAAAACTGGATGCACTATTCCAAGTGTGCTCTTACCGAGGCCTTATAAATTCATTAAACAATACATACCCAACTCCTGCCACCGTTCTTCACATTTTATCCTCCAGCCCCCTAATCATCTTCGCTGCTCTTCTCGGCACTCAACATCTTTTTCTATTGTCGCAACCAAAACAGGAATGCAATATTCCAAGTGTGGTCTCACCAGGGCATTATAAAGTGGTACTAACACTTCATAATGCCGTGGTTAAGGCCACACCTGGGATATTGCTTCCAGTTTTGGTCCCCACATTATAAAAAAACATCATATCAGAAATTAAAAACAATGAAAAACAATGTTGACAATGAGACTTTGGAAAAAATGCAGAGAAGAGCAACTAAGATGATTAAAGGCCTGTGTCAAGTTTCCGAAAGATGCCCTAATTAATTCATGAGCCATGATCCAAACTTCAAAGGAAATATAGTCATTTATTAGAAGCAACATTCCGGCAATAGTGGGGTGCAGTTAGGACTGATCCCACGTAGATTTACGTTCCCCTATGACTCTGTCTCTCCCCTCCTCTCTGGCCATGTCATAAATCACATTCTCCAATTACCCACTTTGGCTGGCTGTGAAACCTAACACCCTCCTTCTGATTGCGGTCAGAAAGAATGTATGGAATTCACTTCAGTTCTCCCTCTCTCCTGCTCATGGCAACTTGAAAGCTTTGCAAGTTGACAGCCTGGTGGCTAAAACATATGAAGAAGAGTTGCAGGAATTGGGTCTGGCTAGTCTAGAGAAAAGAAGGACTAGGGGTGACAAGATAGCAGTATTCCAGTATGTGAGGGGCTGCCATAAAGAAGAGGGGGTCAACTTATTCTCCAAAGCACCTGAAGGCAGGACAAGAATCAATGGATGGAAACTAATCAAGGAGAGAAGCAACCTGGAATTAAGGAGAAACTTCCCAACAGCGAGGACAATTAACCAGTGGAACTGCTTGCCTCCAGAAGTTCTAAGTCCGTGATGGCGAACCTATGGCACGCGTGCCACAGGTGGCACGTGGAGCCATATCTGTGGGCACACAAGCATTGCCCTAGATCAGCTCTAGCACACATGCGCGTGCCAACCAGCTGATTTTCTAGCCTTCCGGGCCCACCGGAAGTCGGGAAACAGGCTGTTTCTGGCCTCCAGGGGAGTGGGGAAGGCTGTTTTTGCCCTCACCAGGCTCCAAGAAAGACTTTGGAGCCTGGGGAGGGCGAAAAATGTGCCTACCGGGCCCATTGTGGCATTGCGTGCCGAAAGCAGGGGGAACGCGGGGGGCGTGGCGCAGGTGCATGCGTGGGGGGAGGGGTGCATTGAATTATGGGTGTGGGCACATGCACATGCAACCCCCTGCACTCCCCCAGCTTTTGGCACACGATGGCAAAAAGGTTAGCCATCAATGTTCTAGGTGCTCCATCACTGGAGATTTTCAAGAAGAGAGTGGACAGCCACTTGTCTCAAAGGTTATCTCTTGCCAGAGCGGGAGACTGGACTAGAAGACTTCCAAAGTCCTCTTCCAGCTCTATTCCGATTTGTATCAGAGCTAAGTTGTGTCTTACTCTTTTGAGATGCAGCCCACACCCCACCAGTCCAGGGAATCCTCATCCTTATTATAGGACTCTGTCACATATTAACGCAAAGTAGCTGATGGAAGTGCGCTCTCTAAACAACGAAGACCACATCACTCTTCCCTTTCTAGGCCCAAGGGTCCCTCTCTTTCACTGGCCCTTCCTGGGATCCGTTTTGTCTGGTGCAGGATGGAAATCTCCACTCCCAAGAAAGCAGAGTCGACTCACAGCAGATCATCGCCCCCTCCTGCAATGCAGCAAGCCACAACTCGCAGAGTTTGTCGACACGGCCTGTGCTTAAAAAGCTACAACGGGCCTTGGCAAATTGAGAAAACGCATCGCTCAGTCTAAGGTTTTTTTTTTTTTAATTATTATTATTTTATTTTAGCGAGGCTGTTAAAACAGAACAGAGGGCAGGGATTTTGACCCGCTGCCAACTGGATGAGCCATTTTTTTTTTTCTGGCGTAGCTCCTGTTCAAAAATTTCTCGCTGGCCGTTTCTGGATTTTCCAACCCAAGCCTTCCTTCTTTCCGACTCGCCAAGGAGATGGAGGGTTAAATCTTAGGGAAAAGATTACCGAAAGTTACCAACCTGCATTTCAGTTTAAAAGAAATAATAATAAAAAAAAAACCCTTTACAAATCCAATTGATCTGACATTACGGGGTCCGGTTTCAAGGCAGGGAAATGTAATAAAAAAAGGGGGGGAGAGGAAGAGAGAAGGAAGCGAAAAGAGCCACGGCAGCGTTTTATTAAATGCAACCCATCGATGGCGTCAGCAAAGCTGCAATCCATCTACCAATTTCCCCGTTGCTAAAGGAAAAGCGGAAAGCATCTTTGTTTGCCTTGAGGCTTAGGAGCTAAAACTAGCAAAAGCCAAATGTTTACAGAGATTCTCCATCATCCAGGTTGTTTTTATTTTCAAGAGATAACTGGACTTTCTGGGTTTTTTTTTTCTTTGAAGACGTTTCTCTTCTCCTCCAAGAAGCTTCTTCAGCTCTGATTAAATGGTGGAGAATGGAAGGATTGATACTCCTTGCAGACAGCTGGTCAATTGCATCCTTTTAGAGAGAGTCGTTGAGGCCACTTGGAGGTTTATCTGTGTCCTCAGGGTCATCTGAGTGGTGCACATGGTTCCTGTAGTCTGCATTTTTTTTCTCTAGAAATCCATTCCTACTCTCACACCATTCCAAAGGTGTTCATCCCAAATTGTATAGCCAAAAGTCTGTAGATATTCTCAGTCCTCCAGTCCTGCTGGTTGTCCCAAAGGTGATTTTTTTTCAGGAGGCAACTGGACTTTCTGATTTTTTTCTTTTTAAGATGTTTCTCTTCTCACCCAAGAAGCTTCTTCAGCTCTGACTGGATGGTGGGGAATGGAAGGATTGATACTTCTTGCAGAGAGCTGGTCCTTTGCCTCCTTTTAGACGGTCATTGAGGCCACTTGGAGGTTTATCTGGGTTTTCAGCGTCACTGAAGTAATGCACGTGACTCTTGTAGTCTGCAATTTTTTCTGGAAATATGTTCCTACTCCCTGTGAAGTTTCCGAAAGGTGCCCTAATTAATTCATGAGCCATGCGCCGAACTTCAAAAGAAATACAGTCATTTATTAGGAGCACCATTTCGGCAATATTCGGATGCAGTTAGAACTAATCCCACGTAGATTTACATTCCCCTATGACCCTGTCTCTCCCCTCCTCTCTGTCCATGTCATAAATCACATTCTCCAATTAACCACTTTGGCTGGCTGTGAAACCTAACACCCTCCTTCTGATTGCGGTCAGGAAGAATGTATGGAATGCAGCTTCAGTTAGGGAAATCAATCAGCTCTATCAGTTCTCCCTCCCTCCTGCTCATGGCAACTTGAAAGCTTTGCAAGTTGACACTCCCACACCATTCAAAGGGCGTCTATCCCTAAGTGCATGACTAAAAGGCTAGGGATGGGGGGAGAGACAAGCTAACCATCTTCCAGTGTTTGAGAGGCTCCCACAAAGAGGAAGGGGTCAAGCTATTCTCCAAAGCACCAGAAGGCAGGACAAGAAACAATGGATGGAAACTAACCAAGAAGCAACCTGGAATTGAGGAGAAACTTCCTAACCATGAGGACAATTAACCAGCGGAACTGCTTGCCTCCAGAAGTTGTGGGTGCTCCATTACTGGAAGTTTTTTTTTTAAGAAGTGATTGGACTGCCATTTGTCTGAAATGGTCTGTGGCAGGGGTCTGCAACCCACGGCTCTGGAGCCGCATGTGGCTCTTTCATCCCTCTGCTGCGGCTCCCCATCGCTCAAAATATGTGTCACAAACACCAATGTGCAACACCCGCCGGCACACGATTTATTGAGTTTTTCGACCCATCTTTTTTTTTTTCGGAGTTCAAAATGTTTTTGTTGCATGCAGAAATAAAAATGTTTCTCTGTAGCAGGTCATTGATTTCATAAATGCAACACACTATAGTTTTTTTTATACATAGCATAAAGGTAAAAAACGATATATGCAGTGTTATCTTCATTTTAGAGGTTTTGTGACTCCCGGTGTTTTCTTTTTGGTGGGAAATGTGGCTCTTTTGAGTGTTTAAAATTGCCGACCCTTGGTCTGGGGTCTCCCGCTTGAGCAGGGGGCTGGACTAGAAGACCTCCAAGGTCCCTT
Organism: Pantherophis guttatus; assembly: GCF_029531705.1. The sequence goes on along the minus strand of NW_026844077.1, from coordinate 5,170,393 downwards.
CCAGTTCTATTCTGATTCTGATTCAGCTTCTTGGATGAGAAGCGAAACGTCTTCAAAGAAAAACAAAAATTCCAGTTGCCTCTTGAAAAAAGGAACTTTGGGACAACTAACCAAAGCATTCAGCCCATCACTTGATTTCCTTATTAGATTTTTATCTCACTGTTATCACTTTAGAAGTAACTAAAGGTGGCGAATATACCCAATACTCCTTCTTCCAATGATGCCCTGAACAACAACTCTGTGGGGTGGATTGCACTGAGAGAGGGATCGGCCCAAAATCACCCAGCTGGCTTCCATGGCTAAGGCAAGACTAGAAGTCAGTATAGAAGTACCGTATTTTTCGGACTATAAGACGCACCTACCTTTTTTTGGTGAGGAAAAGAAGAAAAAGAAATCTGTCTCTCAGCAATTTTGCCTGGTTGCAGCAAACAGCAAACAGCCTGCTTTACTTTCATTTTCATTTTCAGCATAGCTTGATTAGCACAAGGGGAAAAAAAAATTCTGCTCCAGCAATTTGCGTCTTTGCAGCAAGCAGCAGAGCCCTTGAGCAAAACAGCTGAGAGCAAATCAGCTGAGAGTCGGGAGGCCAATCCAATCAACTTGTGCTAATTAGGCTGTGCTGAAGCTGAAAGGAGATGTTTCTTCTTGCTGTTTGCTTGCAAGGAGGTAACTGCTGGGAGGCAGAGGACAAAGGGTGGGGGCCAGTGGGTGGGTGGGGCTACATTTGGTGTATAAGACGCACCTAAATTTTCACCCCCTTTTAGGGGGGAAAAAGGTGCGTCTTATATTCCGAAAAATACAGTACAATACAACTGATTTATTGCTCATGCCTCTACACGAGAATCTAGTCCACTAATGGCTGCCCACTAAATTGGTACCCAATAAGTACAACTAGTCCTCGATTTACGAGCACAATTAAGCCCAAAATTTTCCATTGCTAAGTGAGACATTTGGTGAGTTTAGCCTCATTTTACTACTTAAAACATAACTGAACTGCTGCAGTTGTTAAGTTAGTAACATGGTCGTTAAACAAATCTGGTTCCCCCATTTGATATTGCTCGTGAGAAGGTGGTCACCAAAGCGGATCACATGACCCTGGGACACTGCCACCGTCATAAATGTGAATCAGCTGTCCAGCATCTGAGTATAGATCGCATGACCACGGGGATGCTGCAACAGTCGTTAAGTGTGAAAAAGGGTCGTAAGTCAGTTTTTTCAGTGCCGTTGTAACTTCGAACAGTCACTAAATGAACTGCTGTAAGTCGAGGACTATTCAGTTCAGGAAGGGTTGAACTTAGAGCACTTGTGAGAACGTAACTATTCTAGGCTAATTCCTTTCTTGGCTCCATCCACCTCCAGCTTCTGCCACTCCGACACAAAATATGTTATTTCACTCTCTCGATCCATGCCGTTCCTTACCGTCACCCCTTCAAGGTAGGCTGGAGTGGGACACCAAAGCCACAAATGCGAATCCTGATTCAGAAGTCACCCCCCCTTAGGCTCCGGCACTTTCGCCTCTGCTTCTACCATGCCTGAAATCTAATTTCCCCCAAAACGCTTGCAAAGGAGTTTTCTATTTGCTTCGTTTAGATCAGGGGTGTCAAACTCGATTTCATGGAGGGCCAAATCAGGGTTCTGTTTGACCTCTGGGGGCCAGTGTGGGTGTGGCCAGGGTGGGCGTGGCCAGGGTGGGCGTGGCCATCTCAACACCGCTCATGTCAGTGGCCTGTGGTGGCCAAGTGTTAAGGCAGAACTTCCCTCTGACCCTCCTTCCCTCTCATTATAATCTTCTATCTTCTTTCCTTCCTTCCTTCCCTCTCATTCTCACCTAATATCCTTCCTTCCTTCTTTCCTTCCTTCCTTTCCTTCCATTCCTTTCTCATTCTCTCACCGAATATCCTTCCTTCCTTCCTTCCTTCCCTCTTTCTCTCACCTAATATCCTTCCTTCTTCCATCCATCCCTCTCATTCTCTCACCTAATATCCTTCCTTCCATCCCTCTCTCATTCTCTCACCTAATATCCTTCCTTCCTTCTTTTTCCTTCCCTCTTCATTCCCCATTCTTCTTCCTTCCCCTCTTTCCTTCTTTTTCCTTCCATGCTCTCTTCCCATCTTTCCTTCTTTTTCTTTGCCTTTCCTCTTTTCCCATTCTCCTTTCCTGTCCCTTCTTGGATGCTCAAATGCAAAAGGGGAAACTTTTATCCTTTCATTTTGCTTTTAGTTTGTTTCACTAGCCCGCTGCCAGCGAAAACGAAGCCCCATGGGCTGGTCCTTCGCTGTTTCCAGGACGGCCCCACAGGCCAGATCTAAGCATCCCCGTGGGCCGAATCCGGCCCGTGGGCCTCGAGCTTAACACCCCTGGTTGTTAAGCGAATCTCTGCAGCTGTTGAGGCACTAAGTGTTCTGACCTAGGCTCCCTTAAAAAGCAGGAAGCAGGAATTGGTCCCGGCAAAACCTTTTTTATTGACACGACTGTGAATTACTTTCATTCACAGTCAGCAAGGCCTGTCCAAACAGTTTTTCAAAGGAATATTTATCAACACAAACCTTATCTTGTTTGGCAAGCTGCCACGTAACTTGTTTGCAAACACAGTGTAAGGCAAAACTTGGCACAGAGTCTCTTAGAGGCACGAACAGAACTTTCCACTCTTGAAACGATCGAACGAATGAAATGTTTCCTGCAAAAGCCCACTCCCCGTTCGCTCCTCTTTTGTTTCCTATGGGAGGGGCCAATCATCTCCAAGGTGTGGCTTTACTCCCAAGTTGACCCCGCCTTCGGAGTTGTTCTTGTCTTCTGGTAGTTCTGAGCATGTACACACTGGGAACAGGCTCCAGCTGTTCCTCTACCTCGCTGCTGTCTATCTCCCTCTCTGCCTCCGACGCAGAGCCCTCGTCCGAGCTTTCCCCAGCCCCCAGGATTGGCCCATTTCCCTCCCCAACCTCCTCACTGTCCAACTCTGCTGCCAGCTCCACAGGCTGCTGGCGGACCACAACCGACATGGCTCTCAGTCACCAAATTGGCTGACTTCTTGTTATTGCTATCCCAGCTCAAAAGGGGATTTATTTATATTTATTTTATATTTATTATTGAATTTCTATACCGCCCTTCTCCCTGAGGACTCAGGGCGGTGTACAGCCAGAATTAAAAAACATGAAAAACAAATATTAAAAAACAATTAAAAGATATATAAATTTGGCCCAATTAAAACTCACTACCAATTAAAACATTTAAAACATTTAAAAAACATTTAAAAATTTCTTCTTAAGCCAGCCCGGCTTCCTTGAAAAAAAAAAGGGTTTTAAGGGCACGACGGAAGGCACTGAGGTCTTGGATCCTCCTTATCTCTGGGGGCAGCTGATTCCAGAGGGTAGATGCCCCCACAGAGAAGGCCCTCCCCCTGGGGGTCACCAGCCTACATTGTTTGGCTGATGGCACCCTGAGCGATCACCTCCCTCTCTGTGGGAGCGCACGGGTCGATGGGAGGTCGTCGGTGGCAGCAGGCGGTCTCGAAGATATCTAGGTCCTATGCCATGGAGCACTTTAAAGGTGATAACCAGCACCTTGAAGCGCACCCGGAAGACCATTGGGAGCCAGTGCAGCTCGCGTAGGAGCGGTGTTACATGGGAGCGCCATGCTGCTCCCGTCACTACCCGCGCTGCTGCGTTCTGGACCAGCTGGAGCCTCCGGATGCTCCTCAAGGGGAGCCCCATGTAGAGAGCATTGCAGTAGTCCAGGCGAGAGGTGACGAGGGCGTGAGTGACTGTGCACAGGGAATCCCGATCGAGAAAGGGCCGCAACTGGTGGATCAGGCGAACCTGACAAAAGGTCCCCCTGGTTACAGCCATCAGATGTTCCTCCAAGGACAGCTGCATATCCAGGAGGACTCCCAGATTGCGAGCCCTCTCCGAGGGGGCCAACGACTCGCCCCCAATAGTCAGCGATGGAGTCAACTGACTATATCGGGACGCCGGGAGCCACAGCCACTCAGTCTTGGAAGGGTTGAGGGTTGATCATGTGACACCACCACACCCCAGGACACTGCGACCGTCATAAATATGAGTCAGTTGCCAAGCCGCCTGAATGTTGGCCATGGGACCATGGGACTGTGGCAATGGTCATCGAGTGTGAAAAATTCCACAGCCGGCTTCCAACTGGCAAAGTCAACGGAGAAGCTGACCCCAAAAACCGCAAGACAGAGTCACATGGTGTCTCAATCAATCAATTGGAATAGAGTGGAAAGGGACCTTCGAGGTCTTCTAGTCCAACCCCCTGCTCAAGCCCTATACCATTCAGACAAATGGCTGTCCAGTCTCTTTTTAAAAGCCTCCACAACTTCTGAAGGCAGACTGTTCCACTGGTTAATTGTCTTCACTCTTAGGATGTTTCTCCTTAATTCCAGGTTTCTTTTTTCCTTGATTAGTTTCTATCCATTGTTTCTTGTCTTGTCTGGTGCTTTGGAAAATAAGATGAACCCCCTCTTCTTTGGGGCAGCCCCTCAAATACTGGAATACTGTTTTCATGTCACCCGTAATTCTTCTTTTCCTTAGACCAGGGTGGATTTGATTTAAATCGAGTCGATTTAAATCACGATTTAAATCATGATTTAAATCACTAGTAAAAAGGCTTGATTTAAATCAACTCGATTTAAATCATAATTTTTAAAGAGCAACTGTCATCTCTGCTACTCCTTTGACCCGCTGTTGACTCACCGATAGTCCCAGTGTTGCAGAATATACAGCCTCCTGCTACATAACTAAGCTCCATTTCATGCTGAATAAAGTAAATTATTTATGTATCTTAAATAGAAAACTATCTTACGATAGATTTTTACCCCAAAAGTTTTTTATTAAAATAAATTCAATAAAAATCAAAAAAATCTGATTTAAATCAAAAAAATCCGATTTAAATCAAAAAATCTGATTTTTTTGATTCTTTTAAAAAAATCATTGATTTTTATCCACCCTGCTTTAGATTAGCCAGACCTAAATCCTGCAACCGTTCTTCATATGTTTTAGTCTTAAGGCCTTTAATCGTCTGAGTTGCTCTTCTCTATACTTCTTCCAAAGTCTCAATATCTTTTTTTTTTGAAAGAAGTTTTTTTTATTTTTATTTTTCATCAACATGTTTAAATATAGTCTTTTTATCCATCCTTATACATTGTTCGTTCATTTTCTTCTTTAACTTCCATTAGGTCATTAATTAATTATTTGTTCGGCTCTGCTCTTTTACCACTTCCTTCTTTTGTTTTACTGCAACCTTTCCTTTTTCCCTTCCCTTCTTTCTCCTCCTTTCTTTCTTCTTTCCTCATTCCTCCTCTCCTTTCCTCTTTCCTACTTCCTTTTCTCTTTCCCCTCTCCTCTCTTCTTCCTCCCCTTCTTACCAGGGGTGAAATGTAAAATTTGTTACTACCGGTTCTGTGGGCGTGGCTTGGTGGGTGGGTGGGTGGGGGTAATGTGACTGGGTGGGCGTGGCCAACTTTTTTTTTTTTTTAACTTTTCAAAGCATTTTTTCTAATGCTTTGAAGAGCCTCTCTGCCAATCAGGGAACTCAGCTGGGATCATCAGAGACTTTTCAAAGCATTTTTTTTACCACCTCTTCGGCCAAGAGGTTGCAGAAAAAAATACTTTGAAAAGCTTCTGATGATCCCAGCTGAGCCGCGCAATCATCAGAGGCTTTTTTTTTTTCTTTTAAAAGCATTTTTTCGTCGGAAGAAAAAAGCCTCTGATGATCCTGCGACTCAGCTGGGCATGGGGGGGTGGGGACCACAGGGATTTTTGCTACCGGTTCTCTGAATCACCCACAGCCATCGCTACCGGATCAGGCGATCCGGTCTGAACCGGGAGCATTTCACCCCTGCTTCTTACCCTCTCTCCTGCTCTTCTTTCCCCTTCCTTCTTCCTCTCCTTCCTCAACATCTTTTTCTGTAATGTCGTGACCAAACCTGGATGTAGTATTCCAGCTGTGGTATTACTAAGGTTTTATCAAGCATGTCATGTGATTTAACAACTGTGGCTGAATCGCTTAACACCCATGGTGGAAGTAAGGTCCATCATGAGCCTTGGTAGTACAGTGGTCTAAAGCACCCTGTTATTAAGACCAGCTGCCTGCAATTACTGCAGGTTCAAATCTCGCCAGGATCAAGGTTGACTCAGCCTTCCATCCTTTCTAAGGTAGGTTAAATGAGGACCCAGATTGTGGGGGCAATAAGCTGACTTTGTATAAATATACAAAAGTATGAAGGCTATTGCTTAACGCATTGCAAGCCGCCCTGAGTCTCCGGAGACGGGCAGAATATAAATTAAAGCAAAAAAAAAAAACAGTGACGACAATAAACCAGTGTATCTTAAACCACAACAACTAAACAAAATTTTATTAAGGCCAGACCAAAAAAAAAATTACTAAAATTTACAAATACCTTTTGGAAGTAGAATTGGAGGACGAAGTAGTGAAAGGATGCATGATTGCATGGGGTCAAATATTGGACACAACATAAAACTATCAGATTGGGAGAACATATGGAACAGAAACCATAAACTAACAAAATCAGCAGCATATAAAGAAAACGCATATAAAATGTTCTACAGGTGGCACTTACCCCCTTTGAGTTTAGCGAAAATGTACCCTAAAATGAGCCCCATATGTTGGAAATGTAAAAAGAGGGAACATACTACCATATGTGGTGGTCCTGTCCTGAAGCTCGAAAATATTGGCTAAAAATTAAAGATTGGCTACAGGAAATTACTAATGAACAATTAGACTTAGAACCAGAACTCTTCCTATTGGGGATCTTCAAAAAAAAATATATGTGAAGGGCAAAAAATATCTAGTACTACACATATTAACCACTGCCAGGATTGCCTACGCTCAATGTTGGAAACAGCCATGTACATCCGCAGAGAAACTGGTCATACAAAAGATCAAGAATTGTGCAGAAATGGACAAATTAACACTGAGTTTAAAAGATAAAGAGACATCGATATTTTACAATGTATGGGAACAGTGGTATAACTGGATAGAACGGAGATAGATTGAAGATAGTTATTAAGTACAAGTAATAGATAAAATAAGAATGTAAATACGCACAATTTAATTTTTGTAAATAATGCACGAATTATTGTCACAAGAAAAACACCACAATTAGCTGTTGTTAAGTGAAATATTTTTTTATGTTTTTAATGTAATAAAAGTTTAATAAAGTGTTTATAAAAAAAAAAACCAGTGGAACAGCTGGCCTTCAGACGTTGTGGGTGCTCCCATCACTGGAAGGTTTTAAGAAAAGAAAAAGACTGGACAGCCACTTGTCTGAAATGGTACAGGCTCTCCTGCTTGAGCAGGGGGTTGGTCTAGAAGACCTCCAAGGTCCCTTCCACCTCTGCTCTACTCTGCTCTATATTTTATTATTCTACTCCATTCCGTTCTATTCTAAGTAATCAAGGAAAGAAGCAACCTGGAATTAAGGAGAAACTTCCTAACAGTGAGAACAATTAACCAGTGGAACAGCTTGCCACCAGAAGTTGTGGGTGCTTCGTCACTGAAGGTTTTTAAGAAGAGACTAGACAGACTAGATAGGGTCTCCTCCAGAGCAGGGGACTGGACTAGAAGACTTCAAAAGTCCCTTCCAACTCTGTTCCATTCCATATTCTATCCTATTCCTATTCCAGGGGTGAAATGCTCCCGGTTCGGACCGGATCGCCCGATCCAGTAGCGATGGAGGCGGGTGGTTCGGAGAACAGGTAGCAAAAATCCCTGTGCCCCCCCCCCCACCCCCCCCTGCGCCACCAACCCATCAGAGGCTTTTCTTTTTTTACTTTTAAAAGCATTTTTTCTGCAACCTCTTGGCCGAAGAGGTGGTAAAAAAAAATGCTTTGAAGTGTCTCTGACGATCCCAGCTGCGTTGCCTGATCGGCAGAGAGGCATTTTTTAAAAAGCCTCTCTGATGATCCCAGCCGAGTTCCTGATCGGCAGAGAGGCTTTTCAAAACATTTATTAACATTAATTAACAATTTAATTAATAAATAATAAATAATAAATAAAAGTCTCTGATGATCCCAGCTGAGTTGCCTGATCAGCAGAGAGGTATTTCTGCCGATCAGGAAACTCAGCTGGGATCGTCAAGAGAGGTATTTTTTAAAAAGCCTCTCTGACAATCCCAGCTGAATTGCCTGATTGGCAGAGGCTTTTCAAAGCATTAGAAAAAATGCTTTGAAAAGTTAAAAAAAAAAAAAGTTGGCCACGCCCACCCAGTCACATTACCCCCCTACCAAGCCACGCCCACAGAACCAGTAGTAACAAATTTTACATTTCACCCATCCTCAACTTACGACCACAGCTAAGCCCGAAATTTATGTTGCTAAGTGAAAAATCCGTTAAGTGAGTTTGGCCCCATTTTACCACTTTTCGTGCCACGTTGGTTAAGCGAATCACTGTGGGTTGCTAAATCAGCAACGCGGTTGTTAAGCGAATCCGTTTTCCCCCTTGACTTTGCTCATCCGACGGTCACAAAATGGGGATCGCCTGACCCCCCCCCCCCCCCGGGATGCTGCAGCCATCATCATAAATGTAAGTCAGTTGCCAAATGGTCTGAATTTCGATCATGCGAACATAGGAAGGCGGCAAAGATCGTAGCGGTGAAAAATGGGCATAAATCACCTTTTTCAGTGCCATGATAACTTTGGAATAGTCACTGTTGTAAGTCGAGGACTCAAGTCAAGCATAGATTTTTTGTATCTGGTGAGATGAAAACTCCGCGGCTTCTTGGAAGTCCAATGTGGATGTTCGTTAGTATAAAAATAGGAACATGTGAAATCACCCACCGGAGCAGAGTAAAGTTACTCTCATGTGATTTATTTATTACTCTGCCAACAGCATGACAAGCCAGCTCCTAGCACAGACCCCAGGATGAAAATATTAAAAATAATAATTTACTGAGAACAGCTTAATCCTGTGACAGCATAGGTAGTCCTCGCCTTGTAACAGTTCGTTTACTGACTGTTATATATAGCACTTATATATGCAACAGTTATATATACCGTCATATTTAGGAAGTGGGGTTTGCTCTCTGCGTATATACAAGTGGCTTGCCCTGCCTGCCATCAACAGACACAAAGAGAGAAACAATATCTACATACCATTCAAAAGAGATCATCAAAAAGCTAAAAAGGAAACCAACAGACCAAAACAACTCCTTGTCAGCAATCAACAGCCAGGTTAAACCGAGATTAACACTCGGATTAACCCTAGACTAACAATCAAGCAGTAAACAATACCCCAGTCATGGAACTACATAAACATAGCCTTCTCCCTTCTATCACTGATGATGTTACCTAGTTGGGTAATGAAACATCTGCAAGAAAACAAGCAAGCTCAGAGAGCTTCAAGGACCCCTCCTTCTCCTTTTCCTTCTCCTCCTCAGATGGAGTGGAATGGAATAGAATGGAATGCAGAGCAGAGCAGAGCAGAGTAGAGTAGAACAGAACAGAACAGAACAGAACAGAACAGAACAGAACAGAACAGAACAGAATAGAATAGAATGTGGAGTGGAGTGGAATGGAATGGAATAGAATGGAATGCAGAGTGGAGTGGAATGTAGAGTAGAACAGAACAGAACAGAACAGAGAGTAGAGTAGAGTAGAGTAGAGTAGAATGTAGAGTGGAGTGGAGTGGAATGCAGAGTAGAGTAGAACAGAACAGAGAGTAGAGTAGAGTAGAGTAGAGTAGAGTAGAGTAGAGTAGAGTAGAGTAGAGTAGAGTAGAGTAGAGTAGAGTAGAGTAGAGTAGACTAGACTAGACTAGACTAGACTAGACTAGACTAGACTAGACTAGACTAGACTAGACTAGACTAGACTAGAATAGAATAGAATAGAATAGAATAGAATAGAATAGAATGTAGAGTGGAGTGGAGTGGAGTGGAATGCAGAGTAGAGTAGAACAGAACAGAGAGTAGAGCAGAGCAGAGCAGAGCAGAGCAGAACAGAATAGAATACAATAGAATAGAATAGGTTCATTGGCCAGGTGTGTTTGGACACACAAGGAATCTGTCTCCCGTGCATAAGCTCTCAGTGTGCATACAAGCAATGATCATGACCATAAAATACGTTCATCATAAATCATACGATGCAACACTTAGTGACAGCCATAGGATATTAAATAAACGATTAACACAAATCATACTAGGATACTAAATAAAACCATATAAATAGTAAGATACAAGCAACCACAGTTATAGTCCTAAGAAGATAAGGAGATAGGTAATGGGAAAGACGAGAAGGATAATAGTAATACAGCCTTACTAGATAGTTTGACAGTGTTGTGGGAATTAGTTGTTTAGCAGAGTGATGGCATGGGGGTAAAATACTGGATTTTTATTTTTTTATTTTTTTTTTTGCAATTGCAAAAGGCAGCTTTGCTTGGAGCAGCTTACATCCTTTAATATCATCATCATCATCATCATCCTTTAACATCATCAGACCCCCACATCTGCCTCTCCCGGGTCCTTGGGAAAGATTCGACAGGTGGACAAAACTGTCCAATCCAGTCCTAACATCTGGCTGACTGTGCGACAAACCATCCTATAAGACAGGCAGTCTCGATTTACAACCACAACTGAGCCCAAAACTTCGGTTGCTAAGTGAGACAGTGGTTAAGTGCGTTTTGCCCCCGTTTTACGACCTTCCTTGCCACGCTGTTAAGTGAATCAGTGCATTCACTTGATAGGTTAAGTGAATCTGGCCTCCGCTTTGACTTTGCTCCTCAGATCCCATGCGACCGTCATCAATACGAGTCAGCGGCCGAGGGTCTGACTTTGGATCACGCGACCCCGGGGACGGTCGTTAAGCGTAAAAAAAAACAGTTGTCAAGTCCCCTTTTTTCCCCAGTGCTGTTTTGTCCCTTCGAACCGTCCCTTAAAACGAACGGTTGTAAACTCGAGGACGGCCCGCGCACCGCCGTTCTCCTAGGACCCTGATGGCGAACCTATGGCACGCGTGCCACAGGTGGCATGCGGAGTCATATCAGAGGGCACGAGAGCTCAGCTCCGGCGCGCCAGCTGATTTTCAGGCCTTCTGGGCCAACCAGAATAGGGAAACAGGCCAGGGGTGGGTTCTAAATTTTTTTACTACTGGTTCTGTGGGCGTGGCTTATTTTGTGGGTGTGGCTTGGAGGTCATGTGACTAGGTGGGCATGGCTAGCTGGTCAGAGTCGTTTCTGGAAGGTCCTCGCGCTTACGACCAGTCCTCGCACTTACGACCCGACTCATTTGTTTGCTTTTAACACTGATCAGCTGTAGGGCGGCCCTTTGGAGCCCCCCGGCAAGAGTTTAAACAGTTTTTTTCCCTCTAGTCATCAGCTGGGACTCAGGAGGCAGCAATAGATTGGGGGTGGGGCCAAATAAAAGGTAAGAATAACGTGGGGGGGGTGGGGGGGGTGGGAGGGCGGGGGGGGGAGAACCGGTTCGGTGACGTCATATCGTCACCGCTACCCGGCTCGGCCGAACCGGACCGAACCGGGAGGAACCCACCACTGAAACAGGCTGTTTCCTGCCTCCGGAGGGCCTTGGGATGTGGGAGGGAGGCCCATTTTTTGCTCTCCCCAGGCTCCAGAGCCTCTCTAGGAAGCCGGAAACGGCCCATTTGTCAACTTCCAGTGGGACCGGTAGGCCCGTTTTTTTTTCTCCTCATTCTCCAGAGTCTCACTAGGAACCTGGGGAGGGCGGGAAAACGGCCTTCCCCATCCCCCAGAGGCCCTCCGGAGGCCGCAAACAGGCCATTTTCAGCCTCCCCAGGCTCCTAGAGAGGCTCTGGAGCCTGGGGAGAGCAAAAAAAGGGCCTACCGGGCCCACCATGCCATCACATGCCAAATGCGGGGGGGGGGGCAGGAGGGCGCATATAATTATGGGTGTGGGCACACACACACACACACACACACACACACACACACGCCGATGGCAAAAAGGTTAGCCATCATTGTCCTAGGAGGTAGGAGGAAGGGGCACTCTGCCCATGGTCAGAGGCCCTCCTTCCAGGAACCCCAGGCAATTCAGAGATGCCCATCCCGCTCTTTTGGGGGGGGGGGAAAGGAGACAGGCCAAGAAGGGCCCAAAAGAAGCCCAAACCGGGGATTTTAACTCTGCAAAAAATAAATCAATAAATAAACAGCGATCCTCCAAGGATGCGCGAAAATGCAAGTCAGGTCTCAGCATCCTCAATGCAACATTGTTACTATGACACCAAACCTCCCCCTCCACAAAAAAAAAAAAATAGAAAGGTGGGAGAGGAGGCCTTTGTGCCCCTCTGGGGTCCCTCCAAGGCGTGCCCCCCCCGCCAATTCCCCATCCAACAAACCCGCGCATCGCGAGTTGCAATCCTGGGCGCCCGCGGGCGCCCGGTTGCAAATGGCTGGGCGAGGTTTCCAGCCCGAGGCACGCCCCAAAAGACGACATCTCCCCCCCTCCTTTCCCCGGGGCACTTTCCAACCTCGCCCACTTTGCAACCCCCCTCCCGCCCCACTTTATGACTCCCCCCTCCCCCCCCCAATCCTCCAGAAGCGCTGCGCAACGAGGCGGGCGGAGAGGATGGCCCAGCGCAAGGGGCGCATCTGCGCGCGCAGCTTCTCACCTGCAACACTTCGCCGCCGCCTTGCCCGGGCTGAAAGCGAAACCTCACTGCGCCTGCGCGGGCTTCTTCTCACTCTCGTTCCGAGGAGCCGGCGGCTCCGCCCCTTTTGGGCCGCGCGCTCTCTCATTGGCCGTAGTTCGCAGCCTCGCTGGAAGCGGCGGGTCAGGCGGGCGGCGGAACTCTCGAGACCGGCATGCCTCTGGCGGAAAAGGAGGAGGGGGAAGAGAGGGGAAGGAAGGCAGGAGCGAGCCGCCACGCCCAGCGCCGTTCTGATTGGCTCCCCTTCGGGATTGACCCAGCAGGGATTCTCATTCATAAATTTTACAAAGGGGAAGTGAGGCTTTTAGAATCTCAGCTTGGGGCCTTTTAAAGCGTCAGGGTGGATCTCCAGAGGGAAGGGATCGCCCCGTGCAAGATCGGTGGTCGTTTTATTCTCAAATCTACCCCGAAAAGAGCTCCCTAGATTTTATTCCCTCTTTAAGCTTTTGTTATTTCATGGTCATTCCCACCTCCATCCCTCGATTTGATTATTTTACAATATTGCGATTTATTTAGATGACAATGTTACATTACATGATACGATACTTTATATTGCCTGCATACACCATGGTATTTTATCTATTACAATGTTGCATTATATTGCTATGTGTGTGTGTGTGTGTGTGTGACAATCGTATACATTACAATTAAGCAGTGGTGAAATGCACATTTTTTTACTACTGGTTCTGAGGGCGTGGCTGGGTGGGTGGGGTGGGCGTGGCTTAGTGGACATGGCAGGGGAAGGGTACTGTAAAGTCTCCATTCCCACCCTAATCCAGGGGAAGGATACTGCAAAATCTCCATTCCCAACCCACTCCAGGGGAAGGATACTGCAAAATCTCCATTCCCACCCCACTCCAGGGGGAAGGATACTGCAAAATCTCCATTCCCAACCCACTCCTGGGGAAGGATACTGCGAAATCTCCATTCCCACCCCACTGCAGGGGAAGGAGACTGCAAAATCTCCATTCCCACCCCACTCCAGGGGAAGGATACTGCAAAATCTGCATTCCCACCCCACTCCAGGGGAAGGAGACTGCAAAATCTCCATTCCAACCCACTCCAGGGGAAGGAGACTGTAAAATCTCCATTCCCACACCACTCCAGAGGAAGGATACTGCAAAATCTCCATTCCCACCCACTCCAGGGGAAGGATAGTGTAAAGGAAAGGAAGGGGAGGGAGAGGGAGGAAAGGAAAGGAAAGGAAAGGAAAGGAAAATTTTATTAAGAACAGCTAAGGTATAACAGTCTATTTCTACACTATGAAAAGTTTTTTTTTTCTCTTTTTTAAGCCAGATTTTTAGTACTAAATTATTCTTAAGGGGAATTTCCTGACTAATTAATAAAAGTTAAGAGTTGTTAGTGACTAAGCAACTGTCCTAAAGGATTGTGTTACTCTAAAAAAAAAAAAAAAGAAAGGAAAGTGAAAGAGGTGGCAACAATGAAATCCCTGTTTTATTTTTTTCCTTTGTGTCTTAAAATCAAGTGTGAAATATGAGCCTAAACAATAATACCCCAGATTTTTTTATATTAGCAAATACCATTTCTGCACTATTAAAAGTCTTTTTCTTTCTGTCTTTTTAAGCTAGGATTTTAGGCCTAAATTATTACATTACTTTTAAACTAAGATTTAGGACTAATTTATGATTCTAAGCTATATATTAGAATAACTTCCTTAAAAACAATTAAGATTTGCTAATGATTAAGTAGCAGTCATAAAGAATTGTCTAATGTCCTCGTTTTCTTTCATTTCAAATTATTTGCCATTGTGTTAACATTAAAAAAGAAAGGAAATTTAGTCATTGTGTCAACAGTAAGGTCAGTTTTTCTTTAATGCTGTACATCTCTCTGTCTTAAAATCAAGTCTAAATTGCAAGTCTCTATAAAGTATTATTATAGAGGCTTGCAATTTAGACTTGATTTTAAGACAGAGAGATGTACAGAGAAAAGTAAGACTTTTATTTATTATTTATTTATTTTATTCAATTTGTATACCGCCCTTCTCCTAGTGGACTCAGGGCGCTTTCAGGTTAACAATTGTTTCCTATTAGCAAACACTTGAGAATGGATATAGCCTTCATTAATCGGACATCTTTGACTACAAAGCCCATCACCCCCACAACCTAGGGACTGCTGTGGGTGATGGGAAATGTAGTCCAAGCAGGCTTCCAGGCCTACCATTTAGGATGTTTCAAAGCCAAATTCAACGCCGTGGATGGGTTACTTTTCAAGGAAAAAAAATGGTTGGAATGAACCCTGTCCATTTGGAGAACAACCTCAAGACAGTCGGGATAATTTACCACAAAATTTACAACATAATTATCCGAATGTATTAGAAGGAGGTCAGGGAGGCCTGTATTTATTTCTCTAAGTTCATTATTTTTTTACAGATAGGTTTCTGAAGGCCTGAATGCTATCATTTGTCACCGGTAGATTAATTCTAATGTGAAAGTTAGATACTGTGGCTTGCAATAAATATGTCGAATTTAGTTTCCCGATAGACCAGGCGAGATGGGCTACACTAAAAATTGAGTGCCACAAGGTCATCTGGGAAGGGTTCCCCTGTATGGATGATGTTTGGAGTCCTAATTGTAGACTCACAGGGCTGGCAGGGACTTTGGAGGTCCTCTAGTCTAACCCCCCACTCCAAGGAAGGAATCCTGGTACCATCCAAGACAAATGGTTGTCCAATCCATTTGTCTTGGACAAATGGATGGGGAGGAACAGGCTCAAGCTCAATCCTTCCAAGACTGAGTGGCTGTGGCTCCCGGCATCCCGATATAGTCAGCTGACTCCATCGCTGACTATTGGGGGCGAGTCTTTGGCCCCCTCGGAGAGGGCGTGCAATCTGGGAGTCCTCCTGGATAGGCAGCTGTCCTTGGAGGAACATCTGACGGCTGTAGCCAGGGGGACCTTTTGTCAGGTTCGCCTGATTCGCCAGTTGCGGCCCTTTCTTGATCAGGATTCCATGTGGTGGAGTTCCATCAGTACGCTGATGATACTCAGCTGTACATCTCCACCCCAGACCATCCCAACGATGCCTTGGAAGTGATGTCCCAGTGCCTGGAGGCCGTGCGGGTCTGGATGGGGAGAAACAAGCTTCGACTCAACCCTTCCAAGACCGAGTGGCTGTGGCTGCCGGCGTCCCGGTATAGCCAGCTGACGCCATCGCTGGTTATTGGGGGCGACTCATTGGCCCCCATGGAAAGGGCCCGCAACTTGGGTGTCCTCCTGGATGCACGGCTGTCTTTAGAAGAGCATACGATGGCCATGGCCAGGGGGGCTTTTTATCAGGTTCGCCTGATTCGCCAGTTGCAGCCCTTTCTTGATCGGGATTCCCTGTGCACAGTCACTCATGCCCTCGTCACCTCTCGCCTGGACTACTGCAACGCTCTCTACATGGGGCTCCCCTTGAAGAGCACCCGGAGGCTACAACTGGTCCAGAATGCAGCCGTGCGGGTAATTACGGGAGCTGCATGGCGCTCCCACATAACACTGCTCCTGCGCGAGCTGCACTGGCTCCCAGTGGTCTTCCGGGTGCGCTTCAAGGTGTTGGTTGCCACCTTTAAAGCGCTCCATGGCATAGGGCCTAGTTATCTTCGAGACCGCCTGCTGCCACCGACGACCTCCCATCGACCCGTGCGCTCCCACAGAGAGGGCCTCCTCGGGGTGCCATCAGCCAAACAATGTAGGCTGGTGACCCCCAGGGGGAGGGCCTTCTCTGTGGGGGCACCTACCCTATGGAACCAGCTGCCCCCTGAGATAAGGAGAATCCAAGACCTCGGTGCCTTCCGCCGTGCCCTTAAAACTTTCTTTTTTCATCAAGCTGGGCTGGCTTAACATATATTTAATTTTTTAATTTTTAATTGGTTTGTCATTTTAAACTGGGGCCAAATTAATATATATTCTTTTAATTGTTCTTAATGTTTGTATTGTATGTTTTTATCTGGCTGTACACCGCCCTGAGTCCCTTGGGAGAAGGTGCGGTATATAAATTTGAAATAAAATTAAAAAAATAAAATAAAATAAATCATTTCTGGAAAGCCTCCAGTGATGGAGCACTGAGAACTCTGGGAGCCAAGCTGTTCCATGGGGTGGTTGTTCTCATTATCTCCACCACTTAGAGATCGATGCAAAGTCAGCCAATCATCTTTCATTGTTAAGGTGGAACTAGAACTCGCCATTACCTAGTGATTGGCCCAAAGTCAGCCAACCGTCTTTCACAGTTAAGGAGGAACTAGAACTCACCATCACCTAGTGATTGGTCCAAAGTCAGCCAACCATCTTTCATGGTTAAGGAGGAACTAGAACTCGCCACCGCCTAGTGATTGGTCCAAAGTCAGCCAACCATCTTTCATGGTTAAGGAGGAACTAGAACTCGCTACCACATAGTGATTGGCCCAAAGTCAGCCAACCGTCTTTCACAGTTAAGGAGGAACTAGAACTCACCATCGCCTAGTGATTGGCCCAAAGTCAGTCCACCATCTTTCACAGTTAAGGAGAAAGTGGAACTCACCATTGCTTAGTGATTGGTCCAAAGTCAGCCCACCATCTTTCACAGTTAAGGAGGAACTAGAACTCACCATCGCCTAGTGATTGGTCCAAAGTCAGCCAACCATCTTTCATGGTTAAGGAGGAACTAGAACTCGCTACCACATAGTGATTGGCCCAAAGTCAGCCAACCGTCTTTCACAGTTAAGGAGGAACTAGAACTCACCATCGCCTAATGATTGGTCCAAAGTCAGCCAACCATCTTTCATGGTTAAGGAGGAACTAGAACTTGCCACCACCTAGTGATTGGCCCAAAGTCAGCCAACCATCTTTCATGGTTAAGGAGGAACTAGAACTCACCATCACCTAGTGATTGGCCCGAAGTCAGCCCACCATCTTTCACAGTTAAGGAGAAACTAGAAACTCACCATCGCTTAGTGATTGGTCCAAAGTCAGACAACCGTCTTTCACATTTAAGGAGGAACTAGAACTCACCATCACCTAGTGATTGGCCCAAAGTCACCCAACCAGCCTTCATGTTTAAGGCAGGATGAGAACTCACCATCTCCTGCTTCCAAGCTGGTGCTTTAACCACTAGACCAAGCTAAGTTCTATTCTGCTTTTTATTAGTTTGTGTTAGTTTTTATGTGTCTTGCAAAACGTCAATAAAATCTGTTTTAGAAAACATTAATGTTATAAAGATATATTGAGATGACGGTTTTGTATCAAAGCTTTGATACCTGGTTCTCTTTGCATACCATAAATCTTCACGGCCCAAAATGATTAAACTCGAACAGCTGCCCCATAATGACAGAAAAAATAAGGAGCGGAGACAACAATGGCCTTCAGACTTAATGCTACCAATTACAGAAATAGGCAGGCCCTGTAAAAATTGTTATTATTACATTTAAAATGGCTACCACCAGTGGCTCTGCACCATAAATTCCATAATGCAATTAATTCTTTATCTTTCCTAATCTGCTTAGAGAGATGATTAAAGTTTCCCTGCTACCACATAAAAAGCCAATCATCCCATTTATTAAAATATCTGTAGGATTGTTATAAATGACGCACCTTATTTCACTCTTAATTGCTGCCTGTATCTTTGCCAGGTGTTATGTATTGGGGAGGGGATTTACGAAGGAAGAGAAGAGGAAAACAACCAAGGATTTTAATTGTATCATTATCTTCAATTTGCAGAAGATAATTTAGCTTCTCGCAGGAGAGCTTGGTTGCTGTGTTTTTTTAGGAAACCAAAATAAAATAAAACCTCAGCTTCGGTACCCAGTCCTTAGAAGATTGTCGTGCTTTCTCGGAAGTAGGTGCAACTGATTTTTAAGGCTGAAATTTGCATATTTACAAAGTGCAGCTTTTGGTTTTGGGGATAAACAACATTATCCAAAATGGGCCAGAAAGAAAAAATCCTAGTCCGATAAATTAAAGGCTAAGAAATAGAAATATTGTTAATTTGAGGTTGCATCAACATCGTTCAGTATACATTTCTAGGTCTTAATCATCTCTGCAAATCACTGGGTTTTCAGAACTGAAATATGATGCCATATATTGAATATGCATGTATGTATCTCTGCATGTATGTATGTAATCAGTATTCTAATTAACACTTGTATAATTAACTTCCTCTTCTCCAGGTTCTCTTCAGAATATCCCCAAGTCTTTGCCCTACACTACGTGTCCATTTCATCGATAATTCCAACCAGGTGAAATTGACATTTTCTGTCAATTCCACTGACAAGGGTGCTTAAAATGGGAATTAATGGGAGTTCCAACCAGCAGCAAAACTGGTTTATTGTGTAGATTTCTGTCTGAAATGTCATGGAAATGGACTTTAAACTCAATAGCATGGCTGGCTGGGGAAATCTGGGAGTGGAAGTCCACAATAGCACTAAGATTTATATACCACTTCGCAGTGCTTTACAGACTTCTCTAAGTGGTTTACAGAGTCAGCCTCTTGCCCCCAACAAACTGGATCCTCATTTTACCCACCTCGGAAGGATGGAAGGCTGAGTCAACCTTGAGACGGTGACAATCGAACTGCCAACAGTCAGCAGAATTAGAGAGCCAAGCTATCCTTCGAAGCACCTGAAGGCAGGACAAGAAGCAATGGATAGAAATTAATCAAGGAGAGAAGAAACTTAGAACTAAGGAGAAATTTCCTGCCAGTTAGAACTATTAATCAGTGGAAAAAACTTACATCCAGAAGTTCTGAATGCTCCAACACTGGAAGTATCAAATTCACATGAAGCATTAGTACCACTTTATAATGCCTTAGTAAGACCACACTTAGAATATTGCATCCAGTTTTGGTCGCCACGATGTAAAAAAGATGTTGAGACTCTAGAAAGAGTGCAGAGAAGAGCAAGAAAGAGGATTAGGGGACTGGAGGATAAAACATATGAAGAACAGTTGCTGGAACTGGGTATGTCTAGTTTAATGAAAAGAAGGACTAGGGGAGACATGATAGCAGTCTTCCAATATCTGAGGGGCTGCCACAAAGAAGAGGGAGTCAAGCTATTCTCCAAAGCACCTGAGGCAGGGGTGAAATCCAGCAGGTTCTGACAGGTTCTGGAGAACCAGTAGCGGAAATTTTGAGCAGTTCGGAGAACTGGCAAATGCCACCTCTGGCTGGCCCCAGAGTAGGGTGGGAATGGAGATTTTGCAATATCCTTCCCCTGGAGTGGGGAGGGAATGGGGATTTTGCAATATCCTTCCCCTGCCACGCCCACCAAGCCACACCATGCCCATCAAGCCACGCCCAGAGAACCGGTAGTAAAAAAAATTGGATTTCACCACTGACCTGAGGGCAGGAGAAGAAGCAATGGATGGAAACTAATCAAGGAGAGAAGCAACCTAGAACTAAGGAGAAATTTCCTGATGGTTAGATCAATTAATAAGTGGAACAACTTGCCTGCAGAAGTTGTGAATTCTCCAACACTGGAAGTTTTTAAGAAGAGATTGGATAACCATTTGTCTGAAGTGGTGTAGGGTTTCCTGCCAGGGCAGGGGGTTGGACTAGAAGACCTCCAAGGTCCCTTCCAACTCTGTCATTCTATTCTTCAATTCTATTCTATAAATAAATGCCCATTGCCCAGCACCTGAATTTGGATCACCTGACTGTAGGGATGCGGCAATGATCGTAAATTTGAGGATTAGTCATAAATTGCTTTTTTTTTTTTTAATCCTTTGTAACTTTGAACAGTGACAGAACAAATGATTGTACATTGAGGAGTACCTGTGTTTAATAATTGACAATTGTTTTCTTTTGGGTTAAGCAGAAGTGATTAAGAATTTGGAGAACTCCGAGCTGGAGTCGAAGACGAGGTTGAATGAATAAATGATATTTTAATATCTTCACCTGAAAGTTATGTCGGTGATGGAAAAGCCTCAGTACCTCTGGAGTATTGCAAGTTTGCCCAGATTTTTTTCCCCACCTTTATTTATTAAAAATATCAACCCTAAGAGGAAGTCATTAATGCACGCAGACCTATCGCTGCCGTCAAAGAAAAATGGGCTTTGCATAAATTGAAGACCGAGAAATTGAAGTAGAAAGGGTAGGTCCGATTTAAGAAGTTCTTCATGCAATTGGAAGCGGCGTTCAGAGGCCAAGGCGAGAAATTCAAAGGTCCTTTTATTCCTGTCTCTGGGCTCCCTCGAATCCCTACGACAAAACCTCTCTTTGGCTGCAATCCTATTATCCATCTATTTCTGCAGGTTATTTCATTGAACCTAGAACTGCGATGGCATAGCCATATCAGAGGGCACGTGAGCTCAGCTCCAGCTGATTTTCGCGCCTTCTGGGCCCACTGGAAGTAAGGAAATAGGCTGTTTCCTGCCTCCGGAGGGCCTCGTGGGGGGGGGGGAAGCCCGTTTTCTCTCTCCTCAGGCTCCAGAGCCTTTCTAGAAGCTTGTGGAGGGTGAAAACGGCCTTCCCCACCCCACCCCCACCCCCAGAGGCCCTCCGGAGGCAGGAAATGGGCCATTTGCCAACTTCCAGTTATCTACCTACCTACCTATCTACCTATGGATCCCTATCATCCATCCGTCTGTCTGTCTGTCTGTCTGTCTGTCTGTCTGTCTGTCTGTCTGTCTATCTATCTATCTATCTATCTATCTATCTATCTATCTATCTATCTATTCCTATCATCTCTCTATTTATCTGTCTGTCTGTCTGTCTGTCTGTCTGTCTGTCTGTCTGTCTGTCTGTCTGTCTGTCTGTCTATCTATCTATCTATCTATCTATCTATCTATCTATCTATCTATCTATCTATCTATCTATCTATCTACTACCTATCTACCTATCTACCTATCTACTTTTCTATTCCTATCATCTATCTATTTATCTACCTACCTACCTACCTACCTACCTACCTTTCTATTCCTATCATCTATCTATTTATCTACCTACCTACCTACCTACCTACCTATCTACCTATCTACCTTTCTATTCCTATCATCTATCTATTTATCTACTACCTACCTACCTACCTATCTACCTATCTACCTTTCTATTCCTATCATCTATCTATTTATCTACCTACTTACCCACCTACCTACCTACCTACCTATCTATCCTATCTGTATTACTATTTTTACAAATAACTCAAGGCAGGGACCATATCCAACACATCATCTTCCTCCTATTTGTCACACAACAACCCTGTGAGGTGAGTTGGGCTGAGAGAGACCAGACATTCTGGGATTCTGCCTGAGAGGAAGAAACAGCTTGCATTGAGTGTGACTTCGTTGCTTGATTTAATTTTAACTTTTACAAATACTACTTTAACAGAGTAACAGAGTTGGAGGGACCTTAGAGGTCTTCTAGTCCAACCCCCTGCTCAGGCAGGAAGCCTATTTCAGACAAATGGTCGCCCAATCTTTTCTTAAAACTTCCAGTGATGGAGAAACCACAACATTTGGAGGCAATCTCTGGTTGATTGCTCTCATAGTTAGGTTTCTCCTTAGTTCTAAGTTGCTTCTCTCCTTGGTTAATTTCCATCCATTGCTTCTTGTCCTGCCCTCTGGTGCTTTGGAGAATAGCTTGACCCCCTCTTCTTTGGGGCAGCTCCTCAAATATTGCAACCCTGCTATCAAGTCTCCCCTGGTCCTTCTTTTCACTTGACTAGTCGTACCCAATTCCTGCAACTGTTCTTCATACGTTTTAGCTTCTAGCTTTACAGGATGGGAAGGAACTTCTGCATTTGATGAGCAGAAGCTCATTCTCAAGGCCTGTCCCTCATGATTCCAGAGATATTAAATAACCATCAAGATTAGTAGCCATCTAAATTCATGGGCATCATCACCGCCTCGGATCATCGCAAAGTTCCACAGTTTAATTAAACATTGTGGGAAAATGAGTTCTTTTATTGGACTTGAAATTTCTCTCGTTTCATTTTAATGGATGTCAACCCACTCTTCCAACCAGGAGAAAACACGTCTCGCTATTTACACATTTCAGTCCGAAAGAGTTTCTGTCTACCTCCATCCCGGTCTGATAGAGACCCAGAGATAACCTTGGAGAAACTGCAAGATGGCAATTAGCAAAATAGTATTTAATCCAAGGCAGGCAGAAAAACGTTAGGAAGAAATGCAAACTAGCTCTGCCTGAAGCCTTCGGAGTGTAAGGAAGAGAGACAGAAGGAAAAACATCGTAACTAACTGTCTTCCAGTACTTGACGGAATGTCACAGAGGGATTGCCTTGTTGTTCTGTCCCCCCACCTCACATAGGCAGACACAAGAGCAAAAGACGTCTACCAGTAATTTATTTTTACAATCCTTTGGCAGATAAAAGTTCTGGCAGCTACTTTCCAAATGCCTGCCAAGTTTCTTATCACTTCTAGAAACAGGAGTCAGCGTATCTGTAGTCCGTTACTGGGCCAACCAAGAGTTCACAAGGCACAAAAGAGTAGTCAGAAGTCATTCACAAAGTCCAAGCCTTAATTCTGAAAAATATCCCATCCGAAGCTCACGATATGCAGTTTTTGTCCATCACAGAGCCTGCAGAGCACCCCACCCACTTTTATCCCCTGTGGGGCATCGCTCAGTGATTCAGCAATCTCTGGCCCTTCCCCACCTCTTCCTTTGCTGTGCATGCCTCTCCCTCCGACGCTGCCTGGGATCAATCCAAGATTGATCTTCATCACTCCCTATTAGTGGGTGCCCCGACATGCTTTCATCCTGGCCTTCAGCTGGAACTTGAGACGTTACCAGAAAGGAAGGTCCTGGAGAGGGAGGCCTTGTCAGTTCCTCCCCATCACTTTCAGAGTCCTCTTCCTCCGTGAGGACAGGCTCGGGAGCCGGAGTCACAACACTTGTTCTCCAAAGCACCAGAGGACAGGACAAGAAGTAACGGTTGGAAGCTCATTAAGGAGAGATCTAACTTATGATGGAAGAAATATCCATCTGGTTCTACTTCCAAACTGGGAGAAAGACACTGGAAACATGGAGGCCAGAGGGGAGCTGCTGCCGATTTGGATCAGTGATGGCTTCCAACCAGTGTTACCACCAGTTCTCTTTGTGCATGCGCTTTGCGTGCATCGTCATGTTCACTTCGCTCGCACACGCACCGAACCTGCGCTCTGTGCAAGCGGATTAGCTTGCTGCCCAGCTGAGGCAGAATATTATATTTCCCCAAAGGGAGAAATGGAGAAACATGCTCTTAAAGATAGAAAGCAGACTCAGTCTTTCTTAATAGCCCCCAGCAGATATTTTGTGCTCATTAAGAAATCCTGGCCAATCTACTCAAAACAAAAGACTTTCACCTCGAGGGATGGGATTAAAATTTACATTCTCCTCCACCCAAATTCAAAGAACAGGACACGACCCTTCAGGGCATAATAGGATTAACCCACTACCATTTAGCAGAAGACACAGAGCTCACTACATTGCACAATCTCCTAGGGGCCTTTCAGACATTGCACAATCCCCAGAAGCTGATTCCGACAGCAAGGAGGCTGGTATGATGCTGCACCAGCATCCTGTGCAGCTGGCATTCAAGTCGGACAGTGAGGAGGCTGGAGAAGATGTGGTGCCAGAGGCAGGGATTCAGCCAGGGCCTTCAGAAGCTCCTTTAAGTGAAGAGGACGAAGAGGAGAAGCCTCTTCTCAATGCACGGGTGTGCAGAGCTGCCAAAAGGCAGGAGTGGCTCCTCAGGAGGAGGTCTCCTCGAGAGTAAGGCTTGGGGCTAATTGGCCACTCCCTTAGCCTATTTAAGAAGGAATGCTGCTTGCAACAAGCTGTAGAGAACAACTTTAGTTCACTCTCCTTCGCATCTGCAAAATTGTTTCTGGGCTTTCTGCCAACTCTAGTAAGACTGTGATTACTTTATCTTAGAATTCTGGTAGGCTGTTAAGACAGTTCATTAACAGCCTTTGAATGATAAAGACTAAGTTACTTTGAGTAAATAAGCTTTGTATAGAGTTTATGTGTGCTGCGTTCTTTGGGGTCCATAGCTGGGGCAGAACAGTCACAGGGGCCCTGAGGTAAACCATTGTGCATGTCGGGCAGCTCCACCCTGTTAGAGTTTGCAGCAATCCAACCAGCACAGAAGTCAACAATTCAGCAGGATTCATTTATAGAAGAAACTTGTTTATATACAACAATATAAAGCATAATGCATGTATACAATACCCATGCAGCAGAAGCCAGAACCAGAATTCAGAAGCATAGAACAACAGAAGCAATAATGCAAGGACAAACCAACTCCTATATATATATATAAAACATCTTTTATTGCAACAGCTGTGAATTACATTCATTCACAGATGAGTCCCTATTAGTTGCAAAAAGTCCTTCGGAATAATTACCAACCTTTATTTCCCTTGACACGCTGCCAAAGACCTACTTGGCAAAGCCACAGGGAGTCCAGAATCAAACAGAGATGCCGACTGGGAACAGAATTAACAACGTTGCTTTCCTGCAAATGTTCCACGTGCCTTTGCTCCTCTTTTAAGCCTTCTGGGAGGGGCCAATCATCTCCAGGCCTTACTCCCGAGTCGTCCCTTTTGTTTTAGCTGTTCTTGCCTTCTGGCACTTCTGCACATGCATGCACTAGGAACAGGCTCCTCCTGTTCCTCTGCCTCTCTGATGTCTGACTCTGGAGGCTCTGGAGTCCACCATAACTCCCCGATGGCCCTGGCCCCATCTCTGCCTCTGACGCAGAGCCCTCATCTGGGCCTTCCCCAGCCTCCAGGACTGGCCCATGTTCCTCCCCAGCCTCCTCACTGTCCGACTCCGCTGCCAGCTCCGCAGACTGCTGGCGGACCACAACGGACATGTCTCTCAGTCACCAAATTGGCTGACTTGTTGTTATGGCTATCCCAGCTCATAATTACACTGACACACACACACACACACGTCATGGCGGTAGCACTCAAAAAAATTAAGACACCCCCGAAAATAAACCCGAGTGCTTATTTCGGGGCTCTACCCTGACCTCACATTTTTACTGACCTTCCACCAAGATGGCAAAATCAGGTCCTGTTCATGACTCACAGTCAAGTCCACCGTGTGGGTTGAAAGTTAACACCCATTTCTTTATACCTCCTTACACTGTGCCATTCTGAAATCCATTATTCTATGGTGAAAATGACTTATTAGAGCTCTTTGTAAAGGTCTTTGTCTCATCGTGATTATTGTCATCATCAACAATAACCACCTTCAAAAGTTTTGTACAATCGGTGAATTTAGCCAAACTTGGTGCTCGCTCCTAATTTCAGATTTTATCTGAACATACAAAGAGATACGGGCCCTAATGATACATCTCTCTAGTCCAAAAATTAAGGGGGGGTCCTTGGTGCTCTCTGAGCTGACTTGTTTTCTTGCAGATGTTTCATTACCTTACCTAGGTAACATCATCAGTGCACTGATGGAAAGAAAGAGAGACAAAGAGATAATGAGAGAGAAAGAAAAAGAGAGAGGAAGAGAGGGAGAGAGAAGGAAGGAAGGAAGGAAGGAAGGAAGGAAGGAAGGAAGGAAGGAAGGAAGGAAGGAAGGAAGGAAAAAAATGAGAGAAAGAAAATGAGAGAAAAAGAAAAAAGATAAAGAAAGGAGGAAGGAAGGGAAAGAAAGAAAGAAAGAAAAAAGAGAAAAAAGAGAAAGAAAGAAAGAAAAAGAAGGAAGGAAGGAAAGAAAGAAAGAAAGAAAGAAAGAAAGAAAGAAAGAAAGAAAGAAAGAAAGAAAGAAAGAAAAGAGAAAAAGATTGGGTGTCCCCAAACCTTGCAAAGAAATAGACACAGCTAAAGATTATTGACAAAAGACAACTTCACCATTCGGAATAGAAAAATGGTCTTATCTTGGGTTAAGGTACCCAGCAGGTTTATCTGTCAAACATGAGATATGAACGTCGATACAAATATTCGATTAGGATGAGATAAAAGGCCAAGCACCTTCAAGACCCCCTTCAGGCAACTGAAATGGGCAGCTAACTCCATTCTTCTTCGTGTTACCCTTCCACATTGAATAGAATTATTCGAGGGAAAAGAGGGAGATGCCTTTTTGAGGGGCACCGAGAGGTTGGAAGGAAGGTTTTGCAATAGATACCATATAGCCGTGATGGCCAACCTATGCCAAGCATGCCGGAAGTGGCACGCAGAGCCACCTCTCTAGGCACGGGATCCGGGTTCTGGCGTGCTGGCCAGCTGGTCTTCAAACGTGTGGGAGCACCGGAAACCGGACGAGCAGCTGACCTTACAGTTTCTGGCACATGCATATGCACCAGCCAGGTAGTCTTCGTGCACACGTGTGCCAGAAAAGAGAAGACCAGGTGGCTGGTGCACATGGATGTGCCAGAAACAGGAAAAATCATCTTCCTGGCGCGCGCATGCTTGCTGGGCAGCTGCTCGTCTGGTTTCCGGCATGCACGCACAAGCTCCCGTTTCAACACTCGGTGTCAAAAAGGTTCTCGAACACTGCCCTATAGTGACTTTAACACCCTAAAAACTGCAGTTTCACAAAACCTGTCGCAAATACTCTTCACACAGCTAAACTAAAACCGAGACAAAGATGCGTTTGGAATACAAAGCTATCATTTCCAGCCTCTTCTTAAAAACCTGGTGGTGCAATAGACTAAAGTGCTTTTAAAGTAGCACTTAGCTGCCAGCTGCCTGCAATTACTGCAAGTTCAAATCTCACCAGGCTCAAGGTTGACTCAGCCTTCCATCCTTCCGAGGTAGGTAAAATGAGGACCCGGATTGTGGGGGCAATAAGCTGAGTTTGTATAAAATAGAACACCGCTTGGGGGGGCCAAAAGCCCTACTAAGCAGGTATATACAAAAGTATGAAGGCTATTGCTTAAAAGCATTGTAAGCCGCCCTGAGTCTCTGGAGAAGGGCGGCATATAAATCGAACCAATAAATAAACCTCCAGGGATGAAGCACCCACAATTTTCTGGTGGCAAGCTGTTCCACTGGTTAATGGCTTAGGACCAGGATATTTGGCGGACCACTTACAGCCAGCAACGATATCCCATCACCCGGTTCGTGCCCATAGAGAGGGCCTACTCCGGGTGCCGTCGGCTAGACAGTGGCGGCTGGCGGCCCCCAGGGGTAGAGCCTTCTCGGTCGGTGTGCCCACCCTCTGGAATCAACTCCCCTTGGAGCTCCGATTAGCTCCTGACCTTTGCACCTTCCGCCGGGAATTAAAAACTTGGCTTTTCAAATCCCTTGACCTGGACTGATGATGGGGGTTTAATTGGTTTTAAGGGTTAATTTTAAATTTTTTTAGATTTTGGTCTTTATTTTATATTGTGGTTTGTGTTTTATTGTTGTGAGCCGCCCTGAGTCCATTGTGAGATAGGGCGGCA
The DNA here is from genome assembly GCF_029531705.1 of Pantherophis guttatus. The sequence goes on along the minus strand of NW_026844077.1, from coordinate 5,142,435 downwards.
TATAAACTGAAATAAATAAATAAATAAATAAATAAATAAATAAATAAATAAATAAATAAATAAATAAATAAATAAATAATTGTCCTTACTGTTAAGACATTTCTCCTCAATTCCAGGTTGCTCCTCTCCTTGATTAGTTTCCATCCAATGCTTCTTGTTTGGCCTTCAGGGAGCTTTGGAGAATAGGTTGACCCCCTCTTCTTTGTGGCAGCCCCTCAAATATCAGAAGCCTGCTCTCATGTCACCCCAAGTCCTTCTTTTCCTTAAACTAGACATGCCCCATTCCTGTAACTATTGCCAACATTTTCTTTTCAAGTGCTTCTCTCATCATTTCAGCCCCGAAAGTGTTCTTTCCACTCAAAAAACCATTTCTCAGTTGTGGGGCTTTTTTTTCTCCCAAACCTAAAAGCAACAACACAGCAATCAAATATTTCTTTAGGGAGTTCTAGGTTTTTTTTCTTTTTCTTTTTTAAGATGTCAACTAGAGAGGGCAGAGAGACGACATAAAATGTTATTGAGGGATTCTCATTTAGCCTTTGATGCAATCTCTCAGCAAAATGAACTCGGTAAACTCAGCAAGCATGGGATTAAAAGGGAAAAAAAAAAGGAGAAACAAGGGTTGTCGTAGATTTTTAAAAAAAGAACAAAAAAAAATGAAAACGAGGGTGAAAATAAATGGACTGGAAATGACAGTAGTTTAGTCTATTGCACCACCAGGTTTTTAAGAAGAGGCTGGAAAGTCACTTGTCTGAAATGGGTTAGGGTTTCCTCCTTGAGCAGGAGCCTGGACTACAAGACCTCCAAGGTTCCCTCCAGCTCTAGATTGATAGTTTAATCAAGGAGGGAACCAACCTAGAACTAAGTTTGCTGATAGATAGAACAATTAATCAGTGGAACGACTTGCCTCCTTAAGTTTTGGAGATTTTCAAAGAGAGATTGGATAACCATTTGTCTGAAATGATAACAGGGTTTCCTGCTTGAGTCAGAGGGATAGAATAGAATAGAATAGAATAGAACAGAACAGAACAGAACAGAACAGAAGAATAAAATGAATGGAATGGAATGGAATGGAATGGAATGGAATGGAATGAATAGAATAGAATAGAATAGAATAGAATAGAATAGAATAGAATAGAATAGAATAGAAGAATAAAATGAATGGAACAGAGTAGAGTAGAGTAGAGTAGAGTAGAGTAGAGTAGAGTAGAGTAGAGTAGAGTAGAACAGAACAGAACAGAACAGAACAGAACAGAACAGAAGAATAAATGAATGCAATGGAATGGAATGGAATGGAATGGAATAGAATAGAATAGAATAGAATAGAATAGAATAGAATAGAATAGAATAGAATAGAATAGAATAGAATAGAATAGAATAGAATAGAAGAATAAAATGAATGGAACAGAGTAGAGTAGAGTAGAGTAGAGTAGAGTAGAGTAGAGTAGAGTAGTAGAGTAGAGTAGAGTAGAGTAGAGTAGAGTAGAACAGAACAGAACAGAACAGAACAGAAGAATAAAATGAATGCAATGGAATGGAATGGAATAGAATAGAATAGAATAGAATAGAATAGAATAGAATAGAATAGAATAGAATAGAATAGAATAGAAGAATAAAATGAATGGAACAGAGTAGAGTAGAGTAGAGTAGAGTAGAGTAGAACAGAACAGAACAGAACAGAACAGAAGAATAAAATGAATGCAATGGAATGGAATGGAATGGAATGGAATGGAATAGAATAGAATAGAATAGAATAGAATAGAATAGAATAGAATAGAATAGAATAGAATAGAATAGAAGAATAAAATGAATGGAACAGAGTAGAGTAGAGTAGAGTAGAGTAGAGTAGAGTAGAGTAGAACAGAACAGAACAGAACAGAAGAATAAAATGAATGCAATGGAATGGAATGGAATGGAATGGAATGGAATAGAATAGAATAGAATAGAATAGAATAGAATAGAATAGAATAGAATAGAATAGAATAGAATAGAATAGAATAGAATAGAATAGAAGAATAAAATGAATGGAACAGAGTAGAGTAGAGTAGAGTAGAGTAGAGTAGAGTAGAGTAGAGTAGAGTAGAGTAGAGTAGTAGAGTAGAGTAGAACAGAACAGAACAGAACAGAAGAATAAAATGAATGCAATGGAATGGAATGGAATGGAATGGAATAGAATAGAATAGAATAGAATAGAATAGAGTAGAATAGAATAGAATAGAAATAGAATAGAATAGAATAGAATAGAATAGAATAGAATAGAATAGAAGAATAAAATGAATGGAATAGAGTAGAAACAAAACAAACAACACATATATACAAATCATTTTTCCGTTTTTAACAGCTCGTTTAAGGTGATCCTTTCTTATTATTTACATACATTCTAACTTTATCTTAATCTACTTAGATAATCTAATTTCCTTTGTGTCGACTCTCTTTACTTTGATCTTCAGCACATTCAATCCATATTATCACAAAAACTCTGTTATTCTATTAAGATGCATTTCAACCAAACCAGCTTTGGAAGAGAGTTTTTTTTTTTTTTTCCCTTTCTCTTGTGTGTTTCTCTCTTCTGGCTTTCTCTTGCTATTTTAAGGAATGACTAACACAGGTTAACACACTGGTAAATTCCGCTCGGTATATGTAATTAAATGCCACTCTGCAAACAGCTGACGGACAGCAAAACAGAGGCAAGTGGGATGAAGGCAAAAGAACATTGAGTATATCAATCAGCTGAAAATGCATCTCGCCTTTAAAAGCGATTAATGAATTGCCCGGCCATTAGGCTGAGGTTGATACGGACTGGGAAATATATAATAACTGAGCAGGGATAGGTTTTCAGTGGGTGCAAATTGACAAGCAGCCCATTTACACAGTTTGCCAATGGCACAGTGGCAGATAGGATGGCGCTCCAGAGAGTCAACGTCATTGCCCAGAGCAAGATTGGTTGCCCTCTCCCCTCTTTGGAAGAGTTTTATAGCTCCCGCTGCCTTAAGAAAGTCCAAAACATTCTTAAAGATCCATCTCATCCTGGATCTCACCCTTTTTTTTCTTTTAAATATCTTTATTAACTATTTACAGTAAAATTAACACGTAATAATGATTGGAAAACAATATAAGAAATGAAAGGTAGGAACACATAAACACAAGACTAAAACGAAACAACAAACATGACTAACCGAGAGTTAAACTCACTCTCCAATTAATATTAACTAATATCATCCTAACCAAACATTTCAATACGATCAAGTTCTTTTAATTATCTACAAAACAATTGGCCTGTTTTTTTTCAAAATTATTTATTTTTTTTATTTTATTTTATTTTGAATTTGTATACCGCCCTTCTCCCTGAGGACTCAGGGCGGTGAACAGCCAAGTAAAAACATCAAATACAAATATTAAAATACAGTTAAAATATACATATATAAATTTGGCCCCATTAATTAAAAACAATAAACAAAACACTTAAAAACACTTAAAAAAATTAGGCCAGCCCGGCTTGCTGGAAAAAGAAGGTTTTAAGGGCACGGCGGAAGGCACTGAGGTCTTGGATTCTCCTTATCTCTGGGGGCAGCTGATTCCAGAGGGTAGGTGCCCCCACAGAGAAGGCCCTCCCCCTGGGGGTCACCAGCCTACATTGTTTGGCTGATGGCACCCCGAGGAGGCCCTCTCTGTGGGAGCGCACGGGTCGATGGGAGATCGTCGGTGGCAGCAAGCGGTCTCGAAGATAGCTAGGCCCTTTGCCATGGAGCGCGTTAAAGGTGATAACCAACACCTTGAAGCGCACCCGGAAGACCACTGGGAGCCAGTGCAGCTCGCGCAGGAGCGGTGTTACATGGGAGCGCCAGGCTGCTCCCGTCACTACCCGCGCTGCTGCATTCTGGACCAGTTGGAGCCTCCGGGTGCTCCTCAAGGGGAGCCCCATGTTATAATTATACAGAATTATATAGCCTATTAAGTATCTATTTAATCTAATAAGATGATCTTATCATCTATCTCCTAGGTTTAACCTTTTTTTAAGCCAGACAAAGCATCTGTCCCAACTTTTATTATATATTGAGTCTTTCTTATCTTTTAATATATATGTTAACCTGTCCATCTCAGCACATCGAAGAATCTTATTTATTATCAGATGGTCAGGGGGCGTATCTGCATCTTTCCACGGTTGAGCAAATGCCATTCTCGCCACTGTTGAGACATGGACAAATATATACCAATCCTTGTTGTCAATGTGGTCCGGTCTTATTCCTAGTAAGCAGAGGTCTGGGTGAAGAGGGAAGCTCACACCTGTTATTTCCAACAGCCACTGCTGTATTTTCCCCCAATAATGTCTAGTCGACAGACAAATCCACCACTGACGGAAGAAAGAAAGAATCTCACCCTTTTTTTTTTGAACTGTTACCATCTGGCAGACGGTACAGGACAATAAAAACACAGGCAAATAGGCTGAAACACAACTTCTATCCCAGAGCAGTAACTATGTTGAATTCTACTGTATAGTGCACGATTAATGCAATATCAGGGGTTTTCAGTTCAATTATATAGATACAGAATATGTGAAGGATGCGTGTTTGCGTTTTATTTTTATATGTATAATGTACGCCGGAGGTAGCATTTAATTTTCGTTATACGAGGTGCAATGACAATAAAGTGAACTAAATTAAAATTCTGTAGAAACATCTTGGTCGCAGGTCGAAAACGATAAAGGGAAGTCAAAGCATTATCAACCAGAAGCAGAGAAAAATGATTTCACCTTGGGTTTTTTTGTAGCACATTTAATCCTCGACTTACAACAACCTGTTTAGTGACTATTCGAAGCGACCAAGGCACTGGAAAAAGTGACTTATATGACTGGTTTTTCACACCTCGGAGTAAGAGCCAACCTTATACACGGGCATTGCAATTTCTTTTGAATTTTGCCAACGCCTCTTCCAAAGGTTTAGCCCTCAATTTGCAACCAGAATGGGCAGCAGAATTTCAGTCCTTAAGCAGTGCGGTCATTAAGCAAGTCATCACGTGATTGGATCTGATTTTATGACCAGTTTTTTTACAGCGGCCGTTGAGCAAGTCACATGGTTGTTAACTGAATCTCATGTTTGTTCCCCAAATCTGGCTTTGGTGAGTAAATATGAGTCAGACTTGGCAACTATATTTATGATGGTCCCAGCATCCTGGGGTCCTGTCATTTCCTTCTGACGAGCAAAATCAATGGGGGAAGCCAGACTCTCTTAACAACCATGTTACTAACTTCATAGAAGCATTGATTCGCTTAATGACGGTGGCAAGAAAGGTCTTAAAATAGGGCAAAACTCATTTAACAACTGTCTTGCTTAGCAATGGATGTTTTGGGTTCAATTGTGGTCGTAAGTTGAGGTCTGCCTGTACCGGAAAAATCTAAAAGTCCAGGATGGGGACAATGGAGAAAAATCTCAGTAATGGCTAACCTTTTTTTCCTCAGGTGCTATCGCGCTTACGTGCCCACACCCATAATACAATGCCCCCCGCACTGCCCCACCCTCTGGCACAGGCACACACGAAACCTCCCCTCCGTGCCCCGTTTTGGGCCTAGCAGGCTTCCCTGAAGCCTCCGGAGGCTGGAAATGGCCTCCCCTGGCCCTCCAGAGACCCTCTGGAGTCCAGAAACGGCCTATTTCTGGACTTCCAGTACTTCCTGGTGGCCTGTTTTTCACCCTCCCCAGGCTCCAGAGACTTTCTTGGAGCCTCCAGGAGGGCTAAAACGGTCTCCCCCAGCCCTCTGGAGGCCCTCCAGAGGCGGGAAACGGCCTGTTTCCAGACTTCCGGTAGGCCCATTTTTTGCCCTCCCAGAGCCTCCGCACAAGCCCTGTACTTACCTGGCATCCAAAACGGGCTGCGTGGAGACTCCTGGGAGGGGAGGGGTGTCATGGGCATGTGCACGTGTTTCCCGCATGTGTGGCAGAGACGTGAAAATCAGCTGGCTGGTGGGAGGCGTTCGTGCATGCGCAGTGGAGCTGACCTAGGGCAACGGCTCATGTGCCTGCAGAAATGGCTCCGCGTGCCATAGCTTCGCCATCACGGATCTATCTGGTCAGTAAGATTCAGCATGGATTTGATGACATATCATTTGTCAATCATTCCATCAATTATTGGAAGATTGCAAAGCACTGGAGGGACACGTGTGCAATGAAAAACAAATCGTTCTCTCTCACACACAAGCATACACACCCCGAGACACACAAACACAAATCCTTGTCTGTCTCATTACTGCGTAATTATAACCCTTTCCATGAAAATTTCACCAAATGCTTCTCTTTTGAAAGAGAAATCCTCTTTCAATTATCCGTCAGACACCAGAAAGGCAGGAAATGTTTCCTATGATTCAGCCTAATTCAGACACAGACTCAAATAAAGAGGGCTTTCCCCCCCCGTTAATTGTCATAAAAATAGTCTGTATAGTTAATAGATACCCTGATCTATATTATTTTTTCTTCCTTTGTTATCTGAAGAAACACTTTTCAAAATAGGAAGGAAAGTGACTTTGATCTAGTGGCAAAGGCATCAGACTCAAAAACCAGGAGATGTGGAGTTCTAGTTTTGCCTTAGGCATGAAAGCTGGTTGGGTGATTGTGGGCCAATCACCAGCAGGCAATGAGCTCTAATCCTGCCTTAGGCATGAAAGCTGGTTGGGTGAGATTTGGCCAATCAGCAGGAAACAGGGAGTTCTAGTCTTGCTTTAGGCGTTAAACCTGGCTAGGCGACTGGAGACCAATCACTAGGAGATGGTGAGTTCTAGTCCCATGTAAAGCACAAAAGCCAGCTGGGTGACTTTGGGCCAATCACCAGGAGATTGTGAGTTCTAGTCCCATGTAAGGCATGGAAAGCCAGCTGGGTGACTTTGGGCCAATCACCAGGAGACTGTGAGTTCTAGTCTCAATTTAGGCATGAAAGTTTAAAATTACAGGATTGGTTTTCTGCAAAAGGTAGTCTTCAGGCAGAAAAGAAGAATTAGAGATGAGGTGTCTGATGTTCAACCCCAAAATCATAACTCAATTTATTCTTCTATTAGGTTTGGGGACATTATAACATGGAAGGAAGCTAATTTTGTATAGTATTCACCTCCCCCTCTAACATTCTCCTCATTGGACCCATTTAATTGCTAAAATTGATGTCGTGTTTTGAAAGCGACGAGAACATCAGGATGGAAATATTGGTGATTCATTTTACTTTCTTCCCACTGTGGAGCTTGACATTTATGTATTTTATATATATATATATTATTATTACATTTCATTCATCTGAGAATAAAGACGCAACCACCAGCCTCCAACACTTCATCTTAAATATGAAATGTCATATGAAATGACAATGCTTTTAAAAAATATTTTTCTTTCTTTCTTTCTCCCTTTCTTTCTCTCTCTCTCCTCCTCCCTCTTTCTTTCTTTCCTTCTCTCTCTCTCCTCCTCCCTCTTTCTTTCTTTCTCTCTCTCTCCTTCCCTCCTTGCTTCCTTCCTTCCTTCCTTTCCTTCCTTCCTTCCTTCCTTCCTTTCCTTCCTTCCTTCCTTCCTTCCTTCCTTCCTTCCTTCCTTCCTTCCTTCCTTCCTTCCTTCCTTCCTTCCTTCTTTCTTTCTTTCTTTCTTTCTTTCTTCTTTCTTTCTTTCTTTCTTTCTTTCTTTCTTTCTTTCTTTCTTTCTTTCTCTCTCTCTCTCTCTATTTCTCCCTCCCCCTTCTCCCTCCCCCTCCCCCTGCTCTCTGGTCAATGTTTGGATCATTTTAAGCAAGTTATTATTTTATTTATTTATTTATTTATTTATTTATTTATTTATTTATTTATTCAATTAATTTTTATACCACCCCCTCTCCCGAAGGACTTGGGGTGGTGAACAACCAAAATTAAAAAAACACAATACAAATATTAAAATACATTAAAACGAAATTAAATTTATCTTTGGCTTCCCCAATTTAAAACCCCTTACCCATAAAATTCCCCAATTAAAAGATTTTCCCATTTTCTTTCGTTTTAAAGAGAAATTTCAAGACAATTAATGCACAAGCATTTAATAAACCAATGTAGTCTCCCTAACCCTGAGTTTCCCCAAAATCTGAAATTGTTATTGTCACAAGTAAATGCCTTATTCTCCAATATGTAAATAGTATATGAACGGGATATCAGGGGTTAATTTATTCTTCACTTCTTAATGTATTCATACTTCACCACTCCCATATCTAGCTCCACCCATTGTATATATAAGGAGCTGCACGCACTCATTCCTTGCTTCTATTTGTGAATATTCAGTGAATATAGAATGCCTTGTGTAAATAAAGAGAGATATATTTGAACTATTAATTCTTAAATGATTTATTGAGTCTGATCCTGAAAACATTGCAACAAGCTGGTAGCAGAGGATGGTTGAATTGACTCAATAAAAACTTAAATATGTCTAAGAGAGATAGGCCCAACACCAGGGCATACAGCAAAGAAATGGAAACGGATCAAGAAATAATCGATGAGTCCACAAATGTGATTTCGAGAGAATCTGAAGAATACACCACTGAAGACGAAGAAATAATAAATGAAAATGATGACCGAGAGGGAAACAAAATAGAAAACAACGAACTCAGGTCAGAGATATTAAAACTGTTAAAAAGCCAGAAGAACGATGAAAGCCTCATCGCGAACCTCCAAGATATGCTGAAAAACAGCGGAGCAGCGAGAGAGAAGCACATCGCTACTGAAAAGCCAAAAGATTCAAAAATAGTGAGTGATACGATTACAGACAAAAACGCTGTGAAGAAGAAAAACAGTGATCCCGCGCAAAATTTCGAATGGCAGCCATCTTGGTTCCAACAGACATCCAGGGTGAGCGAAGCAGAGCCAATCAGAAAACTTGATTCAAAATTTCTGGCGCGAAAGACATTACTAGATAACGAAAATGAAAAAGAAAAGTCAAACACCTCAGAAGGATCAGAATCGGAAAGTGAAGGTGATCCAACAGACACACAAATAAAGTCAGCAATGAAAACGCTTTTTGCTGCATTTGGACCGAAACTAAAGATTACCAAAAAATCAACTAGAAAGCAAGCGAGCAAACCAACGCCTCAAAATCTACCCGCTCCCATCTTGACGACGAGAGCACTGACGCCTGAACCCAGAGAGCCCTGCAGATACCGCCCCACACCGCAGATCGATGCAAGCACCAACGCTCTCAAGAGAAGAAAAAGAACAACCGCCATCGTCAGGACTCCCAAGATCGAGCCGAAGACCGATTCATCTGAGGAGGAGCAGAGCGAGCGAGCCGCAACGACGAGAACCTCTCACGACGACTCCAGGAATGAAATGAGCAACGCGCATGCGCAGGACTACGCAGACGGTCCAGGAAGACATGAGTTGCTGAAAGGATCGTACAGACTCGTTGCGAGCATCCCCACGCCGTTTTGTAATTTCCAGCATTTACGAGACCACGGACTACCCCCGGTTGTAAGTAATGGACCCAATAATGTCGGAAACTTGCCCAATGACTTTCCAAAGCTGAGAATAGATGGCATTAATTTACAAGAATGGTATCAGCAGCTCCAGGTTGTCTTTATGAAAGAAAACTTACTGTTTTTTATCACTAATCCCCCAAAAAGACCTTGGACTCTAAAGTTAGACTGCTTACACCATAGAGCATTTTTCTTATTAATTTCTAGTGTATCTCCTGCAATGTATCACAGCATTAAGCAAAATCTGACTGTCTCAGAAATTATTCAATGCATGTTCAATTTATTTCACAGTGATAGTGTAGCTACTACCACAAGAATGTCTAAAGATTTCTTTTCTTCTAGGATAAAACCAGGGGTTTCCATAAGTGAACATTTAATATCTTTAAACAAAATTAGAGCTGAACTGCATTTAAGGGGGGAGGTGATTTCAGACCAAACGATGAAAAGTGTTATCATCAACTCACTTGACCCATCATGGGATAATTATATGTCACATTTAGACACAATCAATCTAGGATACTTATCCATAGAAAGTCTATCCAATAAGTTAATAGCTGAAGACAATTCAAGGAGGAGTCGCTCTAACAACCACATAGAACACAAACCATATAGAAAGGTAGCTTTTCAAGAAAGATATCATGAAACATTTAAATGCCACAACTGTGGATCCAAGGAACACAATAGGAGAGATTGCCCCAAAATTCCAAAAGAAAGACATAGATCAGAACACAGAAATAAATACAACTATAGACAGTCTTCCATTGATAGACATAGATATAGAAGCCCACCAAATTATAAAGAGCATAGAGGGGGCAGAGATAATTCGAAGGATAGAAAATCTGGTTCACTGAATGGACTAAACAAACAAGACAACACTAACATACAGCAAACTGAGAACAATAATTGGCTTATTGATTCTGGAGCAACTAATCATACCACTAATAATAAAAGTATATTATCTTCATTTGTAGAAGATAAATTTGTAATAAAGGTAGCTAACCAAGAAAAGGTCCAAGTAATAGGTAGAGGAAATGTAACCTTACCTGGCCTAGGAAAAATAGAGGGGGTATTACTAATACCTGAAATACCTCATAACATACTAAGTGCCATAAAACTAAGCAGAGATTCTGATATTAATATTGTGTTTTCAAAAGGAAAAGCGACTTTGGAGAAAAATAAAATAGATATAGGTACAGTAATGATTAAAGGAGGCCTACCTTATTTAATAACAAAGGAGAAATGGTTACACAACATTGATTCAAATATGGAAGATTGTATTGAACTAGATAATGAAAACATTAGTAACAGTGACAATGATGAATGTAAAGTAGCTCATAATCACAAGGATGCACATAATGAGAAAAAACCAAAAATAGGTAAGCCAATTCATGATGAGTGTGCTCATGTTTTACATAGGAAGTTAGGACATGCCAGTTTTCCTGTAGTACAAAAAATGACTGAACACGCAGAAGGTGTTAAAATAAAAAATTGTGAAAACTATTTGGAATGCTCAGTATGTAAGTCTACAAAACTCAAAACTAGTCCCAGGCCTAGAAAATCAACAAGGTCAACCAACAAAATTTTTGATTTAGTACACATGGACCTGGTTGGTCCACTAACTCCATCAATCACTTATAAAAAACGTTACTTCTTAACCATTGTGGACGATTATAGTCGTTATGGATTTGTTTACACATTAAAACATAAAGATGAAACTTTTCAGAAATTTAAAGAATTTTACAAACGCGTAGAAACTCAACACAATATCAAAATAAAACAAATCATGACAGATAGGGGATGTGAATTCATGTCTAAGGAATTCTCCCAATGGCTGAAGGACAAAGGAATGTTACATTACACATCTAGCCCATTTTCTGCATTCCAAAACGGAATTGTAGAGAGAAAGAACTCAACATTACAAACCATGATTAGATGCACATTGGAAGATGCTGGCTTAAGCAAACAATTCTGGTCAGAAGCCCTACAATATTCCAATTACACACAAAATAGAACTTGGTCCAGCATTGTAAATAAGACACCATATGAAGTGATGTATAATAGGAAACCAAAATTAGCACACATGCACATATTTGGAGTCACTGCAGACGTACACATACCTAAACAATTAAGAAGAAAAGGAGAAAATGTGTCTAAAAGACTTAGATTTATGGGATATGAGACAGGTACAAAAGGATACAGATTCATTGATAATAATAACAAATTTATAGTTTCCAGAACAGCTGTGTTCCATGAACAGGCCAACTGGTCTAAAATACATCTTAATGAAATATTCCCAAGCAACAACACAGATACAAAACCCCAAGAAAAAAGAACTATAGAAAAGCAAAATGACAACAAACATAGAAACAAAACCAAAACATGGACAAACAGTCAACACAAAATAAAGACAGATACATTAACAAAAAAGGAAGCAAGATATTTGCATGATAATAATAGTAAACCTGAAAAAACAATTAGAAACACCAGAAATCAAATGCCAAATAAGTACAAGGATTATATAATGCATATGAACGGAGAATCAACGACACCTAATACATATGAGGAAGTGTTAAAGCTTCCTCCTAAAGAAAAAGAAAAATGGGAATTAGCAATGACAAAAGAGATGGAAAGTTTACAAGGATTAGATGTATTTACACCTGCAATTGCACCAAAGGACAAAACTATTATTGGCACTAGGTGGATATATAAAATTAAAAATTTAGAGGGAGGCAATACTCTATACAAGGCTAGATTAGTTGCACAAGGTTATGCACAGAAATATCCCGAGGATTATACTGACACATACTCCCCCACAGTAAGAACTGAGAGTGTCAAAACAGCTCTAGTTGTAGCATCAGCACTCAATCTCGATGTATTCCAATATGACATACAGACTGCGTATTTACACGCAAAATTAGATAAGGAAATATATGTAAGAGCACCTCACAGTCAATACACAAACAAGAATGAGACTTGGTTATTAAACAAAAGTTTATACAGGTTAAAACAATCTGGTAAACGATGGTATGATTGTTTAGTAAAAGTACTTAAAACTATGGATTTCAGTGCTACTACTGCTGATAACTGTTTCTTTGTTAAAAAGGGTGATGATTACATAGAATTTGTATTGATCTATGTGGATGACATTTTGTACATAGGTAAACATAAAGAAAGAAGAGAAACATTTGTAACAAAGCTAAATGAACATTTTTCACTGAAATCTTTAGGCAAAGTAAATAAGTATCTTGGTGTTCAAATTAGTAAAACTAGAAGGGGATTCAAGCTTTCTCAGAGAGATAAGATCATAGAGCTCTTGAACAAATGTAATCTAAGCGATGCCAAACCCTGTGACACTCCTATGCAGACTGACTTTCTAAGGAATGCAGATGAATCATCCCCTGAGTTCAAAGATAACACATTCTATAGATCAATCATAGGCTCCCTTCTTTACATTTCCAATTGGACCAGACCTGATATCGCTTTACCCCTCAATTTATTGTCCAGACATGTCAGCAAACCAACAATGTACCATTGGGAAGCTGTCAAAAGGATATTAAGATATTTAAAGAATACCTTAGATTTTTGTTTGATATTAGAGCCTAATAATGTCAAGGAGCCAAACCTCACATGTTACGCAGATGCAGATTGGGCTGGAGACACTTCATGCAGAAAAAGTACATCTGGTTATATATTCCTCCTTAACGGTTGTCCAGTTTACTGGTACACTGGCAAACAAGATTTAGTGGCCACTTCAACAACAGAAGCAGAATATGTTTGTCTATCTAAAGCAGCAAATAACCTTGTATGGTTTAATGACTTAATTTCTGACATTTGGAAAAAACCTGCCTTGCCTTTTGTCATGCATGAAGATAATAAAGCGGCTATCGAAATATCTAGATCTGACGCCATTGGACAAAGGTCCAGACATATAGATATAAAATTTAAACATGTGAGACAGTTATCTCAGGATGGATTTATTAAAGCGGTGCATTGTGAGACATCAGAACAATTAGCTGACATATTAACAAAACCTTTGCCATCTAAGCAGCATAAATACCTGACTTCTAAGTTATATGTTTTGTATTGTTCTGAATCTGAATGTAATTGGTGTAGCATATCGAATCGGCATTTAGAGGGGGATTTGTCACAAGTAAATGCCTTATTCTCCAATATGTAAATAGTATATGAACGGGATATCAGGGGTTAATTTATTCTTCACTTCTTAATGTATTCATACTTCACCACTCCCATATCTAGCTCCACCCATTGTATATATAAGGAGCTGCACGCACTCATTCCTTGCTTCTATCTGTGAATATTCAGTGAATATAGAATGCCTTGTGTAAATAAAGAGAGATATATTTGAACTATTAATTCTTAAATGATTTATTGAGTCTGATCCTGAAAACATTGCAACAGTTATGTTATAGGGACATAAGCTATAGCTAGTCCTTAACTTAAGACCCACATTTGGAACCAGAATTTCCATTGCTTATCAAAGCAGTTACTCAGTGAGTCATTCCTGATTTTATGACCTTTTTGGCACAGTTGTTAGGTAAATCAATACAGTCATTAACTGAGGCAGGTGAACTTTAAATGAATCCAGCTTGCCCCATTGATTTTATTGGTCAGAAACCAGCCCTGGAAATGGTGATCGTGTGACTCTAAGATGCTGCAATTGTTATAAATACATTCTGAGCTGCAATGATTATGAATGGGAGGACCATTTATAAGTCATTTTTTTCCCGTGCCGTTATGACTTTGGACTATCACTAAACAAACGGTTGTAAATTGAGGACTACCTGTATAGAAACAAGTTCTGCTTATTTAAAAGAAGGCAATTTCCAACTCTGTTGTTCTCTCATATTCTGCCACAACACAGGATACAGTCCAACACAGCACCCAATCAAAGCACAGATTGTCAGGATATCCATGCAGAATGCAGAATACAAAATTCAGATTACAGAATGCAAAATACAGAATGCCAAATGCAAAATTCAGAATACAGAATGCCAAATGCAAAATTCAGAATGCAGAACAAAATACAGAATGCCAAATGCAAAATTCAAAATAAAGAACAAAATACAGAAAGCAGAGTGCAAAATTCAGAATACAAAATGCAGAACAAAATATAGAATGCAAAATGCAAAATTCAGAATGCAGAACAAAATACAGACAGCAGAGTGCAAAATTCAGAATGCAGAGTGCAAAATTCAGAATACAGAATGCAAAATACAGAATGCAAAATATGGAATGCAGAGTGCAAAATTCAGAACGCAGAACAAAATACAAAATGTAGTGTGCAAAATTCAGAATGCAAAATACAGAATACAGAATGCAAAATTCAGAATGTAGAGGGCAAAATTTAGAACACAGATTGCAAAATTCAGAATGCAGAGTGTTCAAAGTTACAACAGCACTAAAGAAATGAATTGCAGCATCCCTACAGTCACATGAACAAAATTTGGATGCTTGGCAACTGGCTCTGATTTATGACAGTTGCAGTGTCCTTACATCTTTATTAAAGTAATCAGAAATCCCTCCAGAACTTGGAGAAACTTGTTAAAGCCCCAGACAACAATCTCGATTTCAACACAATACCCATGATTAACAGATTAACAGAGTTGGAAGGGACCTTGTAGGTCATCTAGTCTAATCTCCCCCTCTGCCCAAGCAGGAGACCCTACACCATTTCTGCCTCTATTTCATTATTCTCGGGGGAGAAGGGCTTCCCACAATACCAAGTGACTGTCCAGGCTCTTGAAAACCTCCAGTGATGAAGCTCCCACAACGTCCGAAGGCAACTTCTATTCCATGGGTTGATTGTTCTCACTGTCAGAAAATTCCCCCTTATTTCCAGGTTGAATCTCTCCTTGTTCAGTTTCCATCCATGATTCCTTGTCTGGCCTTCGGGTGCTTTGGAAAATAGCTTGACCCCCTTTCTCCTCTCTGTGGTAGCCCCTCAAATACTGGAAGACTGCTATCCTGTTTCCCCTGGTCCTTCTCTTCATTAGACTAGCCATGCCCAGTTCCTGTAACCGTTCATTGTATGCTTTAGCCTCCAGTCCCCTAATCATCTTTGTTGCTCTTCTCTGCACTTTTTCTAAAGTCTCAACATCTTTTTTATAGTGTGGTGACCAAAACTGGATGCAGTACTTTAGGTGTGGTCTTACTAAGGCTTTATTCAGTGGTATTAGTACCTCCCTTGATCTTGATCCTATCCCTCTGTTAATGCAATTTAGGATTGCGTTGGCTTTTTTTTTAGCTTGATTTAGCCTGGAAAGTGTAATTTACAAAATCATCACTTCTGTTTTGGCCTTGTGAAAAGGCCTCCACACAGAATTACAGCTTGTTTCATCTTTTCTCCTGTTTTGGAAGCGACTTGAGATGGAACATTTCCAAAAAGGCTTTGCAGAAGAATTCATTATTGTCATCTTTATTTTACTTTGAATGTACTTGCATGGATTTTATGTTATTTTATGTTGGTTAGTTTCATTTTATTTACTTTTTCAGCATCCCTACAATTATAAATATTTCGAAAGTTTGTTCAGTAATTACAGTTTTTAATTCTATTTATACTTACCATAAAACTTGGGGAGGAAAGCTATGGCACATCTAGATAGCTTACTAAAAAGCAGAAATATCATCCTGCCAACAAAAGTGCGTATAGTGAATGGTTTTCCCAGTTGCAATGGATGGCTGTGAAAGTTGGACCATAAGGAAGGCTGAGCGCCAAAGAATGGAGGCCTTTGAACTCTGGTGCTGGAGAAGACTCCTGCGAGTCCCTTGGACTGCAAGGCCATCCAACCGCTCAGTCCTAGAGGAGATCAACCCTGACTGCTCTTTAGAAGGCCAGATACTTTGGCCACCTAATGAGAAGGAAGGACTCCCTGGAGAAGAGCCTAATGCTGGGAAAGATGGAGGGCAAAAGAAGAAGGGGACGGCAGAGAATGAGGTGGCTGGATGGAGTCACTGAAGCAGTCGGTGTGATCTTAAATGGACTCCAGAGTATGGTAGAGGACAGGAAGGCCTGGAGGAACGTTGTTTATGGGGTCACAATGGGTCAGACACGACTTCGCAACTAACAACAACAACAACATACTTATCATGCCCGTTTCTTTCATAAACTCCTGAGAAGTCGGTATCGATTCGCAGGAAGTTGAATGTTACCCAAAAATTACTCTGAAAATGGCAATAAGTCAGAAAAATGTCTGGCTTATCAGCTGCATAAAGAACAGAATAAGAGAGCCATTACTTCTACTTGGGAGGGAACCAAACTTTGTTTCTACAAGACGAGAGATAATGCAGCAATTTGTCAATTATTATCCCAAATATATAGCAAAGAGAAATGCGAGCTGGAAAAGATTGAAGAATATTGGAATGAAATATTACTCGCCCAATTTGCAGAATCGATAAAAGAGAAGTCCTTAATTAACCCATAACTGAAGACAAAACTAAGGAGGCATTATAAATGTATCGATTTGATGGTTGTCAGCAATACAAAATAGGCCAGGAAACAGATCATACAGGTAGAGGGGAACTACCGTAATTTTCAGAGTATAAGACACTCTGGACTATAAGACGCACCTACATTTTTTTTGGGGGGGGGGAAACAAGAAAAAAAAAATCTGCCTCTGCCTCCCAGCAATTTGCCTCCTTGCAGCAAACAGCGGAGGCCAAAAATGGGGCGTGGAGTTGACAATAGGCAATGGCAACCCCTGTAGCCTGAAACAGCTGATGGTCGGGAGGCCGATCCAACCGACCATCAGCTTCTTGTGCTAATCAGGCTATGCTGAAGCTGAAACTGAAAGGGGCTGTTTGCTGTTTGCTGCAAGGAGGCAAATTGCTGGGAGGCAGAGGCCTGTGCGTGGGTAGGTGGGGCTACATTCGGTGTATAATGCACAGCCAAATTTTCACCCTCTTTTAGGGGGGGGAAAAGTGTGTTTTATACTCCAAAAAATATGGTATACTTTATTGAAATCACCTATAATAACAGAATTTTGCAACTCTCCCCATAGCTTCCTACCCCTCCCTCTCTCCTTCCCCTCACTAGAGATGGGGGAAGCCAGTCTCAAAATCTTTGTACAGGGAGTCTTCAACTTATGACCTGTGATGACCCGGGACAAGACAAGAAGGCCACAGAGCCAGCTGAGAGTTCAAACTCCACTTTAATGCTCCAAATTTCCCCAAACGCTCCCATGTTTTTGGCAAGTTCCAGAGCAAAGTGTGCATGGGCACAAACACACACACACAGCAGCCTCTGGCTGTGCACAGTCCAGCAAAGCAAAGGAACAGGGAAATGAGTCCACAAAAAAGGAACAAATAATGAGTACATGAAGCAAGGAAGAAACAAGCAGTCATGCAAACTCCAAATGTCTGCAATGGCACACAAAACTCTACAAATTCAGCTTTTGTTTCTGACAGACACCCCTCCCCACAGCATCTCCTTAAATGTCAGTCCCCAGGTGTGCCTTGTGAAGAGGGATTGGGCACTTCCTCCCGAGTCATTAGGTCAGCCTGTGCTGTTTCAGTCTTCTCTCCACTCTCCATGCTCGGGGATCAGGAGGGGGCAGTCCTTGCTCATTGCCTGAGCTCTATCGCTCCTCATTCCCACTGCTTCCCCTCTCTCAGTCATCCTGCCCCCGTTCCTCCCTGCCTACAAGCCGTCCCAATCCTGAAGGACCCTGGGTTGCCTCGTCCTGCTCCTCCCCACATTCCTTCGAAGCCAACAAAGCTGCCCTCTCGATCTCTGTCGGCTCCAGCTCTGGCTCATCCTTTTCCGCAGATTCAGGCTCTGACAGGGGCACGACATGACCACAATTGAGAACAGAATTTCCATTGCTAAGCACAACAATTTTATGACCTTTTCTTGCCATGGTTCTTCAGCCAATCACTGTACGTTGTTAAGGAAATCACACGGTTGCAAAGTGAATCCACTTCCACAAACTCAGATAAGCAAGTGTTCACAATAATAAACGAACTAAACACTAAAGCAAACACCACTCCCCTTTTGCTCCTATTTATTCCCTATGGGAGGGGCCATTCAGTGTCCACTTGTGCCTTTACTTCTGAGTCGACCCCTGTTCCTTAGTTGTTCCCTTCTCCTGACACCTCTGTGCATGCACACATTGGGAACAGGCCCCAGCTGTTCTTCTGCCCCAATTATCTCCGACTCCAAAGGTAGCTGATAACCGACAGTTGGCCCAGGGGTGAAATGCTCCCAGTTTGGACCGAATCACCCGATCCAGTAGCGATGGCGGTGGGTGGTTCGGAGAACCACTAGCAAAAATCCCTGCTCTCCCCCCATGCCCAGCTGAGCCGTGCAATCATCAGAGGCTTTTTTTTTATTTTTAAAAGCATTTTTTCTACAACCTCTTCAGCCGAAAAAATGCTTTTAAAAGTAAAAAAAAAAAAAGCCTCTGATGATCGCACGGCTCAGCTGGGATCGTCAGAGGCTTTTAAAAGAAAAAAAGCCTCTGCCAATCAGGCAAGTCAGCTGGGATCGTCAGAAGCTTTTAAAAGAAAAAAAAAGCCTCTGCTGATCTGGCAACTCAGCTGAGATCGTCAGAGGCTTTTAAAAGAAAAAAAAGCCTCTGCCAATCAAGCAAGTCAGCTGGGATCGTCAGAGGCTTTTAAAAGAAAAAAAAAGCCTCTGCCGATCTGGCAACTCAGCTGGGATCATCAGAGGCTTTTAAAAGAAAAAAAAAAGCCTCTGCCGATCTGGCAACTCAGCTGGGATCGTCAGAGGCTTTTAAAAGCATTTTTTTACAACCTCTTCCAGCACAGATGTCATCTGTTCATCTTCACACGGTTGGTAGTTCGCAATGGAAGAGCAGAACCTCCAGTGGAGTTCCAAAGGTCTTCTTCAAAAGGCAACTGGACTTTCTCGGTTTTTATCTTGAAAACATTTTGGTTCTCATCCAAGAAGCTTCTTTAGTTCTGAATGAGATGGATGAGAAACATTTTCAAGGTGAAAAATCAAGAAAGTCCAGTTGCTTTTGGAAAAAACATCTTTGGAACAATCCTGATGTGGATGACTGAGAATCCCCACCTCCAGTGGAGTTATCTGGATCTGTAGGAAAATGACAGCTTTCACGTTAGGCGTAGAGACCAAGTCTTAACATTTCACCACGTAAGCTCGTCTCAAGTGCAGCTCACATGCAAGGAAGGCTATCAAAACCTTCTCTCCTAAGACCCTCTTAGGAATCAAATCATAGAACATAGAATAATAAAGTTGGAAGGGACCTTGGAGGTCTTCTAGTCCAACCCTCTGGTCAAGCAGGGAACCCTATGTACCATTTCACACAAATGGCTGTCCAATCTCTTTTTGAAAACCTCCAGTGATGGAGCATCCAGAACTTCTGGAGGCAAGCTGTTCCACTGGTTAATTGTTCTCACTGTCAGGAAATTTCTCCTTGGTTCTAGGTTGGTTCTATTCTTGATCAGGTTCCATCAGTTGCTTCTTGTCTTGTCTTTGGTGCTTTGGAAAATAGTTTGACCCCTTTGTCTTTGTCGGAGCCCCCATCAACACTGACATAGGAAGCCACTAGAATATAAAGTGAGAGCCAACCCCACTCCTTACTAACTGCTAGTCGGGTCATGAAAACATCTGCAAGAAAACATCTGCAAGAAAACATCTGCAAGTTCAAAGAACACCAAGGACTCCATAGTTGTCATCCTCCTCCTCGTCTCCACAAACCCTACTCTCTTCTAGCACTGATGATGTTCTCTAGTCTGGTAATTAAACATCTGGAAGAAAACAACCAAGCTCAGAGAACACCAAGGACCCCACAATCCTCCTCTTCCTCCTCCTCCTTGCAAACCCCACTCCCTTCTAGCACTGATGATGTTACCTAGTTGGGTCAAGAAACATCTGTAAGAAAACAACCCAGCTCAAAGAGCACCAAGGAACCCACAACCCTCCTCCTCCTCCTCCTCCTCCTCCTCCTCCTCCTCCTCCTCCTCCTCCTCCTCCTTGCAAACACTCCCTTCTAGCACTGATGATGTTACCTAGTTTGGGTCAAGAAACATCTGTAAGAAAACAACCAGCTCAAAGAGCACCAAGGAACCCACAACCCTCCTCCTCCTCCTCCTCCTCCTCCTCCTCCTCCTCCTCCTCCTCCTCCTCCTCCTCCTCCTCCTTGCAAACCCCACTCCCTTCTAGCACTGATGATGTTACCTAGTTTGGGTCAAGAAACATCTGTAAGAAAACAACCCAGCTCAAAGAGCACCAAGGAACCCACAACCCCCTCCTCCTCCTCCTCCTCCTCCTCCTCCTCCTCCTCCTCCTCCTCCTCCTCCTCCTTGCAAACAGCACTCTCTTCTAGCACTGATGATGTTACCTAGTTGGGTCAAGAAAAGTCTGCAAGAAAATTACCCAGCTCAGAGAGCACCAAGGACCCCACAATCCTCCTCCTCTTCCTCTTTCTCCTCCTCCTCCTTGCAAACCCCACTCCCTTCTAGCACTGATGATGTTACCTAGTTGGGTCAAGAAACGTCTGCAAGAAAACAGCCCAGCTCAAAGAGCACCAAGGAACCCACAACCCTCCTCCTCCTCCTCCTCCTCCTCCTCCTCCTCCTCCTCCTCCTCCTCCTCCTCCTCCTCCTCCTCCTCCTCCTCCTCTCAAACACCACTCCCTTCTAGCACTGATGATGTTACCTAGTTGGGTCAAGAAACATCTGTAAGAAAACAACCCAGCTCAGAGAAGGCCAAGGAGCCCTCAACACAAACACCATTTCCTTTCAGAGAGGCTGAAAAGCCAGTGATTGTGACTCACGGAGGACGACGGGTGGAAGAAATCATTTCCAAAGCCTCGTCCCTTCCCGCTGGCCTCAGGAAGGTCCCACCCCATGGATGTCTGAGTTAATAGATCCCCAGAGTCACCTGCTTGCCGGATTGCTTCAGTTAACAATCCAGCTTGGGGGGAGACCAGACCCGCACAGTTTTCATGATGTGATTAAAAGAATGATTTGGCAGCTGCTGAGATTTCGCCGAGCAGCAGGAGCGCCTTCCGCTAGACTGCAAATTATCTGCCTGGGCTTTTGCAGTAATCATAGCATAGATCAGCGCTGGAACTGTAGAAGGTATTTTTTTCTCCCCGTGATTTGTTTGCGATGCGAACCCCAGGCGTCCAAGGGCTTTGTACTCTTCGCAAATGCTGTCTGTCGATTGGATACCGTTCAATCCATTCATAATGTTCAGTTAAGGCAGCTTAAGCAAAACTCTAGCTCAGGGGTATCAAACTCAAGGCCCACAGGATGGACTCTGGCCCACGATATGGTCGGACCTGGCTTGCGGAGCTGTCCTGGTCTACTCAATGCGAAGAAGAAAGATCAGGCCAGCATGGTGTCGGCCCGGTCTACCCAATGCGAAGAGGAAACATGCCAGCAGTTTGGGGAGTGGAGTCAAGCTGGCCACGCCAACCCAGTTGGCCACACCCACCCAGTTGGCCACACCCACCCGGCCCCCTGAGGTCAACCACAGCCGTGATGCGACCCTCAATGAAATTCAGTTTGACACCCCTGCTCTAGCTCGTTTTTACAGATGCCCAATATGGGATGAGTGGAATTCAGAAACATATCTTTAATCTCTATCTGTCTCTCTCCTTCTCCCTCTCCCTCTCCCTCCCTCCCCCTCCCTCTCTCTCTCTCCATCTATCCATCCAAATATCCATCCATCTATTATACTGTATCTATCCATCATATCTATCTATCTATCTACAGTATCTATGTACAGTATCTATCTATCCATCCATCCATCCATCCATCTATCCATCCATCCATCTATCTATATCTATCTACCCTATCTATCTATCTATCTATCTATCTATCTATCTATCTATCTATCTATCATCTATCTATCTGGGTCTCTCTCTCTCTCTCTCTCTCTCACACACACACTCTCTCTCTCTCTCTCTGTCTCTCTCTCTGTCTCTCTCGGTCTGTCTGTCTGTCTCTCTCTATGATGGCGAAATGGTTAGAGTGCAGTACTGCACGCTACTTCTGCTGACTGCCGGCTGCCAGAAGTTTGGTAGTTCAAATCTCACCAGGCTTAAGGTTGACTCAGCCTTCCATCCCTCCGAGTTCAGTAAAATGAGGACCTAGATTGTTGGGGGCAAAAGGCTGACTCTGTAAAACCTCTTAGAGAGGGCTATAAAGCACTGTGAAGCTGTGTATAAGTCTAAAAGCTATTGCTATTTATCTATCATCTGTCTGTTTGTATCTCTCTGTCTTCCTTCATATCCATATATTACATCTGTTAGGATATGGTTTGAGCCTAACAAGTTGTCCAGGAAATATATGTGTTCTGTGACTTTAATATGAAATGTATTATGTGACTTTAATGCTGAGTCATGCTGTAATTAGGTAATCACTGGTTGTGAGAGTATTTAAGCAAGGTATTGTAACGTGTTCAGTTGCTGCTATGATATGCCGCCATTGTGTGTGAAGCTGATATGATATGCTACCAATGAGAGGAGTTGATATCTGCTATCATCGTTTGATGGATCTGCTACCATCATGGTTTGTGAACCAGAGTGAGTTTGTTATTCTAACCAACTAATGTTTGTTTGGTAAGAAGATTCTGTAACTACTGGACTGATTTAACTGGCAAAGACTTGGAATTTGTTTGAAGACTATGAGACTGTTTTTCTACTATAAAGTAAGCTTTGGATAAACCAGTTTGTATATCTCTTATTCATTGCTCTCAGCAACGTTTCCTTGTGCATTTACTCTGCTGGTTGGTAGTACAACACCAATATCCTTAACAACATCTATATGTCTTTATCTTTGGGGTCAAGCTAGTCACGTGAAGGCCAGACAAGGAATAATGGGTGGAAACTGAACAAGGAGAGATTCAACCTGGAAATAAGGAGAATTTTTCTGACAGTGAGAACAATCAACCAATGGAAGAGAAGTTGCCTTTGGAAGTTCTGGGAGCTTCATCACTGGAGGCTTTCAAGAAGAGACTGGACTGCCATCTGTCAGAAATGGTGTAGGGTCTCCTGCTTGGGTGGGGGGATGGACTAGATGACCTCCAAGGTCCCTTCCAACTCTGTTAATCTGTCTGTCTGTCTGTCTGTCTGTCTGTCTGTCTGTCTGTCTGTCTGTCTGTCTGTCTGTCTGTCTGTCTATCTATCTATCTATCTATCTATCTATCTATCTATCTATCTATCTATCTATCTATCTATCTATCTATCTATCTATCTATCTTCTCCAACCTTCTACCTACCTACCAGCCAACCTACCTACTATCATTTTGTGCAGCTTCCAGTAAAATAAGTTTCCCCAAAAAATTCAGACAACTGAAAGCATAAGTTTAACAATTGGTCAAGTATCACCACTTTATCTAAGGAACTAAAGTTGGTTTCCCTATTCTTCTTTGCCATTTTATGCTCATAACACCCACATTAAATATGTTGGGTGAAGAAAACAAAAATGAGGTGAAAAAGTCATAACATAGTAGAACTTAAAACTCAGATATTCCAGTTGTTTTGGTTTCAATTTCAAATCCTTCTTTGTATGGGCAGAATATCAAAAAGTCATAGAGAAGGGAGGAGACAAGAAAAAATGTATTATTTAAAACTTCATTGTTCATTGATGCTCAATAGTTTAAACTACCCTAAAGTAAAGCTGTCAGAATATTCATGAACTGGATATATGTATAGGCATAGCAGCTAAATCAGCCAATGAGGCCTGTTTGGGAGCTGAAACAGCTAGGAGCCTGGGCATGTCTTAGTTTAAGCTCTGAGCTCTGAAGCTGCAAACAAGTCTGGTCTAGTCTGTTTGCTGTGCTCTGCTTGTGTTTTGCTTGTAACTGCTACCATGTTGGAAGAATCTGCTGTTGGTATTGTACATTTATTCGTGTGTTATTATGTATATAAAGAGAAGTTAATGAATCCTGCAGAATCAGTTATCTGTGTGTGCTTTCTGGATGTGATTTCTGCAACAAACTCTGACAAAAGCATTAGCTGAAGCACACTACTTTGGCTACTTTACAAAATACAACAGCCTAGATGTGCAATGACCTTTTTACATCGCTTTATCATGCCTTGGTAAGACTACACTTGGAATATTGAATCCAGTTTTGGTCACCGCGAAGTTAAAAAAAAGAAGAAGAAGATGTTGAGACTCCAGAAAGAGCACAGAGACGAGCAACAAAGATGATTAGAGGACCTGAGGCTAAAACATATGAAGAACGGTTGCTGGAATTCGGTATGTCTAATCTAATGAAGTGAAGGACTAGGGGAGATCTGATAGTAGTCTTGCAATATTTGAGGGACTGCCACAAAGAAGAGGGGGTCAACCTATTCTCCAAAGCACCTGAAGGCAGGACAAGAAGCAACAGATGGAAACTAACCAAGGAGAGAAGCAACCTAGAACTAAAGAGAAACTTTCTAACAGTTAGAACAATTAATCAGTGGAACTGCTTGCTGGGTGTTCCAACACTAGAGGTTTTTAAGAAGAGATTGGAGAGCCACTTGACTGACATAGTGTAGGGCGGTGATGGCGAACCTATGGCACACGTGCCACTTCCAAACGGCAAACTTCCAAATGGCAAACAGGCCATTTCCGGCCTCCAGGGGAGTGGGGAAGGCTGTTTTCGCCCTCCCCAGGTTCCTAAAAAGGCTCTGAAGCCTGGAGAGAGAGAAAAATGGGCCTACCGGGCCCACCATGCCATCATGTGCCAAAAGCGGGGAGATCGCGGGGAGGCTGCGCACATATGCGGGGGGTGGGGCAGATAGAATTATAGGTGTGGGCATGCACGCACGTGACCCCCGCGTGCTCCCCCCCGCTTTTGGCACGCGATGGCAAAAAAGTTAGTCATCACTGGTATAGGGTATCCTATTTGAGTAGGGGTTGATCTAGAAGACCTCCAAGGTCCCTTCCAACTCTGTTATTCTGATCTATTAAGGTTTTCAAGAAGAGATTGGACAGCCTGTTGTTTGGAATGGTATAGGGCCGTGATGGCAAACCTATGGCATGCGTGCCAGAGGTGGCATGTAGAGCCATCTCTCTGGGCAAATGAGCCATCACCCATAGCTCTTTTGGGTTCCGGCGTGCCAACCAGTTGGTCTTCACCAGAAACTGGAAGACCAAATGGCCAGTGAGCATGCACATGCCTGGTGGCTGCTCTTCCGGTTTCCAGTGCGCGCATACGCTCCAGCCAACTGGTCTTCCGGTTTCTGGCATGCATGTATGCACCAGAAACCGGAAGTTCACCTTCCTGCACACCAGGCAGCTGCTCTTCCAGATTTTGGCATGAGTGTGTGCATGCGCTTGTTGGCTTGCGCTCCCGTCTCGACCCCTGGATGCCGAAAAGGTTCACCAACACTGGTATAGGGCAGAGGTGGGTTCTAAATTTTTTTACTACCGGTTCTGTGGGCGTGGCTTACTTTGTGGGTGTGGCTTGGTAGGGGGTAACGTGACTGGGTAGGTGTGGCCAACTTTTTTTTCTTTTACTTTTAAAAGCATTTCTTTCTACAACCTTAAGAGGTTGCAGAAAAAAAATGCTTTTAAAAGCCTCTGACGATCAGGCAACTCAGCTGGGATCGCCAGAGGCTTTTAAAGGCATTTTTTTTTCCTACAACCTCTTCGGCCGAAGAGGTTGTAAGAAAAATGCTTTTAAAAGTAAAAAAAAAAAGTTAAAGGGGAAGAATACAAACTCCAAGCATTCGCCGACGATTTGGTTTTCATATTAGAAGATCCCCTTAATACGGGACCAAAATTATTTACGAAATTAGATGAATACGGGGAGGTAGCGGGATTAAAAATCAATAAGGATAAAACCAAAATGTTAACAAAAAATTTGTCAGGTGCCCAAAAGGAACAGATCCAAAGTAATATGGGGATTAATTGTGTCAAAAAACTTAAATATTTAGGTATTTGGCTTACAAATAGATGTTCTTCTATCAAAGAGTTCAATTATTCTAAATTATTAATAGACACAGCGAATGAAGTGGAGAGATGGCGGCATATTCAGATCTCATTTTTGGGTAGAATTGCCGCGATAAAAAAAAAAGCGTTTGATGAGGTGGGCGGGGTAAGCGAGTGGTGACTGGGCCGGGGACCAGTTCGGGGGCGTGGCCAGCCAATGTTATTACCAGTTCTCCGAACTACTACAAATTTTTACTACCGGTTCTTGTGAACCGGTGCGAACCGGAAACAACCCACCACTGGTATAGGGCCTCCTTCTTGAGCAGGAAGTTGTTCTAAAAATCATCCGGTGCCTTCCAACTCTTTTATTCTGTTATTCTTAGATACGGTTAGGAATCTTTCTTTGAATCTTACACCTGAAAGGCCAGCTATTTGTCAATCTGACATTTTCCCCTCTTGTGGTTCCTGCTGTAATCTCTTCTTTGGTCAATGTTTTTTCAGGTTTATTTTATCCCTGGAGAATTAGCTCTATTTAGGGGAAGAGATAACCCTCGCTCTGTTTCCAGTCTTTTCTTGGAAACGAGGGTGTCACGGGAGATGAATCCTTCGGTAGAACAAACACGTTTCATGGCTAACGTCTCAACAGAGGTTGCTTTCCAGCCAATTCTTTGCGCTTCCTTGAGCCAAGGACCGTTTTTAAGATGGAGCAACATTTTGCAGAGTTCACAAAACGGGCTTTTCGAGGCTTCTCGGGTAAAATTGGCTCCTGGAGCTTGTTTCGTAGAAATCCATCTTCAGAAATATTTATGGAGATGACACTTTATGGGGAACTAATCTGTCCGGCTGTTAATGAAATCTCAGAGAGTGCAAATACATCACTTTGGGCTGTTTGGAAAGGGGGCTCGGTATCTTGTGGTCTGTCTCAAAGGGCCTAAATGGCCTCTGTCTTCATAAATGGAACAAACAAGATCTTTCATTTCATTCCAATTTCCTGAAAAGCTGGACCCGGCAGGCTAGCTTAAACTGTCCAGAAAAACCTCAAGAAGTATTATGAAGATCTCTAGAAAGAGGTGTTCTGTCCCCAACCACACGCACACACACCAACAGACATTCAAGAGTTAAAGACCAAACCAGCCGGCAAAATCCTTTTCCTTATGATAACAACCTAGAGGCTGCCTGCCAAGAGTTTATTATTTATGAAGAGGAGAGATAACTTCTCCCCACTTCTGATACATCAAAGGAAAGCAGCTCAATAATTACGGAGTCAATCAGGTCCAGAGATAATCCAGCAAAGTCTATAGCAAAAAGTCTGGCAATGCAAAATGGCGTGGAAGCTTTCAGCTTTGTTCATCACAAGGTTTGACTGGCCACCACGCTCCCTTTTATATCCTGTGGGGTGTGGTCCAGTGACTCAGCCTAATCTCTGGCACGCCTTTTCTTCTATTGCACGTGCTTATCTCTGCGACGCTGGCATGGATCCAGCCAAGACTCATTACCCTCATCACTGTCCATCTGTGGCTGCGTGGACGTGCTTGGCCCCGGCCCTATCTCTTGCCCTTTGGCAGACACCGAAGGCATTGCCAGAGAGGAGGGTCCTGGAGAGGGAGGCCTTGCCAACTCCTCTCCTTCACTCTCGGAGTCCTCTCCTGCCGATGACACAGGCTCAGGTAACGGAGCCACAATGGAGTCACTCCAAGCTGAGTGAATAACAGAATAACAGAAGGGGCCTTGGAGGTCTTCTAATCCAGGGGTCACCAACCTTTCGGACCTCAGGGACCACTAAATTCATAATTTTAAATCCCGCGGGCCACTAATATGATCTGCCTAATGACCGGCTGGGTGGGCGTGGCTAGGTGATCATGTGACTGGGTGGGCATGGCCAACTCGATGTCACTCACATCGAGGGGCACCTTGCCAGCCTCTTCTTGCTACTATTTGCCTGCCCACCTGGGCTCCTTAGGGTCCCAACAAGAAGCACTTGCTGGAGTTAAGCAGCCACCATGAGAAAGAGTTGGCAAAACAGCTCAGTTCAGATTGGATCTGGCCGAGAAGGAGGCTCAGTAGAAGGACCTCACTGAGGACTAGGAGCATAGGCTTTCCAAGCAGAGGGAAGACCTGCGGGAGTTTATTTTTTACCTTACCATTTCATCTACTCTGTAACCTACTGACGTAACAATGGAAATAAGTACTAATTGCCTTAGTCTACATATTGCAGCAAACAGAATTATCTAGAGACAGCCATAGTGTGTGTGTGTGTGGGGGGGGGAAACGTAGTTAAGACACTGAACATCTGGCAAAACAGTTATTAAAGCCCCTGACAGTGGGGATTTTTATGTACTGAAATAAAGATGTAAACTCCACCGTTAATTGATATTAAAAGATGGGTAAGATCATTTTACTTACCTGAACTGAGTGATTTCACGGCGCCGAAATAATTAGAATCCCATTACAATTTTTATTTCAATGTTTTGGTGTAAAACAATGAATAACAGCTTGCCTATGATTTACATTTCCAAATTGCGTTTTTGCTGAGTATTAATTTTAGTTTCAGCGATGGAAAACGACATATGAATACCGTAGGGAAATTATTTCCGTCTTGATGAGAGTTTGTGGGACAAGTTATATCGCACTGCTGCGTAAGCTGCTTCTTACGAGGGAGAATTTATATATTTATAATAAGTCAAGTTTAGACTTTTCAGAAAAACAAAGTTGGAAGCAACCATTTCAGACAAATGGTTATCAAAGCTCTTCTTAAAAACCTTCAGCGATGAAGCACCCACAACTTCTGAAGGTAAGCTTTTCCTCTGGTTAATTGTTCTAATTTCTCTTTATTTCTAGGTTGCTTCTCTCCTTGATGAGTTTCCACCCATTGCTTCTTGTCCTGCTTTTTGGTGCTTTAGAGAATAGCTGGACTCCCTCTTCTTTGTGGCAGCCCCTCAAATATTGAAACGCTGCTATCATGTCTCCCCTAGTCCTTCTTTTCATTAAACTAGACCTACCCAGTTCCTGCAACTGTTCTTCGTATGTTTTAGCCTCCAGTCCCCTAATCCTCTTTGTTGCTCTTCTCAAATAAAATAAAATAAAATAAAATAAAATAAAATAAAATAAAATAAATTGTCCACTAGGTCTCCAAGATCTCTCTCACAGGTACTACTATTGAGGGAAGTACCACCTATACTGTACCTGTGCATTTGGTTTTTCTTGCCTAAATGTAGAACTTTATTTTTTTCACCACTGAATTTCATTTTGTTCAATAGCACCCATTGTTCAAGTCTGTCTTTGTTGCTCTTCTCTGCACTCTTTCTAGAGTCTCCACATTTTTTTTACATCGTGGCGACCAAAACTGAATGCAGGATTCCAAGTGTGGCCTTACCAAGACCTTATAAAGTGGTATTAACACTTCACATGATCTTGATTCTATTCTTCTGTTTATGCAGCCCAGAACTGTGTTGGCTTTTTTGGCATCTGCTGCACACGGCTGGCTCCTATTTAAATGGTTGTCCACTAGGACTCCAAGATCCCTCTCACAGTTACTACTATTGAGCAAGGTACCACCTAAACTACACCTGTGTGTTGGTTTAAATATAACAGAGGAAAGATTTGGAAAGGAAGGAAGGTTTTTCTTTCCAGATTGTGTTTTAACTTTTCTAAACTCTGCTTGATCTAAACTCCATATCAGCAAGACTCCAAGCTCAGGAGCTGCAGATAACTATTATTTTGAGATATGGAGCCCTGGTGAGAATCCCAACTTCATTGCTCATCTTATATCCAATTATTTTCTTGACAGAGGTCACCGAGAGAACAGGCCTTAGGAAGCATATTAGTTCGCGACCCTTGGTTTCAGTTTGTGCAAAGGCTGATGGGAATATCTCTCAAGGACTCAGGTGAAGAAAGAAACTTGGAAGATGCTCGGAGGGGACTTGTGCAGTAAATCAGACGTGAGTGTGCATCGCACATAGCAAAACCAAATTTTGGAGGATAGGCTGGCGAAATATAATTTCTTTTTATGGAGTGACTGTCTTCTCTTTCGGTTGGTGATGGGAGAGAAGCCATCTATGAATTTTGATGAGGTCATTGGTCAAGAATCGACGTCCTGCACAATCGGTTAGCTTCTTCTCTCTCTCTCTTATCAAAAGAAAAGAACAGCAGTGTGAACTGATTCGGTCCTTAGCAGGAATTTCTTGCATCTTTGTGATGGTAATATTGTGCAAGTACCGTATTTTTCAGAGTATAAGATGCTCCGGACTATAAGATGCCCCAACCTTTTTGGGGGAGGAAAATAAGAAAAAAAAAAATCTGCCTCTGCCTCCCAGCAATTTTCCTCCTTGCAGCAAACAGTAAAGAGCCTGTTTCATTTTCATTTTCATTTTCAGCATAGCCTGATTAGCACAAGAAAAAAAAAAATCTGCCTTTGCCTCCCAGCAATTTGCCTCCTTGCGGCAAACAGTCCATTTCAGCTTCAGCTTCCGCACAGCCTGATTAGCACAAGCAGCTGATTGTCGGTTGGATTGGCCTTCCGAAGATCAGTTGTTTTAAACTGCAGGGATTGCCATAGCCTATTGCTGCCTCCATGCGCCCCCTTTTCTGGGGGGCCAGCTGGTGGGCAGGGCTACATTCGGTGTATAAGACACACCCAAATTTTCACCCTCTTTTAGGAGGGGGGGGAAAGTGCGTCTTATAGAAATAGGAAGGGAAACAATTCAGACTAATGAGGAACCTAATGGATCTGATTTTAGAATGCTTGGGTGATGTCCTCCTTCCTTCTCAGAAGATAGAAACCTTGAAGGTCTTCTAGTCAAGTCTCCTGCTTGGATGGGGGGTTGGACTAAATGAGTAAAAGGTCCCTTCCAACTCTGTTAACCTGTTAATCCAACCCCCTGCAGGAGATGATATCCCATTTCAGACAAGTGGCTGTCTAGTTTCTTCTTAAAAACCTCCAGTGATGGAGCGTCCACGATTTCTAGTGGCCAGCTGTTCCACTGGTTAATTGCCCTCACTGTTAGGAAATTTGACTTTTACTTTATGTAAAATTCTTAATAAATATAAATAATAATAAGTAGTTCAGAGGAAAGACAAGTAAAAATAGAATGAATGAGCAGGAAGGGACCTTTTGAGGTCTTCTAGTCCAACCCCCTGCTTAATCAGGAGATCCTATCCCTGTGATGGCGAACCTATGGCACATGTGCCAGAGGTGGCACGCAGAGCCCTCTCTGTGGTCACACGTGCCATCGCCAGCTGCTCTTCTGGCTTCTGAAAAACGCCCGAAAAACAACCTGAAAAACGGCCTAAAATGGCCCCAAAACAGTCTGAAAAATGGCCTGAAAACAGCCCAAAAAGAGCCTGAAAATGGCCTGAAAACAGCCCCCAAAACAGCCTGAAAATGGCTCAAAGAATGGCCAGAAACAGCCAAAAACTGGTGTGAAAATGGCTTGAAAAATGGCCCAAAAAACAGCTAGAAAATGGCCCAAAACAGACTGAAAAATGTCCTGAAAATGCCCCCCAAAACAGCCTGAAAATGGCCCAAAGAATGGCCAGAAACGGCCAAAAACAGGCCTGAATATGGCCCCCAAAAGAGCCTGAAAATGGCCTGAAAAATGTCCTAAAAATGTCCTGAAAAATGTCCTAAAAATGGCCCAAAAACAGCCAGGAAATGGCCCCCAAACAGGCTGAAAACTGGTCTGAAAATGGCCCAAAAAACAGCCTGAAAATGGCTTGAAAACAGCCCCCAAAACAGCCTGAAAAATGGCCCAAGAAAGAGCTAGAAAATGGCCCAAAACAGACTGAAAAATGTCCTGAAAATGGCCCCCAAAACAGACTGAAAATGGCCCAAAGAATGGCCAGAAACGGCCAAAAACCAGCCTGAAAATGGCTCCAAAAAGAGGTATCCGGGTTTCCGGTGTACGCACATGCACGCACATTCCAGTTTGGGCACTCAGTTCACCATCACTGTCCTATCCCATTTCAGACAAGTGGCTGTCCAGTCTCTTCTTAAAAGCCTCCAGTGATGGAGCACTCACAACTTCTGGTGGCAAGCTGTTCCACTGGTTAATTGTCCTCACTGTCAAGAAAGTTTCTCCTTAGTTCCAGGTTGCTTCTCTCCTTGATTAATTTCCATCCAAAGGAAGAGAAATTTCTTCCATCGCATCTGTAGATTTATTTATGAATAAATTCTATGTGCTTCTTAACAGAGATATCGGAGTATTTGCACATTTTTTCCCGTTCCTTGAAGTTGGCAAAAGTACAAATGTTTGAATCTCAACTTGAATTTAGTTGTTGGGTAAAATATTTCCATGTCGAATAGGAAAATACAGGTAGTCCTTGGCTTACAACCATTTGTTTAGTGGCCGTTCGAAGTTACAGCAGCACTGGAAAGATGACAATTTTTCACACTTATGACCATTTGCAGCATCCCCATTGCAGTGTGATCCGAATTCAGACGTGTGGCCACTGAATCACATTTATGACGGATGCAGTGTCCTGGGATCACGTGATCCTCTTTTGTGACCTTCTGACAAGCAAAGTCAATGGGGAAAGCCAGATTCACTTAACAACCAGGTTGCTAACTAAACAACTGCGATGATTCACTTAACAGCTATCTCGCTTAACAACAGAAATGTTGGACTCAATTGTGGTTATAAGTCAAGGACTACCTGTACTTCTCTAAATTTTCCATTTTCCTCTTTTTTCCCTTTTCAAATATCGCAGCTATCGGGTTCTTTGTCAGTTTTCTAGGATTTTTTCAGATAATATTATAGCTCCATCCAGAAGATAGAACACATAATAATTGTTCTGCCCCAGCTACGGACCCCAAAGAACGCAGCACACACAAAGTCTGTACAAACCTTAGTTTACTAAATTAAATCAGTCTTTTTCAAACAAAGGCT
The DNA here is from genome assembly GCF_029531705.1 of Pantherophis guttatus. The sequence goes on along the minus strand of NW_026844077.1, from coordinate 5,109,223 downwards.
GTTAATTAACTTTCTTAACAGCCTACAAGAATCCAAAGAATAAATAATCACAATCTTACTATGGTTGGCAGAAAGCCCAGAAGCAATTTGCAGAGAACTAAGATCCAGACGCGAAGGAGAGTGAACAAAGTTGTTCCCTGCAAATTGCTTCAGTCGGCATTCCTCCTTAAATAGGCTAAGGGAGTGGCCAATTAGCCCCAAGCCTTACTCTCGAGGAGACCTCCTCCTGAGGAGCCACTCCTGCCTTTTGGCAGCTCTGCGCCCCCATGCATCAAGAAGAGGCTCCTCCTCTTCTTCCTCTTCACCCATGGAAGCTTCTGGAGGTTCTGAAGGCCCTGGCTGAATCCCCGCCTCTGGCACCACATCTTCTCCAGCCTCCTCACTGTCCGACTCGAGTGCCAGCTGCACAGGCTTCTGGCACATCACCACACCAGACTCCTCACTGTCAGAATCAGCTACTAGTTGCACAGGCCGCTGACGGGCCACAACAATAATAGAGTTAGAAGTGACCTTGGAGGTCTTCTAGTCCAACCCTCTGCTCAAGCAGGAGACCCTATCCCATTTTGATAAATGATTGTCCAACCTCTTTTTAAAAAGCTCCAGTGATGGAGCATCCACAACATCTGAAGGCAAGCCATTCCACTGATTTTGTCAGGAAATTTCTCCTTAATTCCAGGTTGCTTCTCTCCTTGATTGGTTTCCATACATTTCTTCTTGACCTGCTGTCAAGGGCTTTGGAGAATAGGTTGACCCCCTCTTCTTTGTGGCAATCCCACAAATATTGGAAGACTGCTATCCTGTCTCCCCTAGTCCTTCTCTTCATTAGACTGGACATATCCAATTCCTGCAACTGTTCTTCATAGGTTTTAACCCTCGTGTGTTTTAGGACAGGAGTTCTCAACATTTTCTTCACCATGGAACCCCCCCTCCCCCTTTAAATATCTTCTGTGGCCACAGGCCACCAAGACATAACTCAAGATTTAAATCATAACATTTTTTTCAAGCCTTTGTGGACCTCCTGTGATGACATCATGGCCACTCAAGAGTCCAGGGACCACAGGTTGAGAATTACTGTTTTAGATCAAGAAGTTATCTTAGTGGTCCAGAAAGTCGCGTATCTAGCTTTGAAGGGTTGAAGTCTTGGAAAAATCAATAGTGGTGTAGGCAGGGGTGAAATCCAGCAGGTTCTGACAGGTTCTGGAGAACCGGTAGCGGAAATTTTGAGTAGTTCAGAGAACCGGCAAATACCATGTCCGACTGGCCCCAGAGTGGAGAGGGAATGGAGATTTTGCAATATCCTTCCCCCAGGAGTGGAGAGGGAATGGAGATTTTACAATATCCTTTCCCTGGAGTGGGGTTGGAATGGAGATTTTACAATATCCTTTCCCTGGAGTGGGGAGGGAATGGAGATTTTGCAATATCCTTTCCCTGGAGTGGGTTGGAATGGAGATTTTGCACTATCCTTCCCCCAGGAGTGGGGAGGGAATGGAGATTTTGCAATATCCTTTCCCTGGAGTGGGGTTTGGAATGGAGATTTTGCACTATCCTTCCCCAGGAGTGGGGAGGGAATGGAAATTTTTGCAATATCCTTTCCCTGGAGTGGGGTTGGAATGGAGATTTTGCAATATCCTTCCCCCAGGAGTGGGGAGGGATTGGGGATTTTGCAGTATCGTTCCCCTGGAGTGGGGTGGGAATGGAGATTCTGCAGTATCCTTCCCCTGCCACACCCAACAAGCCACACCCAACAAGCTACACCACGCCCAACAAGCTACACCATGCCCAACAAGCCACGCCCACAGAACTGGTAGTAAAAAAAATTGAATTTTACTATTGGGTGTAGGGTTTCCTGCCTAAACAGGGGGTTGGATTAGAAGACCTCCAAGGTCCCTTCCAACTGTGTTTATTTTATTCTATTCTATTCTATTCTATTTTTTCAAAAGATTTTTTTCTCTCTCCATTTTTCTCACCAAGCGAAAGCTGGAAACTTGTGTGTTGTACCAGCTATTCACAGTTGCCAGGCGTAAAACATATCCTTTTTTTTGAACAGGACAGAGTCAAAACAGCAATAGTACCTTTTGTTAGCAGCTAGCGTTTTGCCGTCTTCATTGAGTAGCCGAAATCCTGATTCATCCCTTCTTTCTATTTATCTGGAAACAGCAGAAGAAATTCTTTTTTTTATTGTTCTCGACATTCTTCTTAAGTAAGCCCAGCTCCTTTGTAGCTTCTGCTTTCCTGACACCATCTCTACAATTTGAATCAATGGTGTGTGTAGATTGTCATAATCATTTTTTCCCCCACTTTCTCTATTGTGCTCGTTTATTCACTACTTCTATTTTGTCGACTTGGTCTTCCTTTCGGGTAAGATGAAGTCAAAGATGGTTGATCTCCACTTTCTTTAGGGAAAATCCTCGATGGACTTCTTGGATGTACAGTCAGATGGGCATTCAGGTTTTTACCAAGACTGGCAGGGGAAACTTCTGTACATAAAAAGCAAGCGACCTCCACTCTCTTCTAGCACTGAAGACTTACCTAGTCTGCTAATGAAATGTCTGCAAGCAAATAATCAAGCTCAGGGAACATCAAGGAACCCACAAAGTTATTTTTGTCTGGTGACAACTAGATTCTCAAACAGTTCTGCATTTTAGAATATTTGTAGCGGAGGGTTGAACTTGGTGCTCTCTGCGCTTGGTGGTTTGCTTGCAGGCATTTCAGGATCAAACCCCCACTCCCTTCTAGCACTGATGATGTTACTAGTTTGGTAATGAAACATCTGGAAGAAAACAAGCAAGCTCAGGGAGCATCAAGGGCTCCACAATCCTCTCCTCTTCTTCCTCCTCTCCTCCTCCCTCCCTTCTAGCACTGATGATATTACCTAGTTTGGTAATGAAACATCTGGAAGAAAACAAGCAAGCTCAGGGAGCATCAAGGGCTCCACAATCCTCTTCCTCTTCTTCCTCTCTCCTCCTCCTTCTAGCACTGATGATATTACCTAGTTTGGTAATGAAATATCTGGAAGAAAACAAGCAAGCTCGCATCAGGGCTCCACAACTTCTAACACTGATGAGTTACGGTAATCCAGCAAGCTCACAACTCTTCTCCTCCATCTCCTTCTCCTCCTTCTCCTCTTCCCTCTCCTCCTCCTTCTCCTCCTCCCTTCTAGCACTGATGATGTTATTTAGTTTGGTAATGAAACATCTGGAAGAAAACAAGCAAGCTCAGAGAACATCAAGCACCCCACCTGTCTGCATTTTACCAGAGGAGGAAAAGTCTCACTTATTCTTTTTGGTTGTGGAATGCTAGTGAGAAGTGATCTACCTGAAATGAAGTTGAGATGCATTCCCTGAAGGCTGGACTAGGATTTGTACAGCATTCCAGGGAGTACACTCCAAAAATCAATACAGACTGAATCTTTTTCTGCTGGCAGAGAAAGTTTGTTCAAGACTGAGATAGTACCTTAAGTTTCTGTAAATTTGATTTGGCCTCTGGAGGACTACAAAGAGATTTGGGGGGGAAAGGCATGTGTGTTTAGATCACACATGGCCTTTTCTTCTGAACATCTGTTTTAAAGGGATTCTACTGTGTTGGAAGCAATATCCATCTGATTCAGTTCCAAGCCGGGAGAAAGGCACTGGAGACAAAGTGGAGGCTGGAGGCTGATTGGAAAGAGGGTCCAATTATTGATGAAGCAGAACCACCAAGCAAGTGTGATTCTGGGACAGCTGACCACATGGAGTTGAGAGTGAGGGGTTTTTATACCTTCTCTTGGGCTTTGCACTTGAGCTTCCTGTTCCTGTGCAAGGACATGTATTCTATGTTGTGATCATCGATGTATCCTAGGAGTTTGTCTGAGCTAAGTTTGGTTGATGTTTGGGCTGCTGATGCAATGAAGGCTTGTGTTGGGCAATTCCTCTTGTGGGTGAGGGCTAATCCTACGTTTGTTGGATCTTGGGTAAGCATATTTGCTTATGAATAGAGCTATCTATCTCTTTATCTCTTAAGTGCAGACATCTGCTGAGAGATATGAAGAAGGTGGGTGTCGAGCTAGCAATGCTCAACATCGCTAACTGTGTTGAAAGCTCGAGGGACATATACATACTTGGTGTGGTGGCAGTGAGGCGGCTGTATGCAGGTGGTATCGGGTGTGATGATTAGGGCCGTTGAGGACACAGCACCTTCAGAACACATGAAGACCAATTACGCTAAAGGGGCGTGGTAATAAACAAGGGCGCGGTCCTAAGTTAATGGAAAGATGGGCTATTAAGAGTGAGTCTGCTTCCTCTCTAAAAAAAACATGTTTCTCCATTTCTCATCCAGGGAAATATAATATTCTGCCTTTTTAATATTTTTCAAAATATTTCATTCTTCTAGGAGAGGGGTGGGTGCTAACTTTCTACAACTGAATTCCTGAATCCAACTTGATTATCCTCCATATTATTATGGAGAAACTGAGAGAGGTCCCAACAGATCAATGCAAGACCTACTAAGGACATTCATTCAAACCGATGTCCACAGCAAATGACGGTTCCCTTGAACTCTTCAGCAGGCAACGTTTTGTAGTCAGAAATCACCCAGGGTTCATGCAATCCAGACAGAATCAGAATCAGAAGAGAGCTGGACCTTGGAAGTCTCCTAGTCCAACCCCTTGCTCGAGCATTTCAGACAAATGGCTGCCCAGTCTCTTCTTTAAAACCTCCAGTGATGGAGCACCCACAACTTCTGGTGGCAAGCTGTTCCACTGGTTAATTGTCCTCACTATTAGGAAGTTTCTCCTTAGTTCCAGGTTGCTTCTCTCCTTGATTAGTTTCCATCCATTGTTTCTTGTCCTGCCTTCTGGTGCTTTGGGAAATACGTTGACCCCCTCTTCTTTCTGGCAGACCCTCAAATACTGGAAGAGGAGCCTGGATAGCTCACCAGACTAATGCATTGTGATTAACACCAGCTGTCTGCAATTACTGTAAGTTCGAATCTCCCCAGGCTCAAGGTTGACTCAGCCTTCCATCTTTTCTAAGGTAGGTTAAATGAGGACCCAGTTTGTGGGGGCAATAAGCTGACTTTGTAAAAATATACAAAAAGTATGAAGGCTAATGCTTAACGCATTGTAAGCCGCCCTGAGTCTCCGGAGAAGGGCGGCATATAAATCAAATTAAAAATACAAAATAAAAAAAAAGACTGCTGTCATGTCCTCCCTAATTCTTCTTTTCTGTAAACGAGTCAAACCCAAATTTTGCAACTGTTCTTCATATGTTTTAGTCTCCAGGCCTTTAATCATCTTAGTTGCCCTTCTCTACACTTTTTCCAAAGTCTCAACATCTTTTTTGTAATGTGGTGACCAAAACTGGATGCAGGATTCCAGGTGTGGCCTTACTAAAGGCTTTATAAAGCGATACTAATACTTTATCTTGATTCTATGCCTCTGTTTATACCACCAAGGATTGTATTAGCCTTTTTGGCGGCTGCTGCCGCACACGGCTGGCTCATATTTAGAATAGAATAACAGAGTTGGAAGGGACCTTGGAGGTCTTCTAGTCCAACCCCCTGCTTAGATTTAAGTGATCGTCCATTAGGATTCCAAAGTCCCTCTCACCGTTACTGCTTTTGAGCCAGGTCTCGCCTAATCTGTACTTGTACCTTTGTTTTTTCCATCCTAGGTGAATAACTTTGCTTTTCTCCACATTAAATTTCATTTTGTTGGACAGGGCCCATTGTTCAAGTCTCTCAAGATCCATCTGGATCCTGAGTTTGTCATCTGTCACCAGTAGCCTCCCACCGGCCAGTCCGCTCCCACAGAGAGGGTCTCCTCAGGGTGCCATCGGCCAAATTATGTCGGCTGGCGACACCCAGGGGGAGGGCCTTCTCTGTGGGAGCCCCTGCCCTTTGGAATGAACTGCCCCCAGAAATGCGTAAGATCTCCGATCTCCGTGTATTTCGCTGTGCCCTCAAAACCATGTTGTTCCACCAGGCTGGGCTATCAATGTAAAGATTTTAATTGGTTTTAAATGGGATTTTAAATTTGGGGTTTTATAAATTGGGCCTATTATTTAATAATTTTAATAATTTTTAAATTTTGTCTGTGTTTTTAATTAGGCTGTACACTGCCCTGAGTCCTTCGGGAGAAGGGCGGTATAGAAATAAAATAAAATAAAATAAAATAAAATAAAATAAAATAAAATAAAAATAAAATAAAATAAAAATAAAATAAAATAAAATAAAATAAAATAAATAAATAAATCTGGGATGTTGGCTGTTCCTGCCAGCTTAGTGTCATCTGCAAACTTGATGAGTTCCCCTTCTACGTCATTTAGATGAGAGAATAGAATAGTCATTTAGGAGAATAAAATAGTCATTTAGGAGTCAGGCACTGTTGAACTTGAAAAATGAATTGAATTATGGAATATAAAAGTGCGTTCTCGCAAAGTTTTCGTGCCACTAATTCATTGTTGCATTTTGCAATAATTATTACCTCTGGCTCATGAAAGAACCGTAGAAAGTACATTCAAGGAAAGCATTATTCTGAAGAAGACTCATTGCATGAGGATGGGTCTCCATGTCTCTAAGATCTTCCCGTACTTTCAGTTTAGGAATATTGTAAAACAAGGGTCTCCAACCTTGGCCACTTTAAGACTTGTGGACTTCAACTCCCAGAATTGAAGTCCACTAGTCTTAAAGTTGCCAAGATTGGAGACCCCTGATGTAAAATACATGTTACATCTGGACAGACCTGGATGTACAGATAGTCCTCGACTTACAACAGTTCATTTAGCGACCATTTGAAGTTACAAAGGCACTGAAAAAAGTGACTTATGACCGTTTTCCACGCTTACAACCGGTGCAGCATCCCTGTTGTCACATGATCAAAATTCAGATGCTTTGGCCACTGGCTCCTATTTATGATGGTTGAGCGTGTCCCGGGGGTCACGTTTGCAACCCTTTTGCGACCTTCTGACAAAGCAAAGTCAACAGGGAAGCCAGATTCCCTTAGCAATCATGTGACTAACTTAGCAACTGCAGCAGTCGTGGGTTTCAATTTTGGCCGCTACCGGTTCGCTCATCGCACGCGACACTTCTGCTCATGCCCAGAAACTTCTGCGTGTGTGCAGAGACATTCCGGGTGGGTATGTGTAGCCTCCCACCACTGCCGCTACTGGTTCGCCCAAGCCAGGACGAACTGATAGCAACCCATCACTGAACTGCAGATGTTCACTGAACAACGGTGACAAGGAAGGCGGTAAAACGCGTCAAAACTCATTAACAAATGTCACGCTTAGCAATGGAAATTTTGGGCTGAATTATGGTCGTAGGTTGAGGACAGCCTGTAACCCCCATGAGATAAATGGGAGAACTTTCTAGTAATATTCAATATTAGAATAGAATAGAGTAGAGTAGAGTAGAGTAGAGTAGAGTAGAGTAGAGTAGAGTAGAGTAGAGTAGAGTAGAGTAGAATAGAGTAGAATAGAATAGAATAGAATAGAATAGAATAGAATAGAATAGAATAGAATAGAATGAAGGGACCTTGGAGGTCTTCTAGTCCAACCCCCTGCTTAGGCAGGAAACCCTACACCACTTCAGACAAATGGTTATCCAACATCTTCCTAAAATCTTCCAGTGTTGGAGCAGCTACAATTTCTGGAGGCAAATTGTTCCTCTGATTAATTGTGCTAATTGTCAGGAAATTTCTCCATAGTTCTAAATTGTTTCTCTCCTTGATTAGTTTCCACCCATTGCTTCTTGTCCTGCCCTCAGGTGCTTTGGAGAATAGCTTGATTCCCTCTTCTTTGTGGCAGCCCCTGAGATATTGGAAGACTGCTATCATGTCTCCCCTTGTCCTTCTTTTCATTAAACTAGACATACCCAATTCCAGCAACCGTTCTTCATATGTTTTAGCCTCCAGTCCCCTAATCATCTTGGTTGCTCTTCTCTGCACTCTTTCTAGAGTCTCAACATCTTTTTCACATCGTGGTGACCAAAACTGAATGCAATATTCCAAGTGTGGCCTTACCAAGGCCTTATAAAGAATTGAAGGGACATCCTGGTGAACTCAGATGATTCCTAGCTTCCTTGGTCTCCCTTATGCTGATGTTTCTGATGTTTCCTCCTTCTGTTCATTGGATGCTATTTCTACGAGACTCTTCCCCGGTTACCTAGGGAACTACTTCCACATTATTGAAAAGTGGTGTCTTGCCAGTGCATACATTCTGATATACCTTAGCAATCTGATGAGCTGCAAAGCCCTATTAAGTTGCTAAGGTGACTGACGCATTTATGGATGGATTGAATTCATGCCGTCAAGTCAGTGTTAACTCTTATTGACCTCCTCCAGAGTGATCTGGGCCCAGTCTGGTACTTTTGGGCATCCCATGATTTATTTATTTATTAGTCATATTTCTATGCTGCCCACTCTCCGAGGACTCTGGGCGGCTTACACCAAAGACAGTATACTAAATGGTTTTGGGTTGAAGTGCCATCTGTACGCTGATGATACTCAGCTGTACATCTCCACCCCAGACCACCCCAACGATGCCCTTGATGTGATGTCTCGCTGCCTGGAGGCCGTGAGGGTTTGGATGGGGAGAAATAGGCTCAGACTCAACCCCTCCAAGACCGAGTGGCTGTGGCTTCCGGCGCCCCGATATACTCAGCAGGTGCCATTGCTGACTATTGGGGGTGAATCTTTGCCCCCCACGGAGAGGGCTCGCAACTTGGGCGTCCTCCTGGATGCACGGCTGTCTTTAGAAGAGTATATGACGGCCGTGGCCAGGGGGGCCTTTTACCAGGATCGCCTGATTCGCCAGTTGCAGCCCTTTCTGGATCGGGACGCCCTGCGCACGGTCACTCATGCCCTTGTTACTTCCCGGTTGGACTATTGTAATGCTCTCTACATGGGGCTCCCCTTGAAGAACACTCGGAGGCTCCAACTGGTCCAGAATGCGGCCGCGCGGGTGGTTATGGGCGCAACTCGTTGTGCCCGTGTGACACCGCTCCTGCGCGAGCTGCACTGGCTCCCAGTGGTCTTCCAGGTGCGATTCAAGGTGTTGGTTACCACCTTTAAAGTGCTCCATGGCATAGGACCCGGGTACCTTCGAGACCGTCTTCTGCCACCAATAGCCTCCCACCGACCAGTCCGCTCCCACAGAGAGGGTCTCCTCAAGGTGCCATCGGCCAAGTTATGTCGGCTGGCGACACCCAGGGGGAGGGCCTTCTCTGTGGGAGCCCCAGCCCTGTGGAATGAACTGCCCCCGGAAATACGTAAGATCTCCGACCTCCGGGTGTTTCGCTGCGCTCTGAAGACCCTGTTGTTCCGCCAGGCCGGGCTATTAACATAATAGTTTTAAATTGGGGTATTTAAATTCTTTGGGGTTTTTAAATCTGAGCCAATTTATTTAATTATTTTAAATTTTAAATTGCTGTTTTGTCTGTGTTTTTAAATAGGCTGTACACTGCCCTGAGTCCTTCGGGAGAAGGGCGGTATAGAAATAAAATTATTATTATTATTATTATTATTATTATTATTATTATTATTATTATTATTAAATAGCATATTGCCCCCAACAATCTGGGTCCTCATTTTACCCACCTCGGAAGGATGGAAGGCTGAGTCAACCTTGAGCCGGTGAGATTTGATCCGCTGATCTGCTGAACTAGCAGTCAGCTGAAGTAGCTGCAGTACTGCACTCTAACCACTGCGCCACCTCGGCTCATGATGAGACCTGAAACAGTAAACAGTGGTGAAATCTGAATTGGTTTACTACCGGTTTGCTGGCTGCGCATGGACGCTGTGCATCAAACGTGCATTGCATGCATGCACACATGCACATTATGCACCACACACCAAATGCGAGGTGCGCACACATGCAGTGCACGCCAAAAGGAGGCATGGGGTAAGTAGGACAGCACACGCGCGGGGGGGGGGGATCAGCTGTGGTACGCAATCTTTTTTTTTACTTTTAAAAGCATTTTTTAACAACCTATAGGTTGTAAAAAATGGTTTTAAAAGGTAAAAAAGAGGCTCTGACGATCGCGAGGCACAGCTGTGATCATCAGAGCCTTTTTTTTACTTTTAAAAGCCAAAAAAGCAAAACCTTCTGCACATGTGCAGAGGGTACAAAACAGTGGTGGGTTGCCCCCAGTTCAGACTGGTTCTATAGAACCGGTAGTAAAACCGGAGGGAGGCTCCGCCCACCAACCCTGACATCATCAGAACGCTTCTGCGCATGCACAGAAGAGTGCACATGTGTGCGCTCACTTTGCTCTCGTGCAGCCCCATTGCGAACCGATAGTAAAAGTAAGTAGAACCCACCCCTGGTACAAAACACATTACTTCCTGGTTAAAACCAGGAAGTAATGAGAACCGGGCAGGTGGGTGGAGCCTCGCACCGCGATTGCTACCGTTTCTCTGAACTACCCGCCACGATCGCTACCGGATTGGGCAATCCGGTCTGAACCGGGAGCATTTCACCCCAAAGGAAGCTAGGGGCAACGTGCGCAAGTGAGGTGTGTCATTGGATGACATCTCCCCGGAAAATAAGACCTGGTGGCTTTTTTGGTGACAAAAATATATATATATATATAAGACAGGGTCTTATTTTTGGAGAAACAGGGATAGTCAGGAAATTCCTCCTAATTTCCTGGTTGGATCTCTGTCAGGTGCAAGAAATCAGGAACTGAGGCTATTCAAATGAGGACAAGTTTTTTTCCATTCAAACTCTCTACAAGAATCTGAACTATTAACGGAAGTGGGACATGTCTTGAGTAGAGGGCCCTCAACAAACTTTAATCATACTGGAAGGACCATTTCTAATTATTGTAGTCCCAAAGCCTAGGGAGAGAAATGTTTCCATGGAAAAGTGGTTAAGTGAATCACTGCATTTGTTAAGTGAGCAAGCCGGTTGTTAAGTGAATCTGGTTTGCCCATTGACTTTGCTGGTCAGAGGATCAAAGTTACAACGGCATTGAAAAAGGTGACTTATGACCCTTATTCACAGCTACGACCATCGCAGCATCCCCAATGGTCATGTGATCAAAATTCAGATGCTGGGCAACTGACTCATATTTATGACGGTTGCTCTGTCCCAAGGTCACATGATCCCCTTTTTGTGACCTTCTGAAATGCAAAGCCAAGTGGGAAGCCAGATTCACTTAACAGCTGAGTTGCTCATTGATTTAACTGCAGGGATTCACTTAACAACCATGGCAAGACAGGCCATAAAATGGGGCAAAATGAACTTAACAAATGTCTCATTTAACAATACAGATTTTGGACTCTTCCTTTTCACCTTCCAGCCCCAATCCAGGAGCCCTCAGGCAGTCGCTTTCACGACAAACTATTTTGTGTTAAATTTATATTTACTGACAAAGAAATAAAGGGAGACTAGTATAGATCTATTTCAAGCTATTTAGCTCTCATCAGCTAGCCATACCCTTAATTGGATTTGAACTTGGGCTGCCTGCATGTTAGGCAGTTGTATTAACCTCTGAGCCACAAGTTCTCCCTTCATCAGCTTGAGCCAGGGGAGAGATTAAGTGTTTTTATATCAAGACACTGATCTACTCCAACATGTAGGAGGGAGCAAACTGCATCCCTTTCTCCTTTCAGCTCCAATCTAGGAGCCCTCAAGCAGTTGCATTCATGACAACTTTTAATATTTGTATTTCATGTTTTTAATTCTGGCTGTGCACCGCCCTGAGTCCTCAGGGAGAAGGGCGGTATATAAATTGAAAAATAAAATAAAAAATAAAATAAAATAAATGACAAACCATTTTATACCAAATTTATATTTCGCTGATAAAGAAATAAAGGGAGACTAGTATAGATCTATTTCAAGCTATTTAGCTCTCATCAGCTAGCCATACCCTTACTCGGATTCGAACCTGGGCTTGCTTGCATATTAGGCAGATGTATTAACCTCTAAGCCACAGGTTCTCCTTGCTTTGTCAGCTAGTACCAGGGGAGATTAAATGGGTTTTCTATCGAAGCAACCTGGTTTACCCAAATATGGGAAGGACCATACTGCTGATGAGAGCTAAATAGCTTGAAATAGATCTATACTAGTCTCCCTTATATATATATATATACTTTTTTTTTTAAAAAAAGGAAGATGGAATCCTCTGTGCTCTGTTTTGACAGACTGAGTATGTGTCACTGTCGCGGTGCTTCCTCTGTAAATAAAAATATCGAGTTAAGAGTTCCTCTCGGTATTATTTTCATCCTTAGTGAAAGAGGAGAAAATGAAAGTTTGGCGTCTCAATACGGGGAGGGGAAAAAAATCTCCATTCAGATTCTGGAGAAGGAGTGAGTTTCTTTTCAACACAACACCTACGAGTTCAAATGAAGTCCAGTTCCATGGAAACATTTCTCTCCCTATTCTTTTGGGCCACAATAATTAGAAACTGGTGCTTTCAATATGATTGAAGGTTGTTGAGGGCCCTCTATTCGAGATCTGTCCCACTTCTGTTGTGTGAACTTCTCATAAACTGAATTAAGAGTGGCTATAGATGTTTTCAAGAGTGACTCATATGTCACAGCCTAATCCGCCATTCTATTAGTTTATATTGTGTAGAAATCTGTGTTTTATCGCTACAGATACTCCTCAATTTACAGCCACAACGGAGCATCCCAATTTCTGGGGCTAAGCAAGACAGCTGTGAAGTGATCTTTGCCCCGTTTTGCGACCTTGCTTGCCACAGTTGTTAAGCGAATCCCTGCTGGTATTAAGTTAGCAACGCAGTGGTTTAAGTGAATCTGGTTCCCCCATTGACTTTGCTGGTTAGAAAGTCGCAAAATGGGATGGCATGACCTTGGGACATAGCCTCGGTCCTAAACACATGCTAAGCATCTGAATTTCAATCACATGACCACAGAGATGCTGTAAGCATCATAAATACATGCCCGTTGTCCAAATTTTGATTACATGACCATGGAAATGCTGCAACGGTCATAAGTGTGGAACATGGTCATAAGTCACTTTTTCCAGTGCTGTTTTTACTTTGAATGGTCATTAAATGAATGATTGTAGATCAAGGACTACCTATATTTGGGGGTTAGTGAAGCAGCAGTTGCTGTCAGGTCCAGATGCAAAAATGACACAGTGAACGCTGATCAAATTCAATTCTTTATTTGGTTATGGCTAATGGACAGAATCTTGCCAGACTAAAGTTATAACCTTCTAACTTAATAGCTGTAACCTGGGAGATTCTAGCATATGGCTACCCTGAAGTTTTCCCTCCCTTCTCCATCCACTTCTGGACTGTGCAGTCTCTTTTCTTGGGACCCTCTCTGAAATCTGATGCCCCCTCGAAAACCTCAGCTTTTGTGTGAAGATCTGCCCCCCATTCCTTCTCCAGCTGCATATCCCATTACAGCTGAACAGAATAAACAGAGTTGGAAGGGACCTTGGAGGTCTTCTAGTCCAACCAGGGCTGAAATCCAGCAGGTTCTGACAGGTTCTGGAGAATTGGTAGCGGAAATTTTGAGCAGTTCAGAGAACTGGTAGCGGAAATTTTGAGTAGTTTGGAGAACCAGCAAATGCCACCTCTAGCTGGCCCCAGAGTGGGGTAGGATTGGAGATTTTACAATATCCTTTCCCTGGAGTGGGGAGGGAATGCCACCTCTAGCTGGCCCCAGAGTGGGGTAGGAATGGAGATTTTGCAATATCCTTTCCCTGGAGTGGGGAGGGAATGGGGATATCCTTCCCCTGGAGAGAGGTGGGAATGGGAATTTTGAGTATCCTTCCCTTAGAGTGGGGTGGGAATGGGGATTTTGCAGTATCCTTTCCCTGCCACACCCACCAAGCCACACTCACCAAACCACGACCACAGAACCGGTAGTAAAAAAATTTGGATTTCACCACTGAATCCAATCTCCTGCTCCAGCAGGAGACTGGACAAATGGCCTGTCCAGTATCTTCTTAAAAGCCTCCAGTGATGGAGCACACACAACTTCTGAAGGCAACTTCTGTTCCACTGATTAATTGTTGTCTCTGTTAGGAAATTTCTCCTTAATTCCAGGTTGCTTCTCTGCTTGGTTAGTTTCCAACCATTGTTTCTTATCTTGACTTCTGAGGCTGCATCGGAGTTGGCAGTGCAATTGAGACCTGGAGAACGTTGGGGCTGTTTGGCAGAATATATTTCGGTCTGATAGAAAATTTACTGTTTTTTCCAAAGGGAAAAAAAACACTAGAAACACGATGGGCTTGCTTGGCAGACTGCGTACCTCCTGTGGGTCATATATTCCGCAGATCTGGTCTGTAGACCTTGATTTCTATTCAGCCATAATATCAGGTTTGCCTCCTCGTTGGAAAATCCTGGCAAATCAAGACAGCATGAGTAAGCAGGTTGATACTGGGGACCATAATAGCTCACCATGACTGGTATAGCGTCCCATTGCTTGTTCTAGTCAACCCCCAGCAAGCACAGCTGGGGCTTCAACAGCTGCCTAAAGTCAGAGGAAGCCTTGTGATGGTAGAAGAACCCGACAATGTCTTAGCTGCTGAGCCTAGACTAGGAAACTGGATGAGACATCCACAGGGCCAGAAGGTTGCAGAAAAGATGAAAATTGGAACTTTCAGATAGCAGTAGCAATAACACTTAGACTTATATACCGCTTCACAGTGCTTTCCAGCCCTCTCTAAGCAGTTTACAAAGTCTGCCTGTTGCCCCCAACAATCTAGGTCCTCATTTTACCCACCTTACAAGTATGGAAGGCAGAGTCAACCTTGAGCCTGGTGAGAATTGAACTGCCAAACTGCTGGCAGCCAGTGATGAGCAGAAGTAGCCTGTAGTACTGCACTCTAAGCCTCAACCAGGGCAACAGAGAGGGGAGGTTCTGTTGTGGTCTGCCAGCAGCCCTCGGAGCTGGCAGTGGAGTCGGACAGTGAGGAGGCTGGGGAGGAATATGGGCCACTCCTGGAGTCTGGGGAAGGCTCGGATAAGGGCTCTGCATCGGAGGCAGAGATGGGGCCAGGGCCATCTGGGAGCGATGCGCAGACTCTGGAGCCTCCAAAGTCAGACAGCAGAGAGGCAGAGGAACAGGAGGAGCTTGTTCCTAATACACACATGTTCAGAGCTGCCAGAAGGCAAGAGCAGCTAAAGCAAAAAAGACGACTCGGGAGGAAATCCAGGAGATGATTGGCCCCTCCCATAAGGCTTAAATGAGCAGCAAAAGCTCTTGGGCTCTTTGTAGGAAAGCAACGTTGCTAAATCTGTTTTCCAGTTGGTATCTCTTGTTTCTCAACTTCGTGGGGCTTTGCCAAGAAAGGCCTTTGGCAGGGTGCCAAAGCAGATGAAGGTTTGTGATAAGTCTGAAAGACTTGTTGTGGAATTAATTTGAACTAAGTTGGGAATGAAGTAATTCTCAGCTGTTGTAATAAAATACTTTTGTTTGAGACTAATTGTGTCCTGTAATGACTAAGTAAGCCAAGATCACAATAAGTTCTGAGGGCCTCTCCTGAATTGGGATACTCTGGAGCTCCTTCTCAGAACAGTAATGAGCCTCCGGCCTTGAAAACATAGTCCCACAGAGAGAGGTGCAGAATTGTAGTGTCGTTAGCAGGTGTGAGCAGCGCTATTTCTCCAGATGCCTCACTTCTTCATATGAGCAACTTCTGACAAAGAGGTAGAGAGTTTGGCATGGTAAAGAAATCAACACAGAGTAGCTGTTGGTTTCTTTAGTTGGTTTACAGCAGTGTTTCTCAACCTCAGCCAGGTAAAGATGTGCGGACTTCAACTCCCAGAATTCCCCAGCTGCCAGCCGGGGAATTCTGGGAGTTGAAGTCCGCACATCTTCACTTGGCTGAGGGTGAGAAACACTGGCTTACAGGGTGCCTCAATTGGTTACCAATCCTGAAGGAGTGATGTCGCCTCCACCAGGAATGGTTCAAAGGACCTGAAAGTCCAAAAAAAAAAAAAAAAAAGACACAAGAAGGAGAACAGATTGTTTGATAGGATACCAGGTAATGCCACAAACAACAGGAATGGCCTCCACAATACTAAAAAGCATGAACATGGCTATCATCTCGCTCTCTCTGTCTCTTCCCTCGTCTCTCTTTCTCTCTCTCCATCTATCTATCTCATCTCTTTCTCTCATCGCTGTTATCTCTTTCTTTCCAATCCATCCATCCGGTTATCACTGTCTCTCTATCATTTATCACTCTCATCTCTATTCAATCAATCTCTGTCTCTGTCTCTCTGTCCATCTGTCCATCCATATCTATCTATCTATCTATCTATCTATCTATCTATCTATCTATCTATCTATCATCCATTTTTCATTTATCTATCTATCCTGTTTCCCTCAAAATAAAACATCCCTTGATAATAAGTCCAATCGGGCTTTTGAGTGCATGGCAATAAGGCCAAGTGCTTATTTCAGGGTTCAAAAAATATAAGACAGGGTCTTATTTTCAGGGAAACACAGTATCTATCTATCTATCTATCTATCTATCTATCTATCTATCTATCTATCTATCTATCTATCTATCTATCTATCTATCTATCTATCCACCCACCCACTTACCTACCTACCTACCAACCTACCTACTGACCCACCTACCAACCCTATTTCCCCCAAAATAAGACATCCCCTGATAATAAGCCCAATCGGACTTTTGAGCGCGTGGCAATAAGGCTAAGTGCTTATTTCAGGTTCAAAAAAATATAAGACAGGGTCTTATTTTCAGGGAAACACAGTATCTATCATCTCTCTCTCTCTCTCTCTCTCTCTCTCTCTCTCTCTCTCTCTCTCTCTCTATCCATCCATCCACCCACCCACCCACCCACCCACCTACCTACCTACCTACCGATCCACCTACCAACCCTATTTCCCCCAAAATAAGACATCCCCTGATAATAAGCCCAATCGGACTTTTGAGCGCATGGCAATAAGGCTAAGTGCTTATTTCAGGTTCAAAAAAATATAAGACAGGGTCTTATTTTCAGGGAAACACAGTATCTATCTATCTATCTATCTATCTATCTATCTATCTATCTATCTATCTATCTATCTATCTATCTATCATCTCTCTCTCTCTCTCTCTCTCTCTCTCTCTCTCTCCATCCACCCACCCACCCACCCACCCACCTACCTACCTACCTACCTACCTACCTACCTACCTACCTACCTACCTACCAACCCTATTTCCCCCAAAATAAGACATCCCCTGATAATAAGCCCAATCAGACTTTTGAGCGCATGGCAATAAGGCTAAGTGCTTATTTCAGGGTGCAAAAAAATATAAGACAGGGTCTTATTTTCAGGGAAACTCGGTATCTATCTATCTATCTATCTATCTATCTGTCTATCTATCTATCATCTATCTATCTATCATCTATCTATCATCTATATTTTTCTTTTCATCTATCTTTATCTCTCTATCATCTACCACTCTCTCTCATCCATCCATCCATCCATCCATCCATCCACCCATTCATGCCTCCATCACAATTATTATCTCTCTCTATCTCTCTCCCCTCTTTATTCTCTCTCTCTGTCCATCCATCACTAGCTTATCTCTTTATCATCTGTCTCTCATCTCTCTTTCATGTATTATATTGACAGTCTCTCTCCTCTCTGTCTCTCTCTCTCTCTCTATCATTTCTATCATCTATCTCTATCAGCTACCAGACCTAATTGGTAACTATGGACTGAAACTATTTATTTGATTATTTGTTGGATTTTACTATCTCTTTTCTTCAAGAGCTCAACAACCGGCTGAGGTAGATTGGATTGAAAGATGTTGACTTCAAGGTCTTCTTCTCTGTAGCCTTCAGACCAAAGCAAATTAAGCAGGCACTCATTAGATCAAACATTTGGGGTCTGTACTATTCGATCCCCACCGTGGCTAAAAATAACGGTAATTGGTTTCTTTCGTTGCCCCGACCCTCCCAAAAAACCTACTTATTGTGTGTTTGTGTGCTTTTTGCAGAAGTGCCCACCAGTAGCTTGGCAATCTCCAGAGAGGAACTGAGTGTCTCAGAGAATTTATTTTTACTCTGGAATCGCAAAAGGTGAGCTGAGACTGAACGCCTACACACCGGCAGACACATATTTTTCAAGGAGGGAAGGAGGGGGAAAAAATGGAGAAAGAAAGAGGCTTTTAATTTGCTGAAATGAAAAGCTTAAAATTACCACCTACAGACAGGATGGTGTTTTAAATTCTCTTCTGAGGAGCCAAATGGAACAAGGGCCCTTTAATTGCTTCAGGTGTCAGCACTCCCACTTGTTGGTATGGCTAGGCAGGAACTGAATATGAAATCGTCCATGAGTGAGGATTAACAAAGCAACTTGATATCAAGAATGTCTAATGTTATGCTTGGGGGAGTTAGAGCAATTTGTCTTTCAACAACTGCTGGCGTTTTTCTCCTTCCTCTCGGAGTGACTGAACTGCTCCTCCAGAAGCTCCAACTGATCTTAAGCTTTGTTCTAAGCTAAGGGTCTCCACACTTGGTGACTTTAAAGAGTTGTGGACTTCAGCGCTCAGAATTCCCAGAAAAGAACGCAGCACATAGAATAATAGAAGGGACCTTGGAGGTCTTCTAGTCCAATGGTCTGCTTGAGCAGGAGACCCTATAACATTTCAGATAAATGGCAGTCCAATCTCTCCTTGAAAGCATCCAGTGATGGAGCAGCCACAACTTCTGAAGGCAAGATGTTCCATTGGTTGATAGCTCTCACCGTTAGGAAATTTCTCCATAGTTCTAGGTTGCTTCTCTCCTTGATTAGTTTCCATCCATTGTTTCTTATCTTGCCTTTTAGTGCTTTGGGAGAAGAGTTTGACTCCCTCAACTTTGTAGAAGTTCTTCAAATATTGGAACACTGCTATATTTGAGGGGGTCCTTCAAAGACAAAGGGGTTAAACTGTTTTCCAAAGCAAAAGCAGTCAAGAAATGCACCAAGACTAGCACTTGGTGGAGCAGCGATGAAGACCTTGGAAAAGATGTTCCAATGCTGTGAAGTGTTTATACATACCAACATCCGAATCGTGCCAGCTGCAGTATTTCCTGGGACATTCTACGGAAGTGAAAGTTCGACTTTAAAGAAGCAGAAATTAAAGAGTAGTGACGCTTTTGAATTTTGGAATTGGAAAAGACTTTTGAGGATACCAAACACAGCAAATGGATCATTGAACAAATAAGCTACAGAGATCTCACGTGGAGCACCAATGAACATGCTCAAATTATCCTATTTGGGATGAATTACGCAAAGACCCAAGTCTCTTGGGAAGTCCATCATGGTGGAAAAGGTGGAAGGAAAGAGAAAAGAGAAGATGTATGGGTCCAATTGTGATGGTGATGGAGACATTCTTGGAAGAGCTGAAGGACAAACTCCAAAGATCTGGAGAAGATCTTTCTATGTGGCCACTAAGAGTTGACATCAATCCATCCTAACCCTAACCCTAACCCTAACCCTAACCCTAACCCTAACCCTAACCCTAACCCTAACCCTAACCCTAACCCTAACCCTAACCCTAACCCTAACCCTAACCCTAACCCTAACCCTAACCCTAACCCAATCAACCAACCAACCAATCAATCAATCAATCAATCAAGACTTATCAGAACCCTTTCCACTTCTTCTTCTTCTTGTTGTTGTTGATTGTGAAGTCGGGTCCGATCCATTGTGACCCCATGGACAATGTTACTCCAGGCCTTCCTGCCCTCTGCAGTCTATTTAAGCTCACACCCCAGCTCACAAAAATACACCAGGCATACGTATCTACAAGATTTTTCTCCATCATAAACTACAGATGTTGAACTATTCTAGCACATGTCCTACCATATTTTAATACAACATCTTTAATAATCAAAATGGCCACTTCTAGGGCAGCCTTGATTGTCTTAAGCTTAGTGGTTAGGCTAAGGATTTCAATATACGCCCATTTCAGGTGATAATGGCATTTATAGAAACCTTGAAAATTATCTAGCGGTGCACGAAACTGACAAGGGAATATTGGTTTTGGAGTGCTGTAAGGAACAATTATGCTGGAGTTCCATTAACCAATCACATTGCTTTTTGCAACAACTAGCACTACCAAAAAATGTTTGGATTTAAAGGTTGCTTTATTGAACTCTTCTCTTCTCAAGAAATAAGCTCTCTGTGTGTGTGTGTGTGTGTTTTTTTGTATGTGTGTGATAGGTAAGCAAAGTTGATATCTAATGTCACATTGATGTCAACCTTCAATATCACTGTTTATTGGAGAATATCTCCAATATTCTCCAATGGAGGGTCTCTAGTCAAGTGTGAAGACTTCAGGAATAGTGGTGATTGAAGCAATTCCCCAACAGAGTTTGATGGGAAATCTTCCCAATAATATTTCCTGATTTCTATAAAGAGAGTTCCTTCTGAATCCATATTCCAATAAGAATGTGGCACGCTCTTAATATTAGCTAGTACATAATCTTAGAATCTGCAATCTTTGCTGGTTGCCGACCAAATAAACTTTATTGATTGCTGACCAGTAATCAATAGCAGTTCAACTGAATCAAGGTCTCATTGATTTGAGGACATCATTTGTGAGATGTACATAGATTATTTCCAAATGGATTTCTGGAAGAAAGAAGCTGCACTTATTTTGGGGAAAGTTTCATCGTCCAAACGAAGATTTAGGCTGGAAGGCTCAAATTCTTTGTGCATTAGGACGAGGAAAGCACTGAGAAATTTTGGAGAGAAGAAACAAACTTTAGGGGGTCACACCTGATCCCTGAACAGGGTGTCTCTGCCCTGCCACAACTCAACACACAGTAATCACAGTGGAAAGAGCATTTTATTTGTTTATTTGATTTTTGTAGTTGTCCGTCTCAACAAGTGACTCCGGATGGCGGATTGTAAGTCATAGAAACAGTTAAAACAATTATTACAAAACAAATATAAGTTGTTTTTCAGTTGCTAAGTCATGTCTGATTCTTCGTGACCCCATGGACCACAGCATGCCAGGCCCCCGTGCCTTCTACTGTCTCCTGGAGCTTGCCCAAATTCATATTCATTGTGTTGGTGACACTATCTAACCATCTCCTCCTCTGCTGTCCCCTTCTGCTTTTGCTTTCCATCTTTCCCAACATCAGGGTCTTCTCCAAGGACTCCTTGGAGAAGACCCTGATATAAACCCCTAGGAAGACCCCACCTAGAATACTGCATCCAGTTTTGGGCACCACACTATAAAAAAGATGTTGAGACTCTAGAAAAAGTGCAGAGGAGAGCAACCAGGATGATTAGGGGACTGGAGGCTAAAACATACGAAGAACGGCTGCAGGAACTGGGCATGGCTGGTCTAGTGAAGAGAAGGACCAGGGGAGACATAATAGCAGTCTTCCAATACTTGAGGGGCTGCCACAGAGAGGAGGGGGTCAGGCTATTTTCCAAAGCACCTGAAGGCAGGACAAGGAATAATGGATGGAAACTGAACAAGGAGATATTTAACCTAGAAATGAGGAGGAACTTTCTGACAGTGAGAACAATCAACCCATGGAACAGAAGTTGCCTTCGGAAGTTGTGGGAGCTTCATCACTTGAGACTTTCAAGAAAAGATTGGACTGCCATTTGTTAGAAATGGTATAGGGTCTCCTGCTTGAGCGGGGGGTTGGACTAGATGACCTATAAGGTCCCTTCCAACTCTGTTAATCTGTTATCTGAGTCCTCTCTTCTCCTTAGGTGGCCAAAGTGTTTGAGTTTCAGCTTCCAAAGAACTGTCAGGGTTGGTTTCCTTCAGGATCAACTGATTGGATCTCCTTGCAGTCCAAGGGACTCTCAAGAGTCTTCTCCAACACCACAACCTGAAGGCATCAATTCTTCAGCACTCAGCCTTCCTAGTGGTCCAGGTCTTACAGGCATATATTGTTGTTTGGTAGCTAGGTTGTATTCAACTCTTCACAACCACATAGACCACAGGACATAAGCCCACCTGTCCTCCATTGTCTTCCAGAGTTTGCCCAAATGCACGTTCATTGCATTGATGATAGTCTCTAACCATCTCCATCTCTGCTGTGCCCTTCTCCTTTTGCATTCCGTCTTTCTCAACATCAAGGTCTCTTCCAAGGAGTCCTCTCTTCTCATTTGGTGGCCAAAGTATTTGAACTTCAGCTTCAGGATCTGTCCTACTAAAGGACAGTCAGGGTTGATTTCCTTTAGGATGGACTGATTGGATCTCCTCACAGTCCAAGGGACTCTCAAGAGTCTTCTCCAACACCAGTCCCACTTGAATTCCATTGACCCTTCTCGAGCACCCATTTAGTACTAACCACAAGTTGACTAGATTCTTGTGTTCAGGTTGGAATAAATCTTCTGTGCTACAACGTAATGGAGGATTCTGATGCTTTCAATCAATCAGAATACATCTGGAAGGGACCTTGGAGGTCTTCTAGTCCAACCCCCTGCTCAAGCAGGAGACCCTATATGATTTCTAACAAATGGCAGTCCAATCTTTTCTTGAAAGTCTCAAGTGATGAAGCTCCCACAACTTCCAAAGGCAACTTCTGTTCCATGGGTTGATTGTTCCCACTATCAGAAAGTTTCTCCTCATTTCTAAGTTGAATCTCTCTCCTTGTTCAGTTTCCATCCATTGTTCCTTGTCTGGCCTTCAGGTGCCTTGGAGAATAGCTGGACCCCTTCCTCTTTGTGGCAGCCCCTCAAATATTGGAAGACAGGGATCATGTCTCTCCTGGTCCTTCTCTTCATTAGACTAGAGATGCCCAGTTCCTGCAACCGTTCTTCGTATGTTTTAGCCTCCAGTCCCCTAATCATCCTGGTTGTTCTCCTCTGCACTTTTTCTAGAGTCTCAACATCTTTTTTATAGTGTGGTGACCAAAACTGTCCAGTCTCTTCTTAAAAACCTTCAGTGATAGAGTTACACCCACAACTTCTGGAAGGAAGCTGTTCCACTGGTTAACTGTCCTCACTGTTAGGAAGTTTCTCCTTAATTCCAGGTTGCTTCTCTCCTTGATCAGTTTCCATCCATTGTTTCTTGGCTTGCCTTCTGGTGTTTTGGAAAATAAGTTGACCCCCTCTTGTTGGTGGCTGACAGTGTTACAAATTTTATTGGAAAATAAGTTGACCCCCTCTTCTTTGTGGCCGACAATATTATAACTTCACCTCTTCAGAGCCCTCCTCCTTTCCCTGACTGTGAAGATCCATGCCCAGGTCCACACACATCCAACTTCAAACTTCCAATAAGAGGTTCCTAATACTCAAGGTGCTTCTGCAGTATTCAGCATTCAGCCCCTCTAGTTAATCATGGGTCATCTCACCTCCTCACCTCTCTACCAACCACACCATTGTTGTTGTTAGTCGCGAAGTCATGTCTGACCCATCGCGACCCCATGGACAACGTTCCTCCAGGCCTTCCTGTCCTCAACCATCCTCTGCAGTCCATTTAAACTCACCCCTACTGCCCAGCTCACAAAAATACACCAGGCATACGTATCTACAAGATTTTTCTCCATCAAAAACTACAGATGATGAACTATTCTAGCACATGTCCTACCATATTTTAATACAACATCTTTTGGTGGTCTTTGTTGTTGTTAGTTGAGAAGTTGTGTCTGACCCATCACGACCCCATGGACAATGTTCCTCCAGGCCATTCTGTCCTCTACCATCCTCTGGGGTCCATTTAAGATCACACCAACAGCTTCAGTGACTCCATCCAGACACCTCGTTCTCTGCCGTCCCCTTCTTCTTTTGCCCTCCATCGTTCCTAGCATTTGGCTTTTCTCCAGTGAGTTTTTCCTTCTCATTAGGTGGCCAAACTATTTGAGTTCCATCTTCAGGATCTGGCCTTCTAAAGAGCAGTCAGGGTTGATCTCCTCTAGGACTGACCAGTTGGATCGCCTTGCAGTCCAAGGGACTTGCATATCATACCATACCAACAGTAAATTCTAAACTGCTGTGACCCCAGTTACACAACCTGGTGACTAAAAACAAAAAGCTCTCTCCCAGCTCTCCCCCACAGGAAAGGTAAGTAAAGTCACCACCACCATCACCTAAACCTTCTAATTTGCTGGGCTTAACTAGTCCACCTCCAGAAACCTGCTCTAGATCACAAGAGGAGAGCAGAACTAAACTCATGGTTGCCGGGGAACCACATGAAAAGCTCAGTGGACAATGGAGCAGATCGGGTGAGGAAGGAGAAGGTCTGCTGCCCCCATGATTGGCATTAATTGCTTCCCAAATTGGCAAGAGCATCTCAACTTGATGGGTCAAAGAAGGGATTTGGTGAAGAGCCAGCCCCCTCAGTGCTGCAGGGAAGACTGATGACTAATCTCAACAACCTGTGGGAAGTGGAGGAAAAGACCACAAAATAACACAAATTGGGGTCTTCCATGGAGAAGCACAACATGGGGTGGGTGGGGTGTATGATCCGGCACTAACTCAGTTGCTTGTTAATGGATCGGCGCATGCTGAGTCAGCAAAGTGCCTCTCCCTTTCAACCCCATCCAAAGAATTCTTAACTTTTTCTCAAGCCGGTTGAAATAAGTAACACCTTGAATTATGTAAAAGAAGATTTCACGGATCCAGGTGCTGAGATTAACACTGTATCAAGCCAAGAAATGCTTGTTGTTTTCTCCATCGCCACCATCCCAAAACACACACAGATGCTGGTCACTTGATTTGCAATCTAGCACAACCATTTGGGGGTACCTGTTGCAGGTGGCTAAGTTTGCATGGGATATCCAGGTCACCCACAGAAGAGAAGGTTTGCGGCTCACAGTTGAACAGTGGAGCCCTTGGTGCTCTCTGAGCTTGGTGTTTTTGCTTGCAGATGTTTCATTTATCCAACTAAATAACATCATCCATGCTAGAAGGGAGGAAGAGGAGGAGGAAGAGGAGGAGGAAGAGGAGGAGGAGGAGGAGGAGGAGGAGGAAGAGGAGGATAGATGATAGATAGATGATAGATATATAAATAGATAGATAGATGATAGAGATCGATCGATCGATCGATAGATAGATAGATAGATAGATAGATGATAGACAGACAGGATAGATGATAGATAGATAGATAGATAGATAGATAGATAGATAGATAGATGATAGACAGACAGGATAGATGATAGATAGATAGATAGATAGATAGATAGATAGATAGATAGATAGATAGATGATAGACAGACAGAATAGATGATAGATAGATAGATAGATAGATAGATAGATAGATAGATAGATAGATGATAGACAGACAGGATAGATGATAGATAGATAGATAGATAGATAGATAGATAGATAGATGATAGACAGACAGGATAGATGATAGATAGATAGATAGATAGATAGATAGATAGATAGATAGATGATAGACAGACAGGATAGATGATAGATAGATAGATAGATAGATAGATAGATAGATAGATAGATGATAGACAGACAGGATAGATGATAGATAGATAGATAGATAGATAGATAGATAGATAGATAGATAGATAGACATGATAGAGAGAGAGATGATAGAGAGAGATAGACATATGATAGATATATAGATAGATAGATTAGATAGATAGATAGATAGAGGTAGATAGGTAAACAGGCAAACATTATAAAGATAGAGATAAATAGATAGAGATAAGATAGATAAATAGAATGGATGGATGGATGGATGGATGGATGGATGGATGGATGGATGGATGGAAAGATAATAGAGATTAGATAGATAGATAGATAGATAGATAGATAGATAGATATAGACGATATAGAAGATAGATAGATAGATAGATAGATAGATAGATAGATAGATAGATAGAGATAGATAGGTAAACAGGCAAACATTATAAAGATAGAGATAAATAGAGATAAGATAGATAAATAGAATGGATGGATGGATAGATGGACAGATAATAGAGATTAGATAGATAGATAGATAGATAGATAGATAGATAGATAGATAGATAGATAGATGATTGATAGAGAGACAGGCAGACAGACAACATATAATGCATATAGCAACATGTCACTGTGTAAATTTTTGCTATGGTTTTGTGTGAAGCTTTTTGTGTGAAAAGAGGCACTGTCTAAATACTGGAGAGGCTTCTGTGTCCCTGTGTAAGAGCGCCTGCGAATGAATGACATTTTTAATTTACAAAGGGATCAATAAAAGTTATAAGCCTGCCTTTATTTTTTACATGCTCCGAATGGAAGGATAGGGACGTAGATCCATCTAAATGTACAGCTAGATGAATGGATAGGCAGATGGTGAGATGGATGGGCAGCGAAATGGATGGCTGGATAGAATCAAAGTCCCCAAATAGCTGGCCGGGGGAATTCTGGGAGTTGAAGTCCACTTGTCTTAAAATTGCCAAGGTTGAGAAACACTGGTCTGGAGCAAAAATGGAAAGCTTGCAAAATATCTTTAATATACCACTGTTGGAAGAAATATCCAGGTCCAGTTCCAAGGAGGAGAGAAGAGTGCTTGTTCGGCCTCAGCTACGGACCACAAAGAACACAGCACACACAAAGTCCATACAAACCTTAGTTTACTAATTAAGGACTACTAATGAGCTTTCTTAGTAGTTGTTCAAACACAAGTATAGTTTAAATTAGTCTTTTCTGAACAAAGGCTGTTAATTTAACTTCATTAACAGCTGACAAGAGTCCAAGGAATAATAACTCAATTCAGAGGCACAGTCTTTCAGATAACCGTAAGCTTACTGTGGTTGGCAGAATGCCCAGAAGCAATTTGCAGGAAAAATGACAAGAGAGAAGCAAGAGCCGATCAGACGTTTCTGGAGTCAATATGCAAAGGAATATGAACGAAGTTGTTTTCTGCAAATTGCCTCAGTTGTTGTCATTCCTTAAATAGGCTAGGGGAGTGGCCAATTAGCCCCATGCCTTACTCTCGAGGAGACCTCCTCCTGAGGAGCTATTCCTGCCTTTTGGCAGCTCTGCACGCCCGTGCATTGAGAAGAGGCTCCTCCTCTTCTTCCTCTTTACTTATGGGAGCTTCTGGAGGTTCTGAAGGCCCTGGATGAATCCCCGCCTCTGGCACCACACCTTCTCCAGCCTCCTCATTGTCTGACTCGAGTGCCAGCTGCACAGCATCACACCAGCCTCCTCACTGTTGGAATCAGCTACCAGCTGCACAGGCCACTGGCGGGCCACAAAATCACTGAAGACAAAATGGAGGCTGGAGACTGATTGGAAAGAGGGTCCATTTATTGATGAACAGAACCACATGTTTGTAGCTCTGGTGCAGCTAACCACATGGAGTTGAGAGGAGGGGTATTTATACCTTCTCTTGGGCTTTGCACTTGAGCTTCCTGTTCCTGTGCAAGAACAGGTATTCTATTGGCTGTTGTCAGACTGAAATGGGGCCATGTAGGCAGAGGTGATATTCAGCTGGTTTGGACTGGTTCGGGTGAAGTGATAATGGAAATTGTGGGTGGGCCTGCCCACCCGCCCCTGATCTATACCATCCTATTTAGGTATGTTTTTGAGGCCGGGTACATGCACGGAAGGCATGCACATGATCAAAGCGTGTGCATGGAAGGCATGCATGTGAGCAAAGCATGTGAACGGAAGGCTGGGCAGCTGTATGGAAGGCAGGTGCATGTGCACGGAAGGCAGGTGTGCATACAAACTGGACGCGCGTGTCGAACTGGTAGCAACAAAATGTAAAACCCACCGCTGCATGTAGGGGTTATGTAGGGGTCATAGCTGGCTCTATAGGCAAAGTAAAAATCCTAGGTGTTTGTCTGAGCTAAGTTCAGTTGAAGTTTGGACTGCTCTGAGATGATGCAATGAAAAGGCTTCTGTTCTGAAAGGGTGACGGGCAATTCCTATTGTGGCTTAATGGCTTTTGTCCTGTGTTGGATCTTGAGTGCGAGGCTAATCCTACCATTCTAAATATTCTGTGTTGAATGGATTACCAAATCTGCATTTCCAAAAGCTGGCCTCAGTATCTGCTAGGGGCAGGGAGATTGACTCTGCTTTCTGACTTTTAAGAGCATGTTTTTCCATTTCTCCTTTAGGGAAATATAATATAAGAAATATAATATCTTGCCTTTTTAATATTTCCCAAAATATTTCATTCTTCTGGGGAGGGGGGTGGGGTGGCTTCCCACACCACCAAAGGATGGAGTCAACATTGGATGAGACCAGGATGGGAGAGATTGACAAGATACTACAACCGAAAAACCAGTAGGGATGTCACTCACAACCTCAAGGGTTTCTAGAATAGAAGAAACAAACAAATGAAACTTGAAATTAACCAAATAACAGAGCTGGAAGGAATCTTGGAGGTCTTCTCGTCCAACCCCCTGCTCAACAGGAAACCTTATACCATTCCAGATAAATGATTGTCCAATCTCTTCTGATTGTGACAACTATGGTGGGGTTCAAAAATTTTTACTAGCAGTTCTGTGGATGTGGCTTGGTGGGTGTGGCAGGGGAAGGATACTGCAAAATCCCCATTCCCTACCCATCCCACTAACCTGCTTTCCAGTTCCGTTCTCCCGTGCAGGGCAACAAAAGAAGACCACACCGATCAGCTGGGAGGCAGCAAATAGATTGATTTGGTGCTGCAGCCTTACTGGCTAAGCCTCCCTGCACCCCCCTGGGAGCAAAAATGGGCCATTAGGGGGTCACGCCACATCCCCCCCCCGGTGCCTTGTTTTGGGCCTAGTGGGCCTCCTTGCAGCCTCCTGGGAGCAAAAACGGGCCACAGGGGTGCCACGCCCCCCCCCCGGTGCCCCATTTTGGGCCTAGTGGGCCTCCCTGTACTTACCTGGGAGCCAAAACGGGGCACATGGGGACTCCTGGAAGGGGCGGGGAAGGCAGGGGTGGGGCCAGCCAGAAGTGGCATTTGCCGGTTCTCCGAAGTACTCAAATTTTCTGCTACCGGTTCTCCAGAACCGGTCCGAACTGGCTGAATACCACTTCTGCTGCGGTGGATTTAAGAGAGCATGGAATTGCAGGAGGATAGGGCCCTTTCCCAGAGGACAAAGAGAGACTGGAGCTTGAGAATGTCTGGTGGCCTGTAGCTCAGGAGAGACAAGGAGAGATTAAATGGACACCTAAATCGATAACAGGAGTCAAGGTCTCCCAGGCCAGAACCATTCTACCCAAGGCTACTGTAGGAACAAGAGGAGGGGGATTGCAGAATTGTTGTTTATTTATGTATTTATTTATTTGTATCCCGCCTGTATTATTTTTACAAACAGCTCATGTTAGCAAATATATCCAAAACACCTTCCTTCTGCTATTTTCCCCACCACATCAATGCTGTGAGGTGAGTTGGGCTGAGAGAGAGTGACAGGCCCAAGGTCACTCAGCTGGGACTAGAACTCACCGTCTCCTGGTGATTGGCCCAAAGTCACCCAATCAACTTTAATGGCTAAGGTGGGACTAGAACTCACCATCTCCTGGTGATTGGCCAAAAGTTACCCAGTTATCTTTCAGGAGTAGACCAGGAATGGAACTCACCGTCTCCTGGTGATTGGCCCAAAGTCACCCAATCGGCTCTCATGATTAAAGTGGGACTGGAACTCACCATCTCCTGGTGATTGGTTCAAAGTCACCCTATTGGCTAAGGTGGGACTAGAACTCCCGGTCTCCTGGTGATTTGCCCAAAGTCACTCTGTTGGTTGTCATTGCTAAGGTGGGACTAGAATTCACCATCTCCTGGTGTTTAGCTCAGGAGCCTAAGGCAGGACTAGAACTCACTGTCACCTGCTCTCTATAATCTTTTAGAATTCCTGGAGAAATGATAAGGTCCAGAAAAGTAGAGGAAATGTTACCCACTAAACAAGGGAAGAAGGGAATTATAGACCTGTCAGTTTGATATCTATATTCTGTAAGGAGTTTATTAAATTACATGTTGGGAACTATTGGATAAAAATGCAACAAACACCAGCATGGGGGCTTGCCACAAATAATTCCTGCCCGATGAAACCGCCCCTCTTCCTTTTTGACAGAACGGTTAACTTAATAGATTGGGGAAATGTTCTTTACCTACTGTAATGTGACCTCGGCGATGTGTTGAATAAAGCATCTCACGATTTCCTCATTAATAAAATAGTTACAAATGGGCTAGAATGATGCCACTGTTAAATGAATTCTTAATTAGCTAAATGACATCCTGTGTATTGATAAATGGCTTCACGCCCCAGCTTGAAAAATAATATTGAGTGGCACGTCATTGGCCTCAATGCTAGGCTCTCTGTTGTTCAAGCATGTATTAATCCTTGGATGAAGGGATCGAGAGGATAATGGTTAGATCTGGGGGTGAT
The DNA here is from genome assembly GCF_029531705.1 of Pantherophis guttatus. The sequence continues at coordinate 5,079,025 of NW_026844077.1, read as the reverse complement.
GTAGAACTAGGAGAAGTAGCTAACATTTCCGAAAAGGAAGGAAGGAAGGAGAGAAAGAGGAAGGAAGGAAGGAAGGAAGGAAAGAAGGAAGGAAGGAAGGAAGGAAGGAAGGAAGGAAGGAAGGAAGGAAGGAAGGAAGGAAGGATAAGGTAATGGGAGGGGAGGGGAGAGGGGAAGAGAAGAGAAGCCAATTTGATCTGGTGGTGAAAGCACCAGGCAAGAAAGCAAAAGAATATGAGTTCAAGTCCCACCTTAGCCATGAAATCTGACTGGTTGGCCTTGGACCACTCTCTGTCTCTCATCTCTCTCTGTCTCTGTCTCTGTCTCTCTCTATCTCTCTCTCGTCTCTCTGTCTGTCTGTCTGTCTCTCTCTCTCTCTGTCTCTCTCTCGTCTCTCTCTCTCTCTCTCTCTGTCTTTCTCTCTCTCTCTCTCTCTCTCTCTCTCTCTCCCTGTCTCTCTCTCTCTCTCTCTCTCTCCCTGTCTGTCTTTCTCTCTCTCTCTCTCTCTCTCTCTGTCTCTCTGTCTCTCTCTCTCCCTGTCTGTTTCTCTCTCTTTTCTCTCTCTCTCTTTCTCTTCCCTTCCCTTTTCATCTTTCCCTTCCCTTCTTCATCTTTCCCTTCCTTTCCTTTCCTTTCCCTTCCCTTCCCTTCTTCATCTTTTCTTTCTCTTCACTTCCCTCCCTTTCCCTTCTCTTCTTCATATTTCCCTTCCCTTTCCTTTCCTTCTCTGATATTTGAATTTCAGCTCCCTTTTTTTATTTTGGCAAAGAACAATTAACAATGCCATCTTGTGGAAAAGACTTCTCCAAAGAAGTTGATAAACTTCCTGTTCATCTCGAGCATGTGTTTCAGCCCAATAATTATGGCTATTTATTAGCCTGGTGCACGGAGAAGAACGAACAGAGCTTTGTAAAACAAGATGGTTTCATAAATTTCATTAATCCAGATGTCCTTCTTCGGCTAAGCTACAAAATTGTTCTGCTTTTGATTTCCCAGGCATGTTGTAAATAAAACAACTCCATTCGGTCTCCCAAATCTTAGATCGCCATATTGCTCCTGAGAAAATTAAAACAAAATGATGCCTTAAAAAATCAGTGCGTTCTCGAAACGTTCGTGCTCAAAGCCCAAGTTGAATATTCTTCAAACTTGCTGATGTTTACAAAAAGCCAACACCACAAACAAATCAGGACCTATAGCAGTAGAAGACCCCAAAGCCACTGGTCAGAAACGGTTGTGGGACTACACTTCTCGTCACCACTTGAATAACAGCCTGCTGTTGCTAAGAAATTCTGATA
>NW_026844077.1:5050230-5072730 GCF_029531705.1 Pantherophis guttatus | reverse complement strand
AACAGAGGCGCGCTCCTCCTACAGGCCAGCTAGGGGAAGGAGGGATGCTGTTGACTGTTTGATTGCTAATTGATTTATTGTGCGCCTCCTACAGGCCTGCTAGAGGAAGGAGGGGTGATGTTAATTGTTTAATTGCTAATTGGATTGCAACTGCCTTATTCCATTCTGGTGTTGGCTTGTTTCCAGTGCAGTTGGGTGGACTGGCCGAGAAGTGGAAGGAGACGGGGGGTTGCGCACGCACATGCCCACACCTATAATTCAATGCACCCCACTCCCCCGCACATGCACACACAGCCCCCCCCACACTCCCTCCGCTTTTGGCATGTGATGGCACAGTGGGGCCGGTAGGCCAGTTTTTCGCCCTCCCCAGACTCCAGAGCCTTTCTAGGAGCCTGGGGAGGGTGAAAACAGCCTTCCCCACCCCCAGAAGCCTTCCTGAGGTTGGAAACAGCCTGTTTCCCAACTTCTGGTAGGCCCAAAAGGCCCGAAAATCAGCTGACCAGCATGTACATGCACGCCGGAGATGAGCTAGGGAAACGCTCGCGTGCCCACCGATATGGCTCCGCTTGCCACAGGTGGCACGCGTGCCATAGGTTCGCCATCATGGGTGTAGGGTCTCCTGCTTGAGTGGGGGGGTTGGACTAGATGACCTATAAGGTCCCTTCCAACTCTGTTAATCTGTTAAATCTGTTTCCACAATTTTGGCCACTACTGTGCTCTGTGTCAGGTTTTGAGGTTGTCTCAAATAAATTGCATTTCAAACAAAGTCTTTGAAGTAAAACTCCCATTTATTAAGCACGACATTCTGAATCTGACTCCAATTGCAGCCAACACTGACTTCCAGACCCAAAACCCTCCCTTTCCATTCCCCACTCCCCTGCACTCATTGGCCATCTTCCAAGTCACTCTACCTCTAATCTACCGCTCCAGCTCAAAGGAATTTCCCCCCTCCCATCCCATCTCCTAGGGGATATTATCTCCAGGGAAAATAAGTAGGTGAAAAGTCAAACGTCCCTTTCCAGATGCCTCCGCTTCTTCTTCTTATGTCAGCACTAGAGTAAATACAGCTTGAAGTGCTGACACGCTGTACAAACAGCAGCATTTTGAGCTCATGTCCAACTCTGTCTCTCTACATAGCCACACTGGTGTCTTTATAAACCAGCCACATTTCGCTGTAGTAAGAAGTCCTTGTGATTGTCTCTTCAATGTCACATTTTGAACAAGAAGCATTTCCCCATCCGGATTTCAAGTCATAGAATCTGATCTATATTCCATCTGGTAATCATATCTGCTCTCCTGAAATCCAGGACTTCAATCTGACTCATCGTTTAGTCCTCCTTTCCTTCATAGCAAGACATTTCTTCCCAAAGTTGCAATCACTTTCCCTTCTTCAATCAGTTCCTCTTGCTTGGTTAAAAGTCAGAAGTTTGATAGCTCATAAAAATGGCTGTCTTTCCAAACAAAAATTGTTAGTTGAAAAAGAGGCTATCGGATTTTTTGCTAGCAAAAATTGGACTCCTATAATGTTGTTCCTGATAAGGAGAGGAGAAATAGAAAGTTAAATGAATATTGAAATATAAATGAACATAAAGGCTATTGGGATAGTCAATAACAGAATAATAGAATAACAGAGTCAGAAAGGATCTTGGAGGTCTTGGAGGCCCATCTCCTCTTCAGGCAGAAATCTCTCTGACATTTCAGACAAATGGTTGTCCCATCTCTTCTTAAAAACTTATATTAGTGCGATGTAATTTCAGATATTAGACTAGCAACGAGATGATCCAGGACGTGGATGAATCAATTTAGTCATGTCTATACAGGTAGTTCTTGACTTGCAAGAGTTCATTTAATGAAGAAAACAGAAAACAGAACAGAAAACAGTATAATTTAGGGTTTACTAAGCAGGAAACCCTATATCTTCTTAAAAACTTCCAGTGTTGGAGCATTCACAGCTTCTGGAGGCAAGTTGTTCCACTGACTAATTGTCCTCACTGTTAGGAAGTCTCTCTTCAATTCCAGGTCACTTTTCTCCTTGATTAGTTTCCATCCGTTGCTTCTTGTCCTGCATTCAGGTTCTTTGGAAGATAGGCTGACCCCCTCTTCTTTGGGGCAGCCCCTCAAATATTGGAAAACTGCTGTCATGTCACCCCTGGTCCTTCTTTTCGTTAAATTAGACAAACCCAATTCCAGTAACTAATTTCAAATATTATTGGAATTCTAGTACCTAAAATAGATTAGACTAGAATAGAATGTAGAATAGAATAGAATAGAGTTGAATAGAATGGAATAGGATAGGATAGGATAGGATAGGATAGGATAGGATAGGATAGGATAGGATAATAAAATATGGAATGGAATAGAATAGAATAGGATAGGATAGGATAGGATAGGATAGGATAGGATAGGATAGGATAGGATAGGATAGGATAGGATAATAAAATATGGAATAGAATAGAATAGAATAGAATAGAATAGAATAGAATAGAATAGAATCAGGGGCGGGTTTCAAAACCCATTGCTACTAGTTTGCTCGCGTGTGCGCAACACTTCTGTGCATGCGTAGAAGCTTCTAGGCAGGTGGGCAGAGCCTCCTGCTGCCGCCGCTACCAGTTCACCAATCTGGGGCGAACTAGTAGCAACCCACCACAGAACAGAACGGAACAGAAGTCTTTATTGGTCAAGTGTGATTGGACACACAAGGAATTTGTCTTCGGTGCAGAAGCTGTCAGTGTACATATAAGTGATAAATCATGAGCATAGTCATCATAAATACATTCATCATAAATCATAAGATACAACACTTAATGATAGTCGTAGGATACCAAATAAACAATCAGCAAAAATCATTGAATTGAAAAAGAAACAAATAGATGAAAATAGGTTGTGCTTAACTTTACCAATCGTTCGAAGTCATAATAGCCCTGGGAAAGTGACTTATGACCGTTTTTCACGCTTTCGACCATCACAGCATCCCCATGGTCCTGTGTTTGAAATTTGTTATTATTATTATTATTATTATTATTATTATTATTATTATTATTATTGAGATTTATATGCCGCCCTATCTCCAGCCGGACTCAGGGGGGCTCACAACAGTAAAAAACATCTAATGAAAAAGTTAAAAAGAAATTAAATCCAAATCTCATAATTTAACAGTTAAAAGTGCAATTAAGACTAACATATTAAAAATTAAAACCCCATCAGTCCAGGCCAGCCAAATGAAACAGCCACGTTATGCTTGGCAACTGGCATGTACTTATGACAGTTGCCAAATCCTGGGGTCATGTGTGATCAACCTTCTGACAAGCGAAACCCAGATTCACGTAACAACTGTGTCGCTGGCTTAACAACTGCCGTGATTCAGTTAACAACAGTGGCAAGACAGGTTGTAAACTGGGGCCAACACTCACTTAACAACCATCTCGCTTAGCAACAGAAAGGCTGGGCTCCATTGTGGTGGTAAGTCGAGGACTGCCTGGGTAGGGCATTGTATTCCTCTTGACCTTATCAATTCTCTGAAATACATATCCAAGTAGGTCAAGGGGATCGTTCAACCGTGTTGCCTTCACACCGTTAATGTGTGAAAGGATCACAATGTGACAGGTGCACTGGGTTCCCTTGAGCTGCTATTGAAATAGTAAAATTGCTTCACACTTTAAAAAAAAGAAAGAAAGAAAAAGAAAAAGAATAAAATAAAAGAGGCCTAGAATTTCTTCTTATCATCATAAAAGAGTTCTCAGAACCGGGATCTTACAGAAGGACCCAGCAATACATTTTTTTAAAAACAATGCGTTGTTATCCAAAAGCTGTGGTAAATTGCCCAACTCACTATGGGACATAGGGGACAATTCGTCAATTCAATATAATTATTTAAAATAATTAAAAGATTATTACAATTTTGGTCATTCACATTTTTTAAAAAAATGTTTTTTTTTCCTCATAATCTTAAATGTAGTTTCTTATCTAATAGACATATTTTCTTTGAACTTTCATACTAATACAAACTTCATCCTAAACAATTTAAGTATATTCGGGGTTGCTCTTCTACCATTTCATCTCCCTTGTTTTACAACAATCCTTCTTCTCCCTCTCCTCTCTTTTCTTTCCCTCCCTTCTTCCATCTACTCTTCTATTTTCTTCTTTCCTCCTCTCCTTCTCCTTCTCTCCTTCCCCTTCCTTTCCCCCACACCTCCCTTCTTCCTCCCTTCTAACCTTCTCTCCTACTCTTGTTTCCCCTCTCTTTCTTCCTCTCCTTTTCCCTCTCTCTCCTTCCTCTCTTCTCTCCTCTCTCCTTCTCCATTCTCTCTCTATTGTTGTATTCATTTTCAATTTAGTTTGCTCATTCACATTTTGTCCCTCCTTTGGCATCTTTTCTTTAAGGATTCTATTCCACGATTTCTTCGGTATTAGTATAACTCTTGTCCCCCATGGCGAGTTGGCAAATTGGCCATGGTAAGTTGGCCAAGGAAGTTGGCTGGGGCGAATTGGCCATAAGCAGTTGTTGTAGATCCTTCCAGAGGACCAAGAGCCAGCGAAGTTTAGATCGGGTGGAAAAGATTTAAGATGGCAAGATTTCTGTCCATTGGTGAGGAACAACAAAGGAAACTACTTAGAAGAAATCCAGTGGTCTTTCTTGATTTTGGGACCCTGACATCCTATGAGGAATAATTAAAATCCATAGATAGATAGATAATAGAGATAGATGATAGAGATAGATAGATAGATAGATAGATAGATAGATAGATAGATAGATAGATAGATGATAGATAGATGGATGAATGGATGGATGGATGGATGGATAGATGAATGGATAGATAGCTGGATAGATAGATAGATAGATAGATAGATAGATAGATAGATAGATAGATAGATGGATGGATGGATGGATGGATGGATGGATGGATGGATGGATGGATGGATGGATGGATGGATAGATAGATGGATGGATGGATGGATAGATGGATGGATGGATAGCTGGATAGATAGATAGATAGATAGATAGATAGATAGATAGATAGATAGATAGATAGATAGATAGATGGATAGATTGATAGATAGATCAGTAGTGCGTATCAATTTCATTTGTTACCAGTTTGCTCATGGTTGTGTGCATGCGCAGAGATGTCCAGGCGGGTGGGCGGAGCCTCCCACCGCTGCCGCTACCGGTTTAGCCCAATCCAGGGTGAACCAGTAGCAACCCACCACTGATATAGATATATGTTCGTTGTTTTCCAACGCTTTGCTTTGTCTGACGGAATGGATACCTGCGAAAAGACTTCGCAGCGGGGCAGCAATATTTCTGAAGCCCAGCATTAGAAAACTTTGCATTAAAATATCCAAACAACCGACAATGTTGGATAACACATTTGCTCTATTAGGTGTGTAAACAACTAGTATTTGCTATTCTCCTTTTGCAGGAAAGGTGGAGTGTTAGATGCCATTCCCCTTTGCAGGTTGCAGCATAATGTTATTTATTTAGTAGAATTTTTTTTTTATCCTGACTTTATTACTTCATGACCATCTCCTGGTGATTAGCAAGACTGGAACTCACCATCTCCTGGTGAGTGGCCCAAAGTCACCCAGTTGGCTTTCATGCCAAGGGATGGACTAGAACTCACTGTCTCCTGGTGATTGGCCCAAAGTCACCCAGTTGGCTTTCATGCCTAAAATGGGACTACAACTCACCATCTGTTTGATCTTCTATGTTCATAGAATATTAGTAGTATTCAGTTTGATGTCCTTTTATTTACCACACAGATACAAACAAAGATAGACAAATCAGGTGCTTTGGAGAATAGTTGATCCCCTCTTCTCTGTGGCAGCCCCTCAAATGTTGGAACATTGCTATCATTTCACCCCCTTCATTAGACTAGATGTACCCAATTCCAGCAACCGTTCTTCGTATGTTTTAGCCTCCAGTCCCCTAATCCTCTTTGTTGCTCTTCTCTGCACTCTTTCTAGAGTCTCAACATCTTTTTTACATCATGGCGACCAAAACTGGATGCAGGATTCCAAGTGTGGCCTTACCAAGGCCTTATAAAGTAGTATCAATACTTCACGTGGTCTTGATTCTATCCCTCTGTTGATGCAGCCTAGAACTGTGTTGGCTTTTTTGGCTGCTGCTGCACACGGCTGGCTCCTATTTCAATGATTGTCCAAGATCCCTCTCACAGTTACTACTATTGAGTGAAGTACCATCTATACTGTCCCTATGCATTTGGTTTTTCTTGCCTAAATGTAGACTCTCACCATTGAATTTCAATTTTTTTTCCCCCAGGACCATTATAACTTGTAACAGTCATTAAATGAACTCTTGCAAGTTGAGAGCTGTATAGACCTGTATAGACATATGAATAAATTAATTCATCCACATCCTGGATCATCTTGATGCTTGTCTAATATCTGAAATTACATCGCACTAATGCACCGTTTAGGCATGATTCCTGCTATTTTAAGCCATTTCCCAGAATATGCTTTTAATAAGGCGATAGAGGATCATGATGGCACAATAAAACATTTTTTAAAATCATGCATGGTTGCTCGAGCTATTTGGTGTATCAGATGATTGGAGGTGTTAAAATTGGCAAGTCACAACTGCTTGTACATTGAACACCGGTTTATCATTTGTCTCCCAGGTTTAAATTAAAACTACTGGGGGGTATACTGCCCCAGCTACGGACCCCAAAGAATGCAGCACACACGAAGTCCGTACAAACTTTAGTTTATTAATTTAAATCAGTCTATTCCGAACCAAGACTGTTAATTTAAATTCATTAACAGCCGACAAGAAATCCAAACAATAATAACTGTGATCTTACTGTGGTTGGCAGAATGCCCAGAAGCAATTTGCAGGAAGCTGATAAGATAAGCAAGACAAGACACGAAGGTATGTGAACTAAGTTGTTCCCTGCAAATTGCTTCAGTTAACGTTCCTCCTTAAATAGGCTAAGGGAGTGGCCAATTAGCCCCAAGCCTTACTCTCGAGGAGACCTCCTCCTGAGGAGCCACTCCTGCCTTTTGGCAGCTCTGTGCGCCCGTGCATCGAGAAGAGGCTCCTCCTCTTCGTCCTCTTCACTTAAGGGAGCTTCTGGAGGTTCTGAAGGCCCTGGCTGAATCCCCGCCTCTGGCACCACATCTTCTCCAGCCTCCTCATTGTCTGACTCGAGTGCCAGCTGCACAGGCTGCTGGCACAACACCACACCAGCCTCCTCGCTGTCGGAATCAGCTAATTTCTGCACAGGCCACTGACGGGCCACAACAGGGGGATTAGGGGTACCTTCAAGGCAGAGAGGGAAGCAAGTAATGCTGTAGGCATCATAACGTCCCATTGGACCCAAGTCAAATAATGCATTTGCATCATTTTGCATTTCCAAATGACATAAATATCGATAGAAGAGAATATTTGTAGCAGTCTTCCAATATTTAAGAAGCTATTACATAGAAGAGGGGAGTCTAGGTATTCTCCAAAGTACCTGAGGTTCAGGACAAGAAACAATGGATGGAAACTAATCAAGGAGAGAAGCAACCTGGAACTAAGGATTTCCCGATTTTCTGGGTGACAATGGATGAAGAAGATCAACAAAAAGTGTCATGTTTATTTTTTGAAGGGTTCTTTTTATTTGGATTTAAATCTCTACTATAGAAGTTGAGAGGGATGCGGTGGATCAGTGGCTAAGATGCCGAGCTTGTCGATCGAAAGGTCGGCAGTTCAGCGGTTTGAATCCCTGGTGCCGCGTAACGGGGTGAGCTCCCGTGACTTGTCCCAGCTTCTGCCAACCTAGCAGTTCGAAAGCATGTAAAAAATGCAAGTAGAAAAATAGGGATCACCTTTGGTGGGATGGTAACAGCGTTCCGTGTGCCTTTGGCATTTAGTCATGCCGGCCACATGACCATGGAGAAGTCTTCAGACAGCGCTGGCTCTTCGCTTCGAAATGGAGATGAGCACCGCCCCCTAGAGTCGGGAACGACTAACACATATGGACGAGGGGAACCTTTACCTTATAGAAGTTGAAAGTCATCTCACACAGTTCCAAATCCTCTGTCCACAAACCGCTCCAGCTCATAATCTTCTTATCCTGGTTGTCACAGCTTCGGTCTTGACATAATGGCCGTTTCTCTCTACTGTTGATCAGGAGGCTTTCTTTGGATCAAAACACTAGCAAACCTTTTTAGCTTTTGTTAAGAGTTCTGTCAGGTCTGTCATCTTTGGCTTGTGTCTTGCTGGCATCCTGCCATCAAAGGCTAGGAGGTTGGGGGCATGGGGGGAACAAATGGGTCATAAACCTAAATGGGTATATGATGGGAAATGGGGAGAGGGAAATGACAGCTTGACGAAGAACAGAGAAGCTCAGAGTCAGTTTGTGCCAGCAGTCAAGGCCATGCACCCTGAGAAAGAATGTGATTACCCCAAACATCTCAGCATTCTCAAAACAAACAAAGGAGAATATTTTCAGCTCAGATTGACATGAGGGGTCCTTGGTGCTCTTTGAGCTTGCTTGGTTTCTTGAAGACACTTCATTACCCAACTAGGTAACATCATCAGTGCTAATGGAGCCATGGTGGCACAATGGTTAGAATGCAATATTGCAGGCTAATTTAGCTCACTGTCAGGTGTTTGATCCTCACCAGCTCAAGGTTGACTCAGCCTTCCATCCTTCCAAGGTGGGTAAAATGAGGATCCAGATTATTGGGGGTGATATGCTGACTCTGTAAACTGCTTAGAGAGGGCTGTAAATCACTGTAAAGCAGTATATAAATCTAAGTGCTATTGCAATCTAATCTGGGTAGTGAAACATCTGCAAGAAAACAAACAAGCACATAGACCACCAAGATCTCAAACTAGAAAGAGTGCAGAAAAGAGCAAGAAAGATGATTAGGGGACTGGAGGCTAAAACATATGAAGAACGGTTGCAGGAACTGGGTGTGTCTAGCTTAATGAAAGAAGGATCAGGGGTGACATGATAGCAGTCTTCCAATATCTCAGGGGCTGCCACAAAGAAGAGGGAGTCAAGCTATTCTCCAAAGCACCTGAGGGCAGGACAAGAAGCGATGGATGGAAACTAATCAAGGAGAGAAGCAACTTAGAACTAAGGAGAAATTTGATGACAATTAGAACAATTAATAAGTGGAACAACCTGCCTGCAGAAGTTGTGAATGCTCCAACACTGGAAGTTTTTAAGAAGAGATTGGATAACCATTTGTCTGAAATGGTGTAGGGTCTCCTGCCTGTTCAGGAGAGGGTTGGACTAGATGGCCTCCAAGGTCCCTTCCAACTCTGTTATTCTATTCTATTCTATTCTATTCTATTCTATTCTATTCTATTCTAGTCCAGTCTAATCTTGTCTAGTCTAGTCTAGTCTAGTCTAGTCTAGTCTAGTCTAGTCTAGTCTAGTCTAGTCTAGTCTAGTCTAGTCTAGTCTAAACACCGAGGTGAATCTTCATTGGCTGAAGACGGACTGGTCATGGGGGGAGGTGTTCAGATGAGGGGAAATATTTTGTATCTTTTTCACATGGGAAACTGAGTTCTAGCCCAACTTTGCTGCAACCAGTTTCTTTTAGCAAAAGAACCTATCACTTCAACCAAATGGAGTCGAGGGTCTTTCTTTCCTAAGGGACCTACCTGGAGCAGGCCTAACAGCTCCTTAATATAAATTTAATCCTAGCATATGTTCTTTTAAAATCGAATACCGATTAAAATCCTCCCTGTCAGTTCCACTTATGGAGAAGAACCAGAGAGAGAGTTTTCTGGCCAAAGAGAAAGCATCGTTAAAAGTACCTTACCAGGTTTCAAATACCGTTTTTTTTTAACAGGAGGCAAAAGTGTTTTGTTTGCTGTCTTAAGGAGTAAACATTTAAGGTTTCCTCCAAGGCAGCAAGATGTAATTTCACAGATGGCTATGGGTGAGTCTTCCTATCACCAGAAGCTCTGATTGAATGTTGCAGCTATTAGCTTTGACAGCTACTCCAAACACACATGGAGGATTTTGCTCTGGGAGCTGTCCAACTTTCCCATTTATCCCCTAACTCAGTGGTGGTTGAAAGTCATGGGAAAAGAAGAAGAAAATGGTAGGACTTCAGTCCACAAACCAGTACTTGAAAGTCTGTAATGGGCTTCGATGTCTACTTTCATCAGAGCTCCAGGTTTTGCAGCCCAACAGCATTGATGATGATGATGATGATGATGATGATGATGATGATGATGATGATGGGGTGAAATCCAGCAGGTTTTAATAGGTTCTGGAGAACTGGTAGCAGAAATTTTGAGTAGTTTGGAGAGCTGGCAAATACCACCTCTGGCTGGCCCCAAAGTGGGGTGGGAATGGAGATTTTGCAATATCCTTCCACCAGGAGTGAGGAGGGATTGGGGATTTTGCAGTATCCTTCTCCTGCCATGCCCACCAAGCCACGTCCACAGAACCGGTAGTAAAAAATATGGATTTCACCATTGTGATGATGATGATGATGATGATTGGTGGTGATGGTGATCATGATGATGATGATGATGATGATATCTATACAGTCATGTCCAACTCTTGGTAATTCTATGGGCCAGGTCTCTCCACATCTTCTGATCTTGCACTGCTTCTTTGAGTTGTTCTATGCTCTGGTTGGTGTCAACCAGCCACTCTTTGTTGGTGTCCAACCACTGTGTTCTTTGGTGGCCTGGCTTCCTTTTACCACTAACTCTTCCAAACAGAATGGGACAACTTGCCACAGCCAACCTGTCATGGACAACTCACCTCGGCCAACTCACTGTGGGATAACTCACCATGGCCAACTCACCATGGCCAACTCGCCATGGGACAACTCGTCACAGGATAATTTAACAATTCAATTTAATTATTTAAAATAAATAAAAAATATTTTAATTTTTGTCCTTCATATTTTATTCTGTCCCTCCTTTTGCATCCTTTCTTTAACTATTCTATTCTACCATTTCTTTGATATTAATGTAACTCTTGTCCCACAGTGAGTTGTCCTATGGTGAGTTGGCTGTGGCAAGTTGACTTTGGCAAGTTGAGTTGGCTGTGGTGAGTTGACTGGTGAGTTGATTATGGTGAGTTGGCTGTGGTGAGTTGGCTGTGGCAAGTTGACTTTGGCAAGTTGACTTTGGCTGTGGTGAGTTGACTGGTGAGTTGACTAAGGTGAGTTGGCTGTGGCAAGTTGACTTTGGCAAGTTGACTTTGGCTGTGGTGAGTTGACTGGTGAGTTGACTAAGGTGAGTTGGCTGTGGTGAGTTGACTTTGGCAAGTTGACTTTGGCAAGTTGACTGGCTGTGGTGAGTTGACTGGTGAGTTGATTATGGTGAGTTGACTAAGGTGAGTTGGCTGTGGTGAGTTGACTTTGGCAAGTTGACTGGCTGTGGTGAGTTGACTGGTGAGTTGATTATGGTGAGTTGACTAAGGTGAGTTGGCTGTGGTGAGTTGACTTTGGCAAGTTGACTTTGACTGTGGTGAGTTGACTGGTGAGTTGACTAAGGTGAGTTGGCTGTGGTGAGTTGACTTTGGCAAGTTGACTGGCTGTGGTGAGTTGACTGGTGAGTTGATTATGGTGAGTTGACTAAGGTGAGTTGGCTGTGGTGAGTTGACTTTGGCAAGTTGACTTTGGCAAGTTGACTGGCTGTGGTGAGTTGACTGGTGAGTTGATTATGGTGAGTTGACTAAGGTGAGTTGGCTGTGGTGAGTTGACTTTTTTTTTTTTAAATTTGATTTATATGCCGCCCTTCTCCAAAGACTCAGGGCGGCTTACAATGTGCTAAGCAATAGCCTTCATCCTTTTGTATATTTATACAAAGTCAGCTTATTGCCCCCACAAACTGGGTCCTCATTTCACCTACCTTAGAAAGGATGGAAGGCTGAGTCAACCTTGAGCCTTGGCGAGATTCGAACCCTGCAGTAATTGCAGGCAGCTGGTCTTAAGCAGCTTAATAACAGGGTGCCTTAAACCCTTGTACTACCAAGACTTTGGCAAGTTGACTTTGGCTGTGGTGAGTTGACTGGTGAGTTGACTAAGGTGAGTTGGCTGTGGTGATTTGACTTTGGCAAGTTGACTTTGGCAACTTGACTGGCTGTGGTGAGTTGACTGGTGAGTTGATTATGGTGAGTTGACTAAGGTGAGTTGGCTGTGGTGAGTTGACTTTGGCAAGTTGACTTTGACTGTGGTGAGTTGACTGGTGAGTTGACTAAGGTGAGTTGGCTGTGGTGAGTTGACTTTGGCAAGTTGACTTTGGCAACTTGACTGGCTGTGGTGAGTTGACTGGTGAGTTGATTATGGTGAGTTGACTAAGGTGAGTTGGCTGTGGTGAGTTGACTTTGGCAAGTTGACTTTGACTGTGGTGAGTTGACTGGTGAGTTGACTAAGGTGAGTTGGCTGTGGTGAGTTGACTTTGACAAGTTGACTGGCTGTGGTGAGTTGACTGGTGAGTTGATTATGGTGAGTTGACTAAGGTGAGTTGGCTGTGGTGAGTTGACTTTGGCAAGTTGACTTTGGCAAGTTGACTGGCTGTGGTGAGTTGACTGGTGAGTTGATTATGGTGAGTTGACTAAGGTGAGTTGGCTGTGGTGAGTTGACTTTGGCAAGTTGACTTTGGCTGTGGTGAGTTGACTGGTGAGTTGACTAAGGTGAGTTGGCTGTGGTGATTTGACTTTGGCAAGTTGACTTTGGCAACTTGACTGGCTGTGGTGAGTTGACTGGTGAGTTGATTATGGTGAGTTGACTAAGGTGAGTTGGCTGTGGTGAGTTGACTTTGGCAAGTTGACTTTGGCTGTGGTGAGTTGACTGGTGAGTTGACTAAGGTGAGTTGGCTGTGGTGAGTTGACTTTGGCAAGTTGACTTTGGCAAGTTGACTGGCTGTGGTGAGTTGACTGGTGAGTTGATTATGGTGAGTTGACTAAGGTGAGTTGGCTGTGGTAAGTTGACTTTGGCAAGTTGACTTTGGCTGTGGTGAGTTGACTGGTGAGTTGACTAAGGTGAGTTGGCTGTGGCAAGTTGACTTTGGCAAGTTGACTTTGGCTGTGGTAAGTTGACTGGTGAGTTGACTAAGGTGAGTTGGCTGTGGTGAGTTGACTGGTGAGTTGACTAAGGTGAGTTGGCCATGGTGAGTTGACTAAGGCAAGCTGGCTGTGGCAAGTTGGCTGTGACAAGTTGACTGGTGAGTTGACTAAGGCAAGCTGGCTATGGTATGAGTTGGCCATGGTGATTTGGCTGTGGTGAGTTGACTGGTGAGTTGATTATGGTGAGTTGGCTGTGGTGAGTTGGCCATAGTGAATTGTCCTAGACTCCTTCCAACTATAATAGCTTTCTCAAGTAAATTGTCCCACACGACATGGCCAAAGTAAGTGAGACAAACTTTCATGATTTTGCCTTCCAGTGACATGTCTGGTGTTATGTCCTCCAGGACTTGCTTGTTGGTCATCTTTGCTATCCAAGGAATATGCAGGAGCCTTCTCCAGCACCACAGCTCAGACGAGTCAATTTTCTTCCTGAGTTGCTTTATTAAAGTCCAATTTTCAGAACCACAGGTTGCTACAGGGAAGACAATAGAGTAGACTAACCTACATTTGGTTGCCGGGCTGATGTCCTTGTTTTTCCATATTCGGCTCATGTTCATCATTGCTTGTGACTCAGTTAAATCCGACATTTTGTTTCTGCACTGCATTCACCGCTTTGAGAATAGCATTAGGTGGCTGTAATGAAAAGGAATACCCTTTCCCATAGATTCAAATCCATCCTCAACCAATCGAGCATCCACCCACATTTTCTACAGAGTTCTACCGTTCTACAGAGGAATGATGGAGTCTGTCATCTGCACCTCCATAACTGTCTGGTTGGGTTCTGCAACCCAACAAGACAGACACAGACTTCAGAGGATCATTAGAGCAGCAGAAAAAACAATGGCTACCAACCTGCCTTCCAAGGAGGACCTGTATACTGCACAAGTCAAAATGAGGGCTGTGAAAATATCTACAGACCCCTCACATCCTGGACATAAACTGTTTCAACTCCTACCCTCAAAACGACGCTATAGAGCACTGCACACCAGAACAACTAGACACAAGGACAGTTTTTCCCCAAACGCCATCACTCCGCTAAACAAACAATTCCCTCAACACTGTCAAACTAGTTACTAAGTCTGCACTACTATTAATCTTCTTCATATCGTTCCTATTACCCATCTCCTCCCACTTATGACTGTATGACTGTAGTCATACAGTCATAAGTGGGAGGAGATGGGTGATAGGAATGATAAGAAGATTAATAGTAATGCAGACTTAGTAAATAGTTTGACAGTGTTGACCATCTGTTGCTGGTATCCTTATGATTTATATTGACTGTTTCCTAATATGATTTGATTTCTTATTTGTTCCCTATGACTATCATTAAGTGTTATACCTTATGATTCTTGACGAATGTATCTTTTCTTTCTATGTACACTGAGAGCGTATGCACCAAAGACAAATTCCTTGTGTATCTAATCACACTTGGCCAATAAAGAATTCTATTCTATTCTATTCTATTCTATTCTATTCTATTCTATTCTATTCTATTCTATTCTATTCTATTCTATCCTATCCTATCCTATCCTATCCTATCCTATCCTACTCTACTCTACTCTACTCTACTCTACTCTACTCTACTCTACTCTACTCTACTCTACTCTACTCTACTCCATTCCATATCCTATCCTATCCTATCCTATCCTATCCTATCCTATCCTATCCTATCCTATCCTACTCTACTCTACTCTACTCTACTCTACTCTACTCTACTCTACTCTACTCTACTCTACTCTACTCTACTCTACTCTACTCCCATATTCTATTCTATTCTATTCTATTCTATTCTATTCTATTCTATTCTATTCTATTCTATTCTATTCTATTCTATTTTTAAGATCAAGGCAGTTTGGATATTTTATTTTATTTCTAACCTGTTGAAATTCACCTTGTGGCTCAGAAATGGCATTGGGTTTTAAGAAACTCTGTCAAGAAGATTATAGTCCACTCAAGGTCCCAACACAGTTGAATTTCATGAACAATGGCTCCTTAATGACATTATATTACAGCTTGTATTCAGCCACATAAATAGGCTTCCTATATCATATGATTTCAACTCTCTCTAAAACCTTTACAGGTTTTTTTTTTTTTCTGAAATTGTTCTGACTTTTATTTTATTTTCCCTTCCTTGTTCCATTTCCCTCCTCTTTTTCTTTTAACAGAGGGATCGTGTGAAGGGTTAACACCGGTTAATGCCAACTATGTATTTTCATCCAATTTTTTGTTTTGTTTTGTTTTGTTTCGGAGCATAACACAATTGGATACAAGAAGTAACAGGCTTCCAGTTAGAATATACACCAGGAATTGTTTCTATTCTATTCTATTCTATTCTATTCTATTCTATTCTATTCTATTTTTAAGATCAAGGCAGTTTGGATATTTTATTTTATTTCTAACCTGTTGAAATTCACCTTGTGGCTCAGAAATGGCATTGGGGTTTTAAGAAACTCTGTCAAGAAGATTATAGTCCACTCAAGGTCCCAACACAGTTGAATTTCATGAACAATGGCTCCTTAATGACATTATATTACAGCTTGTATTCAGCCACATAAATAGGCTTCCTATATCATATGATTTCAACTCTCTCTAAAACCTTTACAGGTTTTTTTTTTTTTCTGAAATTGTTCTGACTTTTATTTTATTTTCCCTTCCTTGTTCCATTTCCCTCCTCTTTTTCTTTTAACAGAGGGATCGTGTGAAGGGTTAACACCGGTTAATGCCAACTATGTATTTTCATCCAATTTTTTGTTTTGTTTTGTTTTGTTTCGGAGCATAACACAATTGGATACAAGAAGTAACAGGCTTCCAGTTAGAATATACACCAGGAATTGTTTCTTCTAGGAATAATGAGAAAGAAATATGAAAAAAAACAACAACAACATATATTATTCTACATATGACAACGGTGGCAAGATTGGCATTTGGGCAATGTTGGAGAAGCTCAAACACACCCTCTGAAGATTTAATAATTAGAAAGATATTAGATTGCGCTGAGATGGATAAAATGACATTGGAACTGAAAGGACAGATGGATTCGGACTTTTACGTAATATGGGAGAAATGGTATAATTGGATTGAAGATAGAAAAAAAAGGGAAATAACAGATGGAAGATTTTGTAAAATTACATAGAGTATAGGAGAATATTAGTGTGATGATATGTAAATGGTCACAGTCATGCACAAGAGTTGAATAAGAATTGTTTAATTGTTAAAACCAGGTGTGAAATGCTCCCAGTTTGGACTGGATCACCCGATCCGGTAGCGATGGCAGTGTGTGGTTCGGAGAACCGGTAGCAAAAATCCTTGCACACACACCCCCCCCATGCCCAGCTGAGCCGCACAATCATCAGAGGCTTTTTTTTTTCACTTTTAAAAGCATTTTTTCTACAACCTCTTCGGCCGAAAAAATGCTTTTAAAAGTTTTTTTTTTTAAAAGCCTCTGACAATCGCATGGCTCAGCTGGGATCGTCAGAGGCTTTTAAAAGCATTTTTTTGGGCAACCTCTTAAAGGTTGTAGAAAAAAAATGCTTTTAAAAGTTAAAAAAAAAAGTTGGCCACGCCCACCCAGTCACATTATCCCCCCCTCACCAAGCCAGGCCCACAGAACCAGTAGTAACAAATTTTGCATTTCACCACTGGCTAAAACCCAATAAAATGCATGTGCGGCCCCACCACATGTGCCTCATGCCCCACGCATGTGCATGCAGCCCCACCACATCTGCCCCATGGCCCACGCATGTCCATGCAGCCCCCTGCATGCTTCCATGCATGCACATGCAGCCCCCTGCATGCACCCTACCCTCCATGCATGCACAGCAGAGACCCAATGACCAGCTGGCTGGCGGGAGGCACCCATGCATGCACGGCAGAGCTGAACTGGGGCGATGGCTCACGTGCCCACAGAGAGGGCGCTGCCACCAGTGGCACATGTGCCATAGGTTTGCCATCACAGTGATAGAATCTTCCAATATTTGAGGGGCTGCCAAGAAGAAGAAGAAGGCGTCAATCTATCCTGCATCCAGTTTTGATCACCACACTATAAAAAAGATGCTGAGACCAGGGGTGGGATCTAAATTTTTTTACTACCGGTTCTGTGGGCGTGGCTTATTTTGTGGGCGTGGCTTGATGGTCATGTGACAATTCTTTAGGATTTAGCAGAGATACTGGTCTACCAGGCTTTTAACTGCTTGCAGAGCTGTTCCAGTCTACTCATTCGTTTTTGGAGGCACCAGTCTACTCATTCGTTTTTGGAGGCACTGGTCTACTCATTTGTTTTTGGAGGCACTGGTCTACCCATTTGTTTTTGGAGGCACTGGTCTACTCGTTCGTTTTTGGAGGCACTGGTCTACCACCACACTGCCTTTTAACACTGATCAGCTATAGGGCAGCCCTTTGAAGCCCCGCGGCAAGAGCTTAAACAGTTTTTTGCCTTCTAGCTGATCAGCTGGGACTCAGGAGGCAGCGAAAAATTGGGGGACGGGGCCAAATAAAAGGTAAGAATAACATGGGGGGTGGGGGCTGGAGGCCCCAGCTCCCGAACAAAGAGAACCAGTTCGGTGACGTCATATTATCACTGCTACCGGCTTGGCCGAACTGGGCCAAACCGGGAGGAAACAACCACTGGTTGAAACTCTAGAAAAGAGTGCAGAGAAGAGCAACCAGGATGATGAGGGGACTGGAGACTAAAACATATGATGGACAGTTGCAGGAACTGGGCATGGCTGGTCTAGTGAAGAGAAGGACCAGGGGAGACAGGATAGCAGTCTTCCAATACTTGAGGGGCTGCCATAGAGAGGTGGGGGTCAAGTTATTCTCCAAAGCACCCGAAGGCCAGACAAGAAATAATGGATGGAAATTGAACAAGGAGAGATTCAACCTGAAAATAAGGAGAGATTTTCTGACAGTGAAGACAATCAACCAATGGAACACAAGTTGCCTTCAGAAGTTGTGGGAGCTTCATCACTTTCAGGAAGAGACTGGACTGCCATTTTTATCAGAAATTGTGTAGGGTCTCCTGCTTGGGCAGGGGTTGGACTGGATGACCTCAAGGTCCCTTCCAACTCTGTTAATTTGTACCTCTCTGTTCTCCAAAGCACCAGAAGGCAGGACAAGAAGCAAAGGATGGAAACTAATCAAGGAGAGAACCAACCTAGAACGAAGGAGAAATTTCTGGACAGTGAGAACAATTAACCAGAGGAACATCTTGCCTTTAGAAGTCGTGGGTGCTTCAACCCTGGAGGTTTTAAAGAAGAGATTGGAGAAACGTATGTCTGAAATGTTATAGGGTCCTCTGCTCAGGCTGGATTAGAAGACCCCCTAAATCCCTTCCAACTGTGTTATTCTCCTTTTCTTTTTCTTTTTCTCTTTTCCTCTGTATTCTGGCTGGCATCAGGCCATTCCTAATGCTGGCTGAAGAAATAGAGAAAGAGTCTGCTCACAATTGCTTTGCTCCAGCCAACGAGGAGCTTTGCAAGATCTCTGAACGGATTAGTAACCGTTCCGTTCTCTTACAAAATCTTTCATCTCCATCTTATTACCTCTTAGCCCTCTCTAGGCTTCGGAACTTGTATTGCCTTCCAATTTTAATCCCATCACAGCGTGCATACCTTGGCCCTCTTCGTGTTGGCAGGGAAGATGCAATTATGCTTGCCTTGGTGCTTCAAAAGCCCTCCGTCTGTGGCTGCGTTTCCCCAGCTTGGCAAATTTGACATGGGTGGACTTCAGCTCCTAGAGTTCTTGGCAACAGCCTGGTGGCTGGGGAATTCTGGGAGATGGAGTCAGCCTACATTAGAGTTGTTTAGGTTTACACTGCTCTAAGGGGTGGAAGACGAGCCCAGTACAGTCTTCTTCTTCTTCTCCTTCTCCTTCTCCTTCTCCTTCCTTCCTTCTCCTTCCCTTCCCCTTCCCCTTCCCCTTCCCCTTCCCCTTCCCCTCCCCTTTCCCTTCCCCTTCCCTTCTTCTTCTTCTTCTTCTTCTTCTTCTTCTTCTTCTTCTTCTTCTTCTTCTTCTTCTTCTTCTTCTTCTTCTTCTTCTTTCTTCTTCTTCTTCTTTCTTCTTCTTCTTCTTCTTCTTTTCTTCTCCTTTCTCTTCTCCTTCTCCTTCTCCTTCTCCTTCTCCTTCTCCTTCTCCTTCTCCCCCTTCTCCTTCTCCTTCTCCTTCTCCTTCTCCTCCTCCTCCTCCTTCCGCCAGGCCGGGCTATCAAGATAATAATTTTAAATTGGGTGTTTTAAATTTCTGGGGCTTTAAATTGAGCCGAATTATTTAATAATTTTAAATTATTTTAATTGATGTTTGTCTTGTGCTTTTAATAGGCTGTACACCACCCTGAGTCCTTCGGGAGAAGGGCGGTATAGAAATAAAATTATTCTATTCTCTTCTATTCTCCTCTCCTTTTTTCCTCTTCCTCGTCCTCGTCCTCATCCTCCTCCATCTCCTCCTTCATTCCTTTCAATTTCCTCCTCTTCCACCTCCTTCTCCTCCCCTTCCCCTTCTTTCCTCTTCCTCCTCCTCTTTTTCCTCCATCTCCTCCTCCTTCATTCCTTTCTATTTCCTCCAACTTCTCTCCTTCTCTTTCTTCTTCTTCCCTCCTCTTCCTCTTCCTCCTCTCCTTCTCCATCTCCTCCTCCTTCATTCCTTTCTATTTCCTCCTTCTCCCCTTCCCCTTCCCCTCTTCCTCCTCCCACTCTTCCTCCCTCTCCTCCCCCTCATGTATAACTCTTGCAACCAAGCTCAGAGAACACCAAGGACCCCAAAGTTCAAAGCTGAGCTACAGCCATTCTCTTCTATTAGATTACTCCTGATTACTCCAGACTGATCTCTGCCTCAATTGCAAGAACTCCTCCTCTCAGGGAAGATGTGGTTATGTTGCATTGGAATTTAAGAGGTGCTCAGATTTTCAAAAGCTTCCCCCCCCCTCCAGAAAACCAATTATGTGAGAAAATGTGTCATGGAGATTGTCCATGTCTACTTTATCAGAAGAAAAGAGAGCACATTCTGAGCCAGTTTGGTCAAGTGATTAAGGCACCAGGCTAGAAAGCAAGAGACATTGAGTTGAAATCCCCCTTTAGCCATGAAAATCAGCTGAGACATTCACCAGGAGACTGTGAGTTCTAGTCCCACCTGAGGCATGAAACCTGGCTGGGTGACTTTTGGTCAATAAACAGGAGACTGTGAGTTCTAGTCCCGCCTGAGACATGAAAGCAAGCTACATGACTTTGGACCAGTTGTTTTCTCTCAGCCTAACCCACCTCACAAGGTTGTTGTTGTGAGGAAAATAGGAGGAAGAAGATGTGATGGATATGCTCGCTACCTTGAACTATTTGTCAAAATAATAAAAGCAGAATATAAAGAAACAAATCAATAAATATGTGCACAATGCAGCAACCAAAATTGTCTTATCTTGCAACGTCTCGAACCAGTTTTCTCTGAAGTTCAGAACCAGAGTCTATCATTTTTAATTATTTTATAGGGGGGGAAAAAAGGTTCCATTAAACATTTCCAACATCAGCAAGAGATCAGCTGAACCCAACCCAACCTCATTCCAGAATTAGCAAGTTCTGTTACTGGGCAAAAGAGAAGTGCCGAAGTGATATATTCTACTTATAAATTTCTGAGGTAATAAACATTTAATATTCCTTTGGAAATTAATTCCAAGTCATCTTGATTGCTTCTCTGTCCAAACACTCAAAATGTGATCATGTCACGTATACTTTTAATCTCACCCATAAATAATTTCAATTATTATCCCGGGCTGTCTTTGCGACCTCTAATTTTATGGGTATCCGTTTTCTTGCCCTCCCATTTCCTCACATCTATAGGGGGGAAAAAAATTACTGCAAGCTAAATGAGAAACAATGAGCAAAAGAAAATTTGAGGCGTAAGGGGGCCTTGGTGCTCTCTGTTTTCTTGCAGACGTTTCATGACCCAACTAGGTAACATTATCAGAGCTAGAAGGGAATGGGGTTTGTGGAGAGGAGGAGGAGGAGGAGGAGGGGGAGGAGGGGGAGGAAGAGGAAGAGAAATGTGGGATCCTTGGTGCTCATTGAGCTGGGTTGTTTCCTTGTAGACATTTAATTACCCAACTAGGTAACATCATCAGTGCTAGAAGGGAATGGAGGAGGAGAAATGTGGGATCCTTGGTGCTCTCCGAGCATGGTTGTTTCCTTGCAGACATTTCATTATCAAACTAGGTAACATCAGAGGAGGAGGAGGAGGAGGAGGAGAAGGAGGAGGAGGAAGAGGAGGAGGAGGAGGAGGAGGAGGTGGAGGTGGAGGAGGAGGAGGAGGAGGAGGAGGACTGTGAGGTCTTTGTTCTCTGAGCTTTGTTGTTTTCTTGCAAATCTTTCATTACCCAACTCACTAACATCATCAGTGCTAGAAGTTTGTGGTGTTTGCTCTCCATTTATTGTTTTTAATCTGTTTATTTATTGACAGTTTTGCCCTGTCGGTGATTAGGCTGTTATTTGCTATTAACCTGTTTATCTTCGTTGGCAGTTCCTTGATTGGGATATTGTTTAGTTCTTGCTTGTTGGTCTAATATTAAAATTGGTGTTTAGCGGACATCATATAAAGAGAACAAACCCCACTCCCTTCTAGCACTGATGACATTATCTAGCTGGGTAAATGAAATGTTTGCAAGAAAATAACCAAACACAGACAGCATCAAGGACCCCACGTTTTAAACCCTGAGTGACAAAATATTCTATTCTCAAATATCAATTTGAGGCATTTCAGAAAATAAAAAGGAAAACAAAGCAATCAACTCCCCCAAATGTCTTCAAACCTTGTTTTCTTCAAACAAAGTTTAAAGTACTGGAGGATTTTCTCCATGCTCATTTCCAGAAACGACTCTCCATTTTTAGAAACCTGGAGGGAACACATTTTACAGTCGTTCTAAAATAAACCTCTTAGAGAACTGCATTAAGTTGTTATTCTTTTCGCAGGTTCCAACACTTACACAAAGAAACAGAACATAGAATCAACACGGACCCAAGGTCATCAGAATAACAGAGTTGGAAGGGATCTTGGAGGTCTTCTAGTCCAACCCCCTGCTCAAACAGGAAACCTAAACCATTACAGACAATTAGATGTCCAATCTCTTTTTGAATGCCTTCAATGATGGGGCACCCACAATTTCTGAAGGCCAGGTGTTCCACTCCTTAATTGTTCTAACTGTCCAGAAATTTCTCCTTAGTTCTAAGTTTCTTCTCTCCTTGATTAGTTTCCATCCATTGCTTCTTCTCCTGCTGTCAGGTTCTTTGGAGAATAGCTTGACTCCCTCTTCTCTGTGACAGCCCCTCAAATATTGGAAGACTGCTATCATGTCCCTTCTCTTCAATAGGCTAGACATACCATCTAGTGGTGAAATGTAAAATTTGTTACTACCGGTTCTGTGTGCGTGGCTTGGTGGGGTGGGGGTAATATGACTGAGTGGGTGTGGCCAACT
>NW_026844077.1:5019702-5049942 GCF_029531705.1 Pantherophis guttatus | reverse complement strand
AGAAAAATCAACCTCTTTTTGAGGGGTTCAAGGAGATGAAGGGGGAAGACCTCTCTAAGGCACCTGTCTTCCAAACGTCACCCCTTTTCCACCTCCAAAAGAGCCGAGCAGAAAATGTGGCTGCCTCATAAATCAGTGACAGCAAATGAGGTATGAAATGTCCTCTCATATTTTAAGTTTCTAATCGTGTATTAGAATAAATCAGGCATGCGATATTTTAGAGGTGTTGGTTATTGAAGATTTGTTGGCCATCGGCCGTTATATTATTATTATATTGCTATTGTTATAGAAGGGTGAACCTATGATTTATTGGTTTAATTTCCAAGGCTGCCTGCTTGCCAAGCAAGTCTCAACAGCAGACTTTAAATGCAAGCTGCTTTTGAAGCAATGCACACCGAGAGTTGAGAATCATCTCCAAATTCAAAAGGTAACGGTCGTTGGATAGCAGCTGTATGGGGAAGAGGTCTTCCATGCCTGTTTTACTGTTTTGACTCTTCAGAAGCTTGTCTATGGAGATTCTCCATCATCCAGGTCATAGTTGTCCCAAAGGTGGTTTTTAAGAGGCAACTGGACTTTCTGGTTTTTCTTTGAAGACATGTTGTGGTCCGTCAGAAGCCTGAATAGCTGGCAGCAGAGTCGGACAATGAGGAGACTGGGGAGAAACATGGGACAGTCGTGGAGTCTGGGGAAGGCTCAGATGAGGGCTCTGTGTCAGAGGCAGAGATGGGACCATGGCCATCTGGGAGTGATGCATGGACTCCAGAGTCGGACATCAGAGAGGCAGAGGAATAGGGGGTGCCTGTTCCCAGTGCGCACATGTGCAGAGCTACCAGAAGGCAAGAACAGTTAAGACAAAAGGGACGACTCAGGAGTAATGCCTGGAGATGATTGGCCCCTCCCATAAGGCTTAAAAGAGGAGCAAAGGCACGTGGGCCCTTTACAGGAAAGCAACGTTGTTAATTCTGTTCCCTGTCGGCATCTCTGTTTGATTCTGGACTCCGTGTGGCTTTGCCAAGTAGGTCTTCGGCAGAGTGTCAAGGGAGATAAAGGTTGGGGATTATCCTGAAGGACTTTTTGCAACTAATTGGGACTTAGCTGTGAATGAACAGAATTCACAGCTGTTGCAATAAAAGAGGTTTTTGGGACTACTCGTGTGTTTTAATGACTCAGGAAGCCTAGGTCACAACAAGACATTTCTCTTCTCATCCAGGAAGCTTCTTCAGTTCTTCTGCAATGTTTCTAGAAATCCATTTCAAACTCCCGCACCCTTCAAAGAGTGTTTTTCCCAAAATGTCACTAAAATGTCCATGGAGATTCTCCATCATCCAGGTCCTGGTTGTCCCAAAGGTGCTTTTTTCAAGAGGCAACTGGACTTCCTTTGTTTTTCCTTGAAGATGTTTCGCTTCTCATCCAAGAAGCTTCTTCGGAACAGAATCCCGGACTTCCAGATATTCTCTAGCATTTTTGAATTTGGCTTCATCTAGAATGGTCACAGTTTCCCAGTTGAAACGATGGTTAAGTGTGTCCATATATTGTGGAATTAAAGAATTGTCATCGTGTTTTATTACATATGTTTGTTTGTTTAATTATTTAATTGCTACCACTGCCTTCCATTGAGGACCTGTACTGCATGAGCCAGAAAGTGGGCACTGAAAATATCTACAGACCACTCACATCCTGGACATAAACTGTTTCAATTTCCGCCTTCGGGACACTGCTATATAGGGCATTGCATGCCAAAACAACTAAAAACAGAGTTTTTCCCCATGCCATCATTATGCTAAGTGTCAGCGTCCCAGCACTGACATATAAAAAAAGGGAGGAGAAGCCTGAACTTTTGCCTGCTAAATCCCTTTGAAGATTCTGTCTCCTCGGAGATGGGGAGGGGGGAGACATTCCTGTGATCTGACGAAGAAGGAATCAGGAAAGTGATTTGGAAGATAGCCAATGAGAAGCAGAGAATTGGGGATCGGAAAGGGAGGGATACTGACCTTTGCCCCCCGATCCCTCCCTTTCCGATCCCCAATTCTCTGGGGATTTTATGATCGCCTCATATTTGATTCTATGATTCTATGATTGATTCTATGATTTTATTATTGATTCTACAGTAGATTGAATCATTTATGATTGATTCTATAATTCTTTGATTCTGATTCAATGATTCAATGATTCTTTTATTCTTTGAGTCTACATTTCTATGATTCTTTGATTCTATGAGTCTTTGATCTATAATTCTATGATTCTATGTTTTTTTTTTGATTAGTTGATTCTATGATCTTTCATAGTAAGTATATAAGTCACCAGCTCAGAGTCAGCTGTTTCCCCCAGGACTTGATGTTAAGATCAACTCAAAACTATTAATATAAAAATAAACGAAAGCCAACATAAAGCTTTAATAAATCCCGGACTTTAGATTTTGATGACCTCCACGATACCTCCCTCTCTCCCACTCATTTCACACTCAACTGTGCCTCCTCATTTTAGCAATAAATAAATAAATAAATAAATAAATAAATAAATAAATAAATAAATCCCAGCCGAGTTTCACTTGCATTTCTTTGCAATCTTTCCCCTGTAGAATTGCTTTTAAAGGCTGCTCGAGGGTGAAAAAGCCTTTACAGCTTCATAAACTACAGGCAGCCAAAAAAAATAAAATAAAATAAAAGGGAAAGGGTTAGAAATTAAGAGAACGAAATTGCTTCCTTCCTTCCTTCCTTTCTTTCTTGCTAAATGCTTTTACCACCTCTGCCTTGTGAATATTTTCTTCACCGCAAAAATGATGCACTGGGAGAGTCCATATCCTGAGGGTCTTTGATATCAGGTAGATGGATTTTTTTTAAAAAAATAATAATAATCAAACAGACTTTCAATTTCCTCACGAGAGTCTTTTGTTAAAACGCGCACAACCGCTCCGACGGTGTTCTCTGTTGACCTGTTTATTGATTTATTGGTTTCTCCGGGGGTTTGTCAGCATAAAATAATGCAGGCAACTTATGTAAGATCTAGTATTAGAGTAAATAACTCCAGCACGCATGGCTGGCTTGTTGAGTCATCAAGACTTAAATCTGACTCAGGGAAATCTTTGCCTGATGAAAAAGCTGATTTAGGATAAGAGCAGCTCCTCGGACTATCCACGGGAATAGAAGTAAGCCAGAATTAAAATCAGCTTCCATTAAGTTTGAACTTTGTGTTTTGAAATCAGGGGAAGGTTTCCTGAAGTCAGACTCCAGATTTTGACGACTCATCAACCGATCAGACCCAAATGAATTAAAGATAAGACTGCTGAAGTTGTGTAGATTTGGAAATCAAACTTCTTTCATTCTAGGGTTCGTATGCCATGGGGGTGCTTGGTATTCTCTGAATGTGCTTGCTTTTTTTTCATCACCCAACTAGGTAATGTCTTCAGAGCTAGAAGGGAGTGAGGTTTGAGGAGGGGAGGAGGAGAACAAGGAGAGCAAGCAGGAGGAGGAAGAGGAAGAGGAAGAGGAGGAGAATAACCACCCTGTGGTTTCGGGGTGCAGTTCCACCAGTACGCTGATGACACCCAGCTGTACATCTCCACCCCGGATCACCCCAATGAGGCCCTTGACATGATGTCCCAGTGACTGGAGGCCGTGTGGATGGGGAGAAACAGGCTGAAGCTCAACCCGTCCAAGACTGAGTGGCTGTGGCTTCCGGTGTCCTGATATAGTCAGGTGGTGCCATCTCTGACTATTGGGGGCGAGTCGTTGGCCCCCACGGAGAGGGCTCACAACTTGGGTGTCCTCCTGGATGCACGGTTGTCCTTAGAAGAACATGTGACGGCTGTGGCCAGGGGGGCTTTTTATCAGGTTCGCCTGATCTGCCAGTTGTGTCCCTTTCTGGATTGGGACTCCCTACGCACGGTCACTCATGCCTTCGTCACTTCCTGCCTGAACTATTGTAATGCTCTCTACATGGGGCTCCCCTTGAAGAGCACCCGGAGGCTCCAACTGGTCCAGAATGCAGCCGCGCGGGTGATCACGGGAGCATCCTGGCGCTCCCATGTAACACCTCTCCTGCGCGAGCTGCACTGGCTCCCAGTGGTCCTCCGGGTGTGATTCAAGGTATTGGTTACCACCTTTAGAGCGCTCCATGGCTTAGGACCCGGGTATTTACAAGACCGCCTGCTGCTACCAATAGCATCCCACCGGCCAATTCACTTCACGGGTGCCGTCGGCCAAGCTATGTCAGCTGGCGACCCCCAGGGGGAAAGCCTTCTCTGTGGGGGCTCCTACCCTCTGGAATGAATTGCCCCCCCGAGATGTGGAGGATTCCCGACTTACGCACCTTCCACCGGGCCCTCAAGACGCTTTTATTTCAACAAACCAGGCTGGCCTAATTTTTTAAATTTTTAATTGTCAATTCTTAATTTTTTAAACATTTAAATCAGGTAGTTTTATTTTAATTAGACATGGGCCAAACTATTTAATATTTTTAAACTGTTTTTAAATTTTATATTTGTGTGTTTTATGCTGGCTGTACACCGTCCTGTGTCCCTTTGGGAGAAGGGCAGTATATAAATTAAATTAATAAAATAAATAAATAAAGGAGAACAAGGAGAAGAATAAGGAGGAGGAGGAAAATGAGGAGGAGGAAGAGGAGAACTGTGAGATCCTTGGGTGCTCTCTGAGCTTGGTTGTTTTCTTGCAGACGTTTCATTACCCAAGTAGGTGACATCATCAATGCTAGAAGGGAGTGGGGTTTGAGGAGAGGAGGAGGAGAACAAGGAGGAGGAGAAGAACGAGGAGGAGGAGGAAGAGGAGGAGGAGGAGAAAGAGGAAGAGGTGGAAGAAGTCTTTGGTGCTCTCTGAGCTTAGTTGTTTTCTTGCAGATGTTTCATTACCCAGCAAGGTTACATCATCAGTGCTAAAACGGAAAGGAGTTTGTGGAAAGGAGGAGGAGGAGGAGGAGGATTGTGGATTCCTTGCTGCTCTCTGAGCTTGATAGTTTTCTTGAAAATGTTTCATAACATCATCAGTGCTAGAAAGGAGTGGGGTTTGGTTTCTTTTCATATACCAGTGTTGCCCTGAGTATTGGTGTGAGTTTTCTTGGCAGTTCCTTGATTAGGCTGCTGTTTACTGTTTGATTGTTTGTCTGAGTTAGCACTTCCTTCATTGGGATATTGTTTACCATTTGATTGTCATCTTGGTGTTAATCCTGGTGTTAATCTCTGTTTATCTGGATGTTGATTGCTGGTGAGGAGGGTTTTTTTTTTTTGGTCTTTTTGTTTCCTTTTAGCTTTTTGATTGCCTCTTTTGAATGGTGTTTAAATGTTGCTTATCTCTATGTGTCTGTTGATGGCTGATTTGTCCGATTGCATTGCATCTGCTCCTTTTGTTATACCCTAGTGAATCAGGAAGGTGTCTATCTGACTAACTTCTGAATAGTGTTTCTCAAGACATAACAAATGTTTCAGCTCCTTTTTGCCAGATAACGGTTCCTTCATATCTTCATCAAGGCAAAGGCGTGAATCCAATTTCTTCTTGTACAAGAAGATCAGTCAAAGCAGACAAGCGTGAAATCAATTCTTTAGCAAACTTTACTTAAACCAGTCAGTGCCTAATGGCTATCACTCAGATGTTTGAAGGAATGGTGGTAGAGAATCCTAGGTCTTTTTGAGTGCAGCACATCTGGAGGGCACCCAAGTTGCAGAAGGCTAATAAAATAAGAATAATGGAAGGAAGGAAAAGACCTATGTGGAATTACCGTATTTTTCGGAGTATAAGATACACCTTTTCCCCCCAAAAAAGAGGATGAAAATCTGGGTGCATTTTATACTCCAAATGTAGCCCCGCCCAGGCCAGCCTCTCAAATGGAGGTTTCAGAGGCTGAAAAAAAGCCTCAGAAATGAAGCTTCAGAGAAAAAGCCTCCAAACAGAGCTTCAGAAAAAAAGCCTCAGAAACAAAGCTTCAGAAAAATAGCCTCCAAACAGAGCTTCAAAAAAAAGCCTCAGAAATGAAGCTTCAGAGAAAAGGCCTCCAAACAGAGCTTCAGAAAAAAAAAAACAACCTCTGAAAGGAAGCTTCAGAAAAAAAGCCTCCGAAATGAAGTTTCAGAGGCTTTTTTTTTCTGAAACTCTGTTTTGGAGGCTTTCAGAGGCAGAAAAAAAAAGATTTTTCTGAAATGGAGTTTCAGAAGTTTCAGAGGCTGAAAAAGAAAAGCAAAAAAAAAAAAAAAAAAAAAATTTGGATAGGAGTATATCTAAATTTATCTGGCAGGGAAAGAGGCCGCGGATTAGACTTAAAATGTTACAAGAACCCAAAAATAGAGGAGGATTTGGACTCCCAAATTGGGAGCTCTATCACCAAGCAGCGAACCTGATTTGGGTGAAAGAATGGATGGTCCTACAAAAGAGACGACTTTTGACATTTGAGGGAGCCGGTCTTCAACATGGCTGGCACTATTTTCTATGGCCGGGAGCATCGGCCGTCCTAGACACTTTGATGACCACTATTTACATAGGACGCTTGGGTACACTTGGGAAAAGGTTAGAAGAAGAGTATATACAAAAGTTCCATGTTGGATTTCGGCGCAGGAAGCTCAGGTTTACCCGACATTGTATAAAGGGGAGAAAACCTTGACGTATGAAGGTTTCTTGGATGTTCAGGGTAATCCGAAGTCACGAGAGTTATTAACTCTTCAAGGATATAAGTTAGACTGGTGGTCTTACTCGCAAGTGTACTCCAGGTATAAAAAAGATTTACATAGTGAAGGAATCTAAGTAAAAGACAAGAATTGGATAAGATCTTATTAGAAGGAGGGAAAGGGATATTATCTAAATGTTATGCATATTTATTGTCTCTGCAGATAGGACAGGATGTAGTGAAGGATTGTATGATAGCATGGGGCGAAATTTTGGATATCCCCTTGATTCCAGCAATGGGAACAGATTTGGTTGAAAAATATGAAATTAACCATGGCCTCCTCATATAAAGAAAACATATATAAAATGATATACCGGTGGCATCTACCCCGGCGAGATTAGCTAAAATGTTTCCCGGGACATCTGCCTGCTGTTGGAAGTGTGGTTACAGCAATGGAACCTATTTTCACCAATGGTGGACCTGCCCGCAGGCGGTTAAATATTGGAAAAAAATACGGCAATGGATTTTGGAAATTACACAGATTAATTTGGAATTAAGACCAGAGATTTTCCTATTGGGGGCAAAACCTTTGAATGTTAAGTCAGATATATGGTTCTTGTTGATTCACATTATCACTGCAGCAAGATTAGCGTATGCGCAGGAGTGGAAAAATCAATACTTACCGATAGATTTGAAAATAATATATAAAATTAATGAGTGTGCGGAATCAGATAGATTAACTAGATTGATCAATGGTAAAAAAGATTCAGAATTTTATAACAGTTGGAAAGTATGGTACGATTGGGTCCAGAAAAGGTGGGATAGAATAGACATATGATGATGTATATATATGATGGCAAATATGTATGTATAAAGGAATGATTTTATACTTATGGACAATGTAATCATATTATACCATGGTGGCAGGATTGTATATTTTATTTGTGTATTAGTGTATAGAATATATTAATAAAAATTATATATTTTAAGAAAAAAAAGCCTCAGAAATGAAGCTTCAGAAAAATAGCCTCCAAACAGAGCTTCAGAAAAAAAGCCTCAGAAACGAAGCTTCAGAGAAATAGCCTCCAAACAGAGCTTCAGAAAAAAAGCCTCAGAAATGAAGCTTCAGAAAAATAGCCTCCAAACAGAGCTTCAGAAAAAAAGCCTCAGAAATGAAGCTTCAGAGAAATAGCCTCCAAACAGAGCTTCAGAAAAAAGCCTCAGAAATGAAGCTTCAGAGAAATAGCCTCCAAACAGAGCTTCAGAAAAAAAGCCTCAGAAACGAAGCTTCAGAAAATAGCCTCCAAACAGAGCTTCAGAAAAAAAGCCTCAGAAACGAAGCTTCAGAGAAATAGCCTCCAAACAGAGCTTCAGAAAAAAAGCCTCAGAAACGAAGCTTCAGAGAAAAAGCCTCCAAACAGAGGTTCAGAAAAAAAGCCTCAGAAACGAAGCTTCAGAGAAAAAGCCTCCAAACAGAGCTTCAGAAAAAAAAAAAAAAAAACCTCTGAAAGGAAACTTCAGAAAAAAAGCCTCTGAAGTTTCGGAGGCTTTTTTTCTGAAGCTCTGTTTTGGAGGCTTTCAGAGGCAGAAAAAATATTTTTTTCTGAAATGGAGTTTCAGAAGTTTCAGAGGCTGAAA
Organism: Pantherophis guttatus; assembly: GCF_029531705.1. The sequence continues at coordinate 5,041,698 of NW_026844077.1, read as the reverse complement.
AAAAAAAAAAAAAAAAAAGCAAAAAAAAGCAAGGCACAGAGCTCGCAACCAAGGAACCTATTGCTAAAATTCCCCTCTGGGAACAGCTGATTGGGGGTATTCTGGGAGGCCAATCAGCTTTTTTCTTATTTTCCTCCCTGAAAACTAAGGTGCATTTTATACTCCGAAAAATATGGTATGTACCATTTTTTCTTTGAAAAGGAGAATTAAAATACCAACTATCAAGCAAGCCACAAGTGGAACAAGACCTTCCTTTGGCAGTGCCCAAGTTGCATCTTCTATTTGATCTTCTAGCTCAAATTTACTTCGTGGTGCCTTAGCATATTAGGTGGAACCATTCTGAAGACTACTAGTAGACTAGGTTGTATGCTTTGAACTGATTACGTTGGTACATTTGCAGCCATTTTGAAGACCAATAGGAGAGAATATTTCTAGTTCTGTGTTAAACTATGGGGTCCTTGATGCTTTCTCAGCTTGGTAGACATTTCATTACCAAACTAGGTAACATTATCAGCGTTAGAAGGGGGTGGGATTTGTGAAGTGGAGGACAAGGAGAAGAGAGAACAGGAAACTGTAAGGGTGCTTGGTGCTTCCTGAGCTTGATTGTTTGCTTGCATTACCATACTAGGTAATATTATCAGCAATGTATCTTCCTTCCTTCCTTCCTTCCTTCCTTCCTTCCTTCCTTCCTTCCTTCCTTCCTCCTTCCTTCCTCCCACCCTCTCTCCCTTCCTTTGTCCTTGGTGATCGCTCCTTCCTTTCCTTCCTGTTTATTCTTTTTACTTCCTTCCTTCCCTCCCTCCTTCTTTCCTTTCCTTCCTGTATCCTTTTTCCTCCCTCCCTCCTTCCTTTATCCTTTTCCCTCCCTCCCTCCCTCCCTCCTTCCTTCCTTTCCTTCCTGTATCATTTTTCCTTCCTTCCTTCCTCCCACCCTCCCTCCCTCCTTCCTTTCCTTCCTGTTTATTCTTTTTACTTCCTTCCTTCCCTCCTTCTTTCCTTTCATTCCTGTATCCTTCTTCCTCCCTCCCTCTCTCCTTCCTTCCGTTATTCTTTTTCCTCCCTCCCTCCCTCCTTCCCTCCTTCCTTCCTTTCCTTCTTGTACCTTTTCCTTCCTTCCTTCCTTCCTTTCTCCCACCCTCCCTCCTTCCTTTCCTTCCTTTATTCTTTTTTCCTTCCCTCCCTCCCTCCATCCTTCCTTCCTTTCCTCCCTCCTTCTTTACTTTCCTTCCTGTATCCTTTTTCCTCCCTCCTTCCTCCCTTTCCTTCCTTTATCCTTTTTCCTCCCTCCCTCCTTCCTTCCTGTTTATTTTTCCTTCCTTTCCTTCCGGTATCCTTTTTCTTCCCTTCCTTCCTTCCTTCCTTCCTCCCTCCCTCCCTCCCTCCCTCCTTTCCTTTGTCCTTGGTGGTCCCGAGCTTGGCTGTTTTCCTGCAGTTATTTCACTTTTCGTTTTTTCTTTTTGGATTCCTTCCACAGTGAATTCAAATAGAATTGTAGGCCAAATATATATATTTTTAAAAAACTCATAATCCTTCTTGCTTCCTTGATTTCATCCTCAATCACATCCCTCCCTACTGTTTGGCTCCAAGACAATTAAAATTGCACCTCTTTGATTCATAGCGATTATCCTGTATACTTCCTTTAATTGTGCAATTTATAATGTTCCCTTGCGGTGGGTAAGATTAGAGTTCCTTAAAATAAATGTTTCATTTTTAAAGCCTCATTTATCTCACTATAATTTTTTAAAAACGGAGCAACAGGATTCATCCAAAGATTCTTTCAAGAAGTCACCAAAATTTTATTTACTTGTAATCCAAAGATTCTTCTTTGTTTTCTTCATCATAGTTGTCGCAGACAAATACGGCTATTTTGATGCTGGGAACATGATTAATAGAATAATTATTGACATGGAATATTGCATCCAAATTTGGTTGCCACAATAGAAAAGAGATGTTGAGACTCTGGAAAGAGTGAAGAGAAGAGCAACAAAGAGGATTAGGCAGCTAATCATAGGCTAAAACATAGAAAGAAAGTTTGCAGGAACTGGGTCTATATAGTCTAATGAAAAGAAGGATTGGGGTGAAATGATAGCAGTGTTCCAATATTTGAGGGGCTGCCACAAAGAAGAGGGGGGGTCAACCTATTGTCCAAAGAACCAGAAGGGACCAAACTGAGTCCCCAGATGATCGCTAGTGTTGTGGTCCGCCAGCAGCCTGTGGAGCTGGCAGCGGAGTCGGACAGTGATGAGGCTGAGGAAGAACAGGGGCCCGTCCTGGAGGCTGGGAAAGGCCCAGATGAGGGCTCTGCATCGGAGGCAGAGATGGGGCCAGGGCCATCGGGGAGTGATGTGCGGACTCCGGAGCCTCCAGAGGCTGACAGTAGAGAGGCAGAGGAACAGGAGGAGCCTGTTCCTAGTGCACGTATGAGAAGAGCTGCCAGAAGGCAGGAGCAGCTAAAGCAGAGAGGACGACTCAGGAGTAAGGCCAAGAGATGAACTAAGGAAAATTTCCTGACAGTGGAACATCTTACCTCCAGATGTTGTGGGTGCTCCATCCCTGGAGGCTTTCAAAATGAGACTGGACAACCATTTGTCGGAAATGGTATATAGGGCCGTGATGGCGAACCTATGGCACCCATGCTCGAAGTGGCACGTGGAGCCATGTGGCCTGGCACATGCGACATCACCCGTTCCTCTCCCGGGTTTCTGGCATGCATGCATGCACGACGATCAACTGGCCTTTTTCCATGTGGCAATTCCAGAAACTAGAAGATCTTCTTCACGTAAGCATGCACACTGGCCAGCTGATCGTAGCATGCTCATGTGTGCCAGAAACCCGGAAGAGTAACTGGCTGGAACTTGAAGTTCAGTAGCTGAAACCGGAAGCTTATTTTCGGGGGGGCGTATGCACCCTGGGCAGTTCCTGTTCCGGGCTGCAGCCCAGATGCGAGCGCGCTCCCTTTTTGGCACTTGTTGCCAAAAAAGATTCGCCGTCACTGGTATAGGGTCTCCTGCTTGATCAGAAGGCTGGACTAGAAGACCTCCAAGGTCCCTTCCAATTCTGTTATTCTGAGATTTCTTGCCTACTACATTCTTTTAAAATGACATTCAGATGTCTGTGAAACATCTGGAATTCTTGGTTGTTTTTCAAGCAACTGTGAAACCGCATATTTTGGTGAGTTGTCTTCCTTTCCATCCACTGATTTGTTGTGTATAATATGGTTGTGGTCATCAGTTCAGAATGAGGGGAAACAAGTTCCTCCCTCTGGATTAGTTTTCTTTGCTAAACCAACAAAACTGTCATCCAGTCACATCTAATTGACTACTTACTTACTACTTACACACTCCATTATACCATTCCTGACCGGTTGCGACAGCATCAGAAGGCTATTACAGAATACTTGTGGCTTGGGGTTGAACTGTGAGGTCCCTGGTGCTCTTTGAGCTTGATGGTTTTCGTCTCATTACACAACTAGGTAACGTCATCAGTGCTAGAAAGGAGAATATCTGTAGCTCTGGGTTGAAATCTGGGGTCCTTGATGTTCTCTAAGCTTGGTCGTTTTCTTGCAAATGTTCATGATCCAACTAGTTTATTGATCAAACTAGTTAACATCATCAGTGCTGGAAGGGAATGGGGAGGAAGAGGAGGAGGAGGAGGAGGAGGAGGAGAACAAGGAGAACAAGGGGAACGAGGAGGAGGAGAAGGAGGAGGACAATTGCGGGGTCCTTGGTGCTCTCTGAGCTTGGTTGTTTTCAGGCAGGCATTTCATGACCCAAGTAGGTAACATCATCAGTAGAGTAGTTCAGTTACCCAGTTGTGTAATGAAACATCCGCAAGAAAAACTACCAAGGACCCCACAGACTTATATTATTTTATCTGTGTCACAGCGTTGGGTTTTGGATTATGTTACTACTGGTTCGCCATGCACGTGCACGCTTCGCCTGCCTTCCTCACATGTGGCCAGCCTTCCATGCATGTGGTTTGCTCACGTGTGTGCCTTTCTGTGCATGTGGCCGGCCTCAAAAACATGCCTAAATAGAATGATATAGAGCCGGGGCGGGCCCATCCGCAATTTCCGCTACCGGTTCGGGCAAACCGGTCTAAACCGGCTGAATACCACCTCTGCTGTGTCACCTCTCTTACATTGATTTCCAATTTGCTTGTAGGTCCAATTCAAGCTTCCAGTTGTCACCTTTAAAGCCCTACATTATTTTGGGGTAAGGTTATCTAAGAATGGTCTTTTCCCAATTATATCTACTCAACCCATCAGAGTGGGGAGGCAGGATATATTATGGTTCCAACTCTTATGAAGAGCCATCTGCTGGGGACAAGAAGAAGGGCCTTCTCCGTGGTGGCTCCCTTCTCGTGGAACATCATCCTGGTGGAGATAAGTTCAGTCCGTACTTTGACACACTTTTGAAAGGTCTTTGTTTCTGTCAATGGACCTGGGGACGGACCCCAGGCTGATTCAGTGCCCATCAAGTTGATTGTTGTGGGGTGTGGCTTATTCAGTTTTGTATTTAAGGTTTTATTTCTCTAAAGTGACCAGAGTCAGCGTCACAGCCGTATAAATGATCCTAATAAATAATAAACGATAAATTTTATTTATATTGTGTTGTGTTACGTATTGTATTACATTTTTGAAATAACCACAAGAGTTTCACATTCACAGAAGGAAAACACTCTATTGTTACCACACAAAACCAAGATTAGGATAACAAGGACTTAAAAGAAATACCCTGAAGAAGAACATAAATGATGCTGTTAGAAGATATTTGCTAAATCTCCCGATGCATTCTTTTATCCTTAAAAAAATTGCATGGGGAGAGGTTTTGTATATTTTTCTATTATGTAAAGCCTACAAAGGTGTGATTGTCAATCAGACTAATTCAACACTCAAGCAAAAAAAAAAAAGCAAAAAAACACTAACAACAGTTCTATAAGATCTGCAAGAACTCCCGAGAAAGAAAATTGGAAAGTGAAGCTGTGACTTTGCATTTATTTAACACAAATATTTAGTGCTCTCTTTATTTGCTTTGGTCAGTGATTCTCCATCAAATTAAAACTTTGAGTAGGAGACCAAAAGTGTCTGCTTTTGATATAGTGCTCTGCAATACTTTTTAATGTCATTTTTTTTTTGAAGGTCAGAGGAATCCTTCCCAAATTTTGAGCAGACATAAAAATGGAAGGAATGGATAAAAACAAAAGACAAAGGCTAACAATTTTCGGACAGAATGCAGAATAAAATAAATTTCTGTCAAGCAATTTCACGGCAACTGTCCAAATGAAATCAGAGACACTGACACAAACTTGTAGTTTTATATAAATAAATATATATTTTTCAAACAGCATACAGAACACACATATATGCATAATACATACATACATACATATACAGTCAGTGTGTGTGTGAGTGTGTGTGTGTGTGTGTGTGTGTACACCAGAGGTGGGTTTCAGCAGGTTCTGACCAGTTCTGGAGAACCGGTAGCGGAAATTTTGAGTAATTCGGAGAACCGGTAGTAAAAATTCTGACTGGCCCCACCCCAGGGGTGGGCTCTAAAATTTTTTACTACTGGTTCTGTGGGCGTGGCTTATTTTGTGGGCGTGGTTTGATGGTCATGTGACAATTCTTTAGGATTTAGCAGAGTTACTGATCCACCAGGCTTTTAACTGCTTGCAGAGCTGTACCGATCTATCCATTTGTTTTAGGAGGTACCAGTCTACTCATTTGTTTTTGGAGGCACAGGTCTACTCATTTGTTTTTGGAGGCACCAGTCTACTCATTTGTTTTAAGAGGCATCGGTCTACTCATTTGTTTTTGGAGGCACCGGTCTACCCATTTGTTTTTTGAGTGCACTGGTCTACTACCACGCTGCCTTTTAACACTGATCAGCTATAGGGCGGCCCTTTGAAGCCCCACGGCAAAAGTTTAAACAGTTTTTTTTCCTTCTAGCTGATCAGCTGGGACTTAGGAGGCAGCAAATAGATTGGGGGCCAAATAAAAAGTAAGAATAACGCGGGGGTGGGGGCAAGGGAGGGCCCAGCTTCTGAACAAAGAGAACCGGTTCGGTGATGTCATATCGTCACCGCTACCGGTTCGACCGAACTGGGAGTAACCCACCACTGCCCCACTCCCATCTATTCTCTGCCTCCCAAGTCCCAGCTGATCGGGAGGAAATGGGGATTTTGCAGTAACCTTCCCCTGGATTAGGGAGGGAATGGAGATTTTACAGTATCCTTCCCCTGGAGTGGGATGGGAATGGAGATTTTACAGTATTCTTCCCATGCCACACCCACCAAGCCACGCCCACCAAGCCACACCCACAGAACTGGTAGTAAAAAAAGTTGAAACCCACCACTGGTGTACACACACACACACACACACACACACACACACGTGTGTTCTGTATGCTGTTTGAAATAAATATATTTATTTATATAAAACTATAAGTTTGTGTCAGCGTCTCTGACTTCATTTGGACAGTTACTGCACAATTCCCTGACAGAAATTTATTTTATTCTGCATTCTGTCTGAAAACACACGCACACACATATTTAACATCTATATTTACATTTTTCCCACCTTCTGATAGTTCTGTATGCTGTTTAAAATTTACCTCATGATATTCTTGTATTCCTGACTATCTCCTCTGCAGTAAATATAGATGTTATACACACACACATCATCATCATCATCACCATCAGGGATGGGTTCTACTTACATTTACTGCCGGTTTGCAACGGGATCGCGCACATGCGCTAGCTTTGCACACATGCATGCCTTAGTTTTGTGCATGCACCTTGCTTCTGCACATGCGCAGATCACCGATGACAACATCCGGGGTGGTGGGCAGGGCCTCCCACCAGTTTTACTACCAGTTCTTGCGAACCGGTCCGAACTGGGGACAACCCACCACTGCTCACCATCATCCTTTTTTAATGACCCCATAATCCCTTGCCAGGTGGAGTCTGGGCAACTGAAGGGAGCTAGCTGAGTGTTTGAATGGCCGGATGCCCTTCCTGTCACCAATGCGGAGTTTTGTTCAGCAGATACATTCTCATTGTGCCCAGAGAAAGAACTATTTGCTTCTACCTAGGATCAAACTCACAGCCTTCTGATTGTGAGGCGAGAACTCGACCTCTAGGCCACCACACCACTACACACACACACACACACACATGTATGTATATATGTATAAATACATGTATGTATAAATACATGTATGTATATATGTATAAATATTTAACACATATATCATGAGGTAAATTTCAAACAGCATATAGAACACTCAGAAGAAAAAAGCGGGAAAAAAGGGAAACTCCCCCTTTATACCCCACAGCAACCAATCACAGCACAGATTGCCTCATGCAGGAGCCATACCGCTCCGATCAATCAACTACAACTGTGTGTTCTGGCCCATTGTACGCTTTACTGTTCCAGCTATTAAATTTAATATCCGTAGAAATTCAACAGACACCCCTTGAATATCCTGCATTTAAGAAGAAGAGAAATTGAATATTAGGGTCACGGAAAACTTGGCCTGGCAGTGTGATGTGATTGTAAAATCAGGGGGAACAACTGTTATATGCTGCAATAACAATTTTGAGGTCACTGGAAACCAGCAGCACTTTTTCATACGGCTGTTGACAAAAATAGGATTGCCAACAGGATCGCCAACGTCCGATGATGGACATGGCACAAGAAGAAGAAGGAAATCATAGTTCCATTTTATTTCAAGTGTACTACAGATAGTCGACCATTTGTTTAGTAACTGTTTGAAGTTCCACTTACTGAAGTTTCTTGGATGAGGAACAAAATGTTTTCAAAGAAAAACCAGAAAGTCCAGTTGCCTCTTGAAAAAAAAAAAAACAACCTTTGGGATATACAAGTAGTCCTTGACTTATGACCAGTTGAAAAGGGACTCTATGAAAGAAACCCCCCCACCCAGGCCTATTTATTACTCGATTTCAAATTTCTGAGGAGCTTCACCCCTCCCCCACATTGACATGACATGATCTCATTTTGGACACTTGGTAACAAACCCACATTTATGACTGTTTACAACATCCTGCAGTCATGTTGTCATGATTTATGATTTTTTTTAATGGAAACGGACATTTATTTTTGATTTCCAGCAAAAAAACCACTCATCGGATAAAATTGGATTTGCTTAACGACTGAAGGGTTTTCTTAACAACTGCTGTGCTCGCTTAATGACTGCCACATTCATTTAACCGCCGCTGTAAAAAAAAAATTGAAAAATCAGGTGCGATCACATGGAACTCATTTAATGACTACCATGACTTACAACCATAATTCCGGGCTCAGTTATGGTTGTAAGTTGAGAACTACCTAAAAGGTTCACTCAGTTCATCATTTTATTTATGCTCTTCGAATTGCTTACTACCATCTGTTCTGTCCCCGTCCCACACGCACACACACCAACAGATGTCCAAGAGTTAAAAACCAAACCAGCCGACAAAATCCTTTTCTTTATGATAACGGAACTTGGCAGCAACCTAGTGGCTGCCTGCCAAGAGTTTATTACTCACGAAGAGATAACTTCTCTCCGCTTCTGGTACATCAAAGTAAAATATTCAATAATTACAGAGTAACATAAGTCCAAATATAATTCAGCAAAGTCTATAGCAAAAGTCCGACAATGCAGAATGGCGTGGAAGCTTTCAGCTTTGTTCATCACAAGGCTTGACTTGCCACCACGCTCCCTTTTATATCCTGTGGGGTGTGGTCCAGTGACTCAGCCTAATCTCGGGCACGCCTTTTCTTCTGTTGCGCGCGCTTATCTCTGCGACGCTGTCGAGGATCCAGCCAAGACTCATTACCCTCATCACTGTCCACCTGTGGCTGCGTGGACGTGCTTGGCCCCGGCCCTATCTCTTGCCCTTCGGCGGACACCGAAGGCATTGCCAGAGAGGAGGGTCCTGGAGAGGGAGGCCTTGCCAACTCCTCTCCTTCACTCTCGGAGTCCTCTCCTGCCGATAACACAGGCTCAGGTAACAGAGCCACAACACCATCTTCTCAGAAGTGTAACACCATAAGAAAAAAAATTGGAATTCAAGTACGATTAAAACTGGAATCTTATTTAGTATAGTATTGATCTGTGGAATGGCGTCTAACCTTTCTGGAGAAAAAAAAAATCATACTCTGTCTAGATTCTCTTAGAAACAGCGGCCAGTGTATGAAATAAAAAATAAAACATGTTTGAAATTTTCAAACACACGAAGAGGCAGATGCTTTCACCGAATAGTTTATTTCCCATAGTTTTATTTAAATCAACGTTAATTTCAGAATTATTTGATGCTTCCTGATGAACTTCTGTTTTCATCAAAGTCCTTGGCAAGGACACCAGAGTTCTGGCTTCTATTCATATACTATATCAACTTTATGGATTATATTGGTACCTTCAAACTATATTTGCTGAACGCATGGAAAAGATGAAAACAGTGTGATTATGAGAAGAAGGACTACAGTAGAGGTGATATGATAGCAATGTTCCAATATTTGAGGGGCTGCCACAAAGAAGATGGGGGTCAACCTGTTCTTCAAAGCAACAGAAGGCAGGACAAGAAACAATGGATGGAAACTCATCAAGGAGAGAAGCAATTTAGAACCAAGGAGAAATTTCATGACAGTGAGGACAATTAACCAGTGGAACAACTTGCCTCCAGATGTGCGCACTCCATCACTGGAAGTTTTGAAGAAGAGATTGGACAGACATTCATCCAGAATGGTATAGGGTCTCCTGCTTGAGCAGGGGGTTGGACTAGAAGACCTCCAAGGTCCTTTTCAACCCTGTTATTCTGTTATTCCTGACAGTGGGAACAGTTAAATAATGGAACAGCCTGCCTTCAGAAGTTGTGGATGCTCCATCACTGGAGGATTTCAAAAAGAGTTTCGACAACCATTTGACTGGGATTGTATAGTCCTGCTTGAGCTGGACTAAAAGACCTTGAGTTGGACTAGAAGACCTCCAAGATTCCTTCCAACTCTATTATTGTCACTCTGTTATTCTTGTATTCTGTAGAAAGCATCAACTCAGTACTGTACATTTGTAAAAATATGGAGACATTTTGTATGGAAATTTACCCACAAAGCCCAAATACACGAACAGGTGAAAGGAATTTGTAAATTATTATTTGATTGTCAGATTTATTCTTAAACTCATACAGAAAATTGGGAGGAAGCTACCACCAGTTCTCCAATCATGGTACTGTGATTTGTGCTGGTGAGCTCTTCAGGGAAGAAAGGGATATTTTATTTATTTTTATTTATTTATTAGATTTTTATCCCACCTTTATTATTTTTATAAATAACTCAAGTCCTTCCTCCTCCTTGAGATGGGTTGGGTTGAGAAAATGACTGGCCCAAAGTAACCCAACTGGCTTTCATGCCTAAGGTAAGACTAGAACTTCAAGTGATTGGCCCAAACTTACCCAGTCAGCTTTGATACCTAAAATGGGACTTGAACTCACAGGCTCCTGGTGATTGGCCCAAAGTCACCCAGCTGGCTTCCATGCCTGAGGTAGAACTAGAACTCACAATCTCCCAGTGATTGGCCCAAACTTACCCAGTCAGCTTTGATGCCTAAAATAAGACTTGAACTCACAGGCTCCTGGTGATTGGCCCTAAGACACCCAGCTGGCTTCCATGCCTGAGGTAGAACTAGAACTCACAATCTCCAAGTGATTGGCCCAAACTTACCCAGTCAGCTTTCATGCCTAAAATGGGACTTGAATTCACAGGTTCCTGGTGTTTGGCCCAAAGTCACCCAGCTGGCTTTCATGCCTGAGGTAGAACTAGAACTCACAATCTCCAAGTGATTGGCTCAAAGACACCTAGCTGCCTTTGTTGCCTAAAGTGGGACTAAGATTCACCATCTCCTGGTGATTGGCCCAAAGTCACCCAGCCAGCTTTCATGTCTAAGGCAGGACTAGAATTCACTGCCTCCTGGTTCTTATCCTGGCGCCTTAACCCCAGGCCAAACTGACTCCCTACATATCCTTTGTTTTACCTATCAATTCCTACGCACAATGCAACCCTGAATAATTCACACTGGATCTCATTGGCCAGGTGTATTGGTTAGGAAGGTAAAGGGTTAATGTTCAGAAAGTTGGAAGCTGAATAATAAAACCTTATTAGTGAATTGTTTAAACTAGGGGTCTCTGAGACCTGCATAAATCTCTCTCTTCCCCCACCCCCACCCCCCAGAATGCAGAAATGAAGGACCAAGTGTCCTTTATCCAGGTAAGACCGATCTGGGACTATCCATCTGCTCATTGTTAATTATGCCTTAAAATAGTTCTGTTTCTTTCCCACCCCAGAAATGTCACATTACTTGTTTGTTCCACTTCAATGTGGCAACTTTATTCTTTTGTCAGTTATTCCATTTTCTTAATGGGGAAAAACAAAATGGCGAGTTAATCCCTTCTACTTTATTGGGCCCTTCATCCCCAGCCATTAGACTCATAGAATCAGAGGCCTGGAAGGGACCCTGGAGGTCCTCTATTCCAACCCCCTGCCCAAAACAGGAATCCTTATGTCACCTCAGGCAATTTGTTGTCCAATCTGTTTTTGAAACCTCCAGGAATGGAGCACCCACAAAACCAGGAAGCAAGCTATTCAGAGTAACACAATAACAGAGTTGGGGGGGGACCTTGGAGGTCTTCTAGTCCAGCCCCCTGCTCAAGTAGGAGACCCTATGTCACTTCAGACAAGTGGCTGTCCAGTCTCTTCTTAAAAACCGCCAGTGATGAAGCACCCACAACTTCTGGAGGCAACCCCTTCCACTAGTTAATTGTTCTCATTGTTAGGAAATTCCTCCGTAGTTCAAGGTTGCTTCTCTCCTTGATTAATTAATTCCATCGATTAGTTATTCTCACTATCAGAAAATTCCTCGTTGTTTCTAAGTTGGTTCTCTCCTTCGTTTATTTCCATCCATTGCTTCTTGTTCTGCCTTGGAGCTCTGGAGAATAGGTTGACGCCCTCTTCTCTGTGACAGCATCTCAAATACCGGAAGAATTCTACCATATCTCCTCTAGTCCTTCTCTTCTATAGACCAGACAGTGGTGGGATTCAACCGGTTCGGATCGGTTCGGACGAACATGTAGTACCAATCTGCGGGGGGGCCTGCCCACCAGTGGTGGGATTCAAATTTTACTACCTGTTCTGTGGGCGTGGCTTGGTGGACATGGCTGTCAGGTTTCAATATCATCTCAAATAAATTGCACTCCCAAACAATTAATCTTTGCTGAAATATTCCATTTATTGAGTACGACAGATCTGGCCCCGACTTCGTCGTAGCCGATACTAACCATCTGACCCCCAAACCCTTCCCTTTCCGTTCCCCAATTCTCATCTTCTCATTGGCCATTTTCCAAGTCAGTCTCCCCAGCTTCTGACCTCACCCCACAGGAATGTTCCCCCCTCCCATCCCATCTCCTAGGGGATATTATCTACGGAGAAAATAAGTAGGTGAAAAGTCAAGCCTCGTCTTTTTATGGCAGCATCAGAATACTGACAATGGCATAGCTTGGTAGGCGTGGCTTGGTGGGTGTGGCAGGGGAAGGATACTGCAAAATCCCCATTTCCTCCTGATCAGCTGGGTCTCAGGAGGCAGAGAATAGATGGGAGCAGGGCCAGCCAGAGGTGGTATTTACCGGTTCTCCGAACTACTCAAAATTTCCACTACCGGTTTTCCAGAACTGGTCAGAACCTGCTGAAACCCACTTCTACTGCCCACCCATCCACCTGGATACATTCCTGTCCTATATTGCTGTGTTTTTAACACCGCATGCATGCGTTGATGGTGCATGCAAGCAAATTCCTGTGTTTTGTGACACTGCACGCATGCACGGATGGCACGCACGCACATTTCCCATGCTGGGCAAACCGGTTGTTACACTTTTCAGTGTAACCGGTTGTTACACCTCTGAGAACAGACACAACTAGTTTCCTTAACCGTTCATTGTATGGATTAACCTTCAGACCTCTGAACATTCCTGTTGCTAAGAAGATTTTTTTTTTAAAGTATATATATATATTCTGATGGGTGCTGAAAGAATGCAGGATAAGAAGTCACCTAAACAACACAACTTTGCAAGCGAAAAGGAAAAAAAAAACAAAAAAAAAAGGCCTCTGAAAGTATAGCTTTCTTATTTTGTGATTTTATCACCCTGATTATCATTTCACAAGGTTTGTTTTTTTTTATTTTCAGTTCACTATCTCTCATATAAAAAGACCCCCTCACCCACCCACACACCCCTATGCATTTGTCTCCCCCCCCTCAACTACGCTAGATTTGCAAGTGTGATAATTAGAGCTGTCGGTGGTAAATCCCTTACCCCAGCTAAAAATACCAGCTGAAATGGTGTGATAAAGGCCTCCCTGGATCTCTCACTTTGGGTGGTGACGGTGCAGCCCAGGGAGAGCTGAGAAGACAAGATGAAAAGTAAAGCATAGGGAGGAGGGGGAGAGAGTAGGAGGTGTCATCTACTGAACTTGCTTGTGTGAGATCTTCTCCTGAAGACATCTGACCTCTTTTAGAAGAACCAGGGAAAGAGAGAGTGGTTACAATTATACACCTTTAATCAATCTGCAGCTTAAAATAGGATTTTGGTGGTCTTTGTTGTTGTTAGTTGAGAAGTTGTGTCTGACCCATTGTGACCCCACGGACAACATTCCTCCAGGCCTTCCTGTCCTCTACCATCCCCTGGAGTCCATTTAAGCTCACACCAACTGCTTCAGTGACTCCATCCAGCCACCTCGTTCTCTGCCGTCCCCTTCTTCTTTTGCCCTCCATCGTTCCCAGCATTAGGCTCTTCTCCAGGGAGTCCTTCCTTCTCATTAGGTGGCCAAAGCATTTGAGTTTCCTCTTCAGGATCTGGCCTTCTAAAGAGAAGTCAGGGTTGATCTTCTCTAGGACTGACCGGTGGTCTACCCAAGAGTTAAATTCTCACAAATAACTGCAGGTGAAGCTTCAAAGAAGTGCTTTGTTCAAAGTGAAGGACCTCTTCAAACCAGCTTCATAAAACGACGCCTGTCCTATCCATCCAGTTTCAGACAGCAAAGGAATACTGTTACGTTGAGTCACTTCATCTGCTACTGACATGTCCAGTGATGGTCTGTCTTATGTGGCATATTTGGGGCAAGAACATCCATGAATATTTTTGGAAAAAAAAAAAACAATTTCATCTTTCTGAAACTAGGACTAAACTTTAAATCATGAATGAAATCTCGTTACTGTATGGACTTTGTGGAGATTTTATGCCATGTCATCATGCTGGCTGGTAGGGCTGGTGAAGATACACCGATAATCTTTTAATATATTTATAACCTCTACCTCATCCAGTGTCAAATAATTTAACAACTGGTTCTCTGCCCTAATGACCAGCTGGGTGGGCGTGGCCATGATGGGTGTGGTCAGGGTGTGTGACAGGCAGCACTTGGCCTTCTGTACCCCCTGGGAAGAAAAACGGGCTGCGGGGGGACGCGCCTCTCCCCCGTGCCCTGTTTTGGGCCTAGTAGGCCTCCCTGAAGCCTCCTGGGAGCAAAAACAGGCCATGGGGAGGCATGCCGCCCCTCCACACCTCATTTTGGGTCTAGGAGGCCTCCCTGCACTTACCTGGGAGCCAAAATGGGGCATGTGGGGACTCCTGGAAGGGATGGGGCGGGTGGGGACAGGGCCAACCAGCAATTTAACTACCTGTTCACCCGAACCGGCGCAAACCAGCTGAATCCCACCACTGACGTCATCTGAATCTCAAGGCAAATTGAGTTTCCCGTCAATAAAAGGGATAGAACAGTGAAATAATGTTAAAACACCGAAGCCTGCATAATACGATTAAGCTGCCAGAGACATGTTGTTCAGTCCTGGACATCCATTCTACAGAAAAGCAGAGCAGAACCGATGGCTGTCAGTTCTCTGGAAAAAGACCAAGAACCATGGTGGATAATCATGCCATTTGACAGTTTCCAGACATGGTTGCCTCTCACAGGAGCTTCTGGCAACATGAACCGAACTTCGATTCCAGGAGCATCCATGCTATAGCTTGTAATTTGTAATGAGGCCGTTTCAGTGAGACAGGGAGTCTGAGTCAGCGTAAGCCTCCAGATGAAATCTTCTTAAAGGGCAGGGACATCTAAATCAAAGGAAAAGGTGGAGCAAATTCAGTGGGAGATAGCAAATGAGGTGGAGAAGATACGGCCATAAATTTTAGATTGTTCCGTTCTTATTTGTTAGACGTTCCTTACTTTTCCTACAGCAGGTCATGGCAGTGCCTCCCCCCAAATTATTCAGAGATTCACAGCAATTAGCAGATTGTTTGTAGCATATTAAGGGATGTGGTGGCTCAGTGGCTAAGATGCTGAGCTTGTCGACCAGAAGGTTGGCAGTTCAGCGGTTTGAATCCCTAGCAGCACCTAACGGAGTGAGTTCCCATTACTTGTCCCAGCTTCTGTCAACCTAGCAGTTCTAGGTAAAACTGCTATTTTTCATAAAAAATGCAAGTAGAAAAATAGGGACCACTTTGGTGGGAAGGTAACAGTGTTCCATGTGCCTTTGGCATTTAGTCATTCCGGCCACATGACCATGGAGAAGTCTTCAGACAGCGCTGGCTCTTCGGCTTTGAAATGGAGATGAGTACGACCCCCTAGAGTCGGGAATGACTAGCACAGATGTGCAAGGGGAACCTTTACCTTTATGTAGCATATTGTATGTAACAGCCAAACACAATTTGGGATATTAGTCAAGGCATCAGGCTAGAAACAAGGAGAGTTCCACCTTGGATCCAAAGCCAACTGGGTGGCCTTGGTCCAGTCAACCTTTCTCAGCCCTATGAAGATGGCCATAGCCTACTATTTCTCAAATATTGGCATGAAAACTTTAGGGACTTCTCCAGGCGATCTCCAGAAATCAAGCTTGAATTGAAGATGTGCACGCACACAACTAGAGTAATACAAATGTATTACTCCAACACACACAGGTTGCATTATGTCCCACATATCTTCTGGAATTGCTCTGTTTTCAATTGTTGTATCTGCTAGCCCAGCCTATTTAGAACAGCAGGCAAAGCTGGGGCGGTAGAGCTGTAGGTAGCCCTATGGAAACCAGTTTCCCACCTCAAAACTGCACAATCGGATCTGAAGTCCTCAAGAACATCTTCCAGCCTATTTGGTGAGTTGACAATCCCATACTGTAAACAAGTGACAATTGTAGGAGAACAAAGATTGGGCAGTGGTGGTGGTGGAGTTAAACGTGTCATCAGCTTGGAGTCATTATATTGCCACAAATGATCCAAGTTCAGCCGCCCCTTGAATTCCATTGGTCCTTATTTGGCATGGATTCAGATTTGAACTTTAGCTGTCTAGATTCCTGTATATGTTCTGCCCCAGCTATGGACCCCAAAGAATGCAGCACGCACAAAGTCTGTACAAACTTTAGTTTACTAAATTAAATCAGTCTTTTTCAAACAAAGGCTGTTAATTAACTTTCTTAACAGGAGCCTGGATAGCTCAGCAGACTAATGCATTGTAATTTAACTCCAGCTGTCTGCAATTAGTAAGTTCGAATCTTGCCAGGCTCAAAGTTGACTCAGCCTTCCATCCTTTCTAAGGTGGGTAAATTGAGGACCCAGTTTGTGGGTGCAATAAGCTGACTTTGTAAAAATATACAAAAGTATGAAGGCTATTGCTTAACGCATTGTAAGCCGCCCTGAGTCTCCGGGGAAGGGCGGTATATAAATCAAATTTTTTTAAAAAAAAACAGCCTACAAGAATCCAAAGAATAAATAATCGTAATCTTATTATGGTTGGCAGAAAGCCCAGAAGCAATTTGCAGAGAACTAAGATCCAGACGCGAAGGAGAGTGAACGAAGTTGTTCCCTGCAAATTGCCTCAGTCGTCGTCCTTCCTTAAATAGGCTAAGGGAGTGGCCAATTAACCCCAAGCCTTACTCTCGAGGAGACCTCCTTCTGAGGAACCACTCCTGCCTTTTGGCAGTTCTGCGCGCCCGTGCATTGAGAAGAGGCTCCTCCTCTTCTTCCTCTTCACTTATGGGAGTTTCTGAAGGTCCTGGCTGAATCCCCGCTTCTGGCACCACATCTTCTCCAGCCTCCTCATTGTCTGACTTGAGTGCCAGCTGCACAGGCTCCTGGCACAGCACCACACCAGCTTCCTCGCTGTTGGAATCAGCTACTAGCTGCACAGGCCGCTGATAAGCCACAACAGTATAATAATAATGCTTGAGCAAAGAAAACCCTTCTGAATTGCACCCCTAGAAACTTACTGTCCTCTTCAGCATCAATGCTCTTGGGCCCTACAAGTTGTCCTCGTGGAGGGTAACCATCTAAATTTCAGAGAGGTGAAGGTTTTTCACAGCCTCCTTCTGCCGCTTTCCAAAATCATGTTTCATCTAAAGTGATTTTGTGATATTTTCTCTGATGGTGAAGCTTGCCGCCAGCATCGATTTTGGATGTGTAGGGATTTCATCCCCACCTGACTTTCCTCTACTATCCTCCCAAGACTTCACAACTGAGGCTTCTTATTTTCACACCCAGCCTTGTTTCTCTTGCTGCAGAAATTCATTCTCACAAACATCTGAGTTTTTTTTTTTAATTTGATTTATATGCCGCCCTTCTCCGGAGACTCAGGGTGGCTTACAATGCGCTAAGCAATAGCCTTCATCCTTTTGTATATTTATACAAAGTCAATTTATTGCCCCCACAACCTGGGTCCTCAATTTACCTACCTTAGAAAGGATGGAAGGCTGAGTCAACCTTGAGCCTGGCGAGATTCGAACCCTGCAGTAATTGCAGGCAGCTGGTCTTAATAACAGGGTGCTTTAGACCACTGTACTACCAAGGCTCTTTTAGTTTGATCCATTGCCAGCAGTGGACAATCCTGAGTAGGATTAGCACCTCATACAGAGTCTGTACGGATTCCCTGTATAAATGGGGCACAGCATCCTTCCCTCAGTGTGACTGTGCGGTTCCATGTCAAATGGTAGATCACATCGTGACCTGTTGAAAGTCGAAGGCATATAATGGTGGACCACATCTAGTCCAACCCACCGCCCAAACAGGAGACCCTACACCAGTGGTGGGTTGCTCCAGGTTTGGTCCAGTTCTTGCAAACTGGTAGTAAAAGCGGCAGGAGGCTACGCCCACCCCAGGGGTGGGTTCTAAATTTTTTTACTACTGGTTCTGTGGGTGTGGCTTATTTTGTGGGCGTGGCTTGGTGGAGGGTAATGTGACTGGGTGGGCATGGCCAACTTTTTTTTACTTTTAAAAGCATTTTTTCTACAACCTTAAGAGGTTGCAGAAAAAAAATGCTTTGAAAAGCCTCTGCCGATCAGGCAACTCAGCTGGGATCGTCAGAGGCTTTTAAAGGCATTTTTTAAAAAACACCTCTTCGGCTGAAGAGATTGCCGAAAACAATGCTTGGAAAAGCCTCTGCCGATCCCAGCTGAGCTGCAGGATCATCAGAGGCTTTTTTTTTTTAACTTTTAAAAGCATTTTTTCGGCTGAAGCGGTTATAGAAAAAATGCTTTTAAAAATAAAAAAAAAAAGTCTTTGATGAGGTGGACGGGGTAAGCGACCGGGCCAGGGACCAGTTCTGGGGTGTGGCCAGCCAATGTTATTACCAGTTCTCGGAACTACTACAAATTTTTACTACCTGTTCTTGCGAACCGGTGTGAACCGGGAGCAACCCACCACTGGCCCACCCGCCCGGACGTCATCATGATCTGTGCATGTGCAAAAGTTTCCGTGCTTCCATTACGAAACGGTAGTAAAGGTAAGTGGAGCCCACCCCTGCCCTACATTATTTCTGACAGATGGCAGTCCAGTCTCTTCTTGAAAGCCTCCAGTGATGAAGCTCCCACAACTTCCAAAGGCAACTTCTGTTCCATGGGTTGATTGTTCTCAGTGTCAGAAAATTCCTCCTTATTTCCAGGTTGAATGTCTCCTTGATCAGCTTCCATTCATTATTTCTTCTCTGGCCTTCAGGTGCTTTGGAAAATAGCTTGACCCCTTCCTCTCTGTAGCAGTCCCTCAGATACTGGAACACCGCTATCAGAAGGTTCAACACCATTTCATGTGAAGGTAAGAAATATAACAGAAATATAACAAGAGCCTTGATGGTACAGTGGTCTAAGCACCCTGTTATTAACACAGTTGCCTGCAATTTACTGCTGGTTCGAATCTCTCCAAGGCTCAAGATTGACTCAGCCTTCCATCCTTTCTAAGGTAGGTAAATTGAGGACCCAGTTTGTGGGGGCAATAAGCTGACTTTGTATAAAATATACAAAAGGATGAAGGCTATTGCTTAGCGCACTGTAAGCCACCCTGAGTCTCCGGAGAAGGGCGGCATATAAATCAAATTAAAAAAACAAACAAATAAACAAACAAACAAAAAAAAAAAACAGCCAAGCAGAGAAAGCTAACTCTACCCTAATCACTAAATGTCTGGCTTTTTTTGCCAAAACGTGTCGCAGGCTCTGTTGATACAGGGAATGGCTGTTAATTACTATGGCTGCATTAAGTTGGATGCAAAAAACAATTGGATGTTCCTTATCCAAGTAAGCTATTGCATGGACCCCATGAAGATGAAAAAATGGAGAGTCAGGAGATATTACCCAGGTGAAACCAGAAAAAAGGGACAGATACCTATAGAAGAGAATGGGAGTGGTGTGGTGGCCTAGAGGTGGAGCTCTCATCTCACAATCAGGAGGCTGTGAGTTCGATCCTAGGTAGAGGCAGATATTTCTCTCTCTGGGCACACTGAGAATGTATCTGCTGAACAAAACTCCGCATTGGCGACAGGAAGGGCATCCGGTCATTCAAACACTCTGCTACCTCCATTCAGTTGCCCAGACTCCACCCCGCAAGGGATTATGAGGTCATTAAATGAAGATGATGATGAATACCTATAGAAGAAAATATTTGTAGTTCAGGGTTGAACTGTGCGGTCCTTGGTGCTCTCTGAACTTGGTGGTTTTCTTGCAAATGTTTCATTACCCAACTAGGCAACATCATCAATGCTAGGAGAGAGGGAGGTGATGATGATGATGATGATGATGATGATGATGATGATGAGGAGGAGGAGGAGGAGGAGGAGGAGGAGGACTTGGTGCTCTCTGGTTTGCTTAGGATGCTTAATACACAGAGACTAATTCTGAAATTGCAGAGCCATCATATGATTGATTATCTGCCATCAAGTCGGTATTGACTTTCAGCCATCACATAGGTGACCTTCTCCAAATCGTGTTATATATTGCATGAAACAACAAGCAGGTTTAAATCAGGTTTATGTGTTACCCTAGTCCCACCACTTTTGGGGCATGAGGGTCCCTAGCATTTCAACCAAGGATCAGATGGGGCAACTTGTCCCCAAAGGAATTGTGCACTCCCCACCACTGTAGGAACTAGGAGAAGAGAGAATGTCCTGGGAATGCCTCTTGAGGTGTGATGACCCCCACCTCAAATTTTATTTATTTATTAATTTAATTTGTATACCGCCCTTCTCCCAAAAGGGACTCAGGGCGGTGAACAGCCAAAATTAAAATACATACAATACAAAAGTTAAGATAATTAAAAAAGATTAAATCAATCAGCCTCCCATTTTAAAACCCCAAGTCTATAAAATTTAAAAAAATCCCATTAAAAACCCTTTAGGCTAGGGCGACTTGCTGGAATAAATAAGTCTTCAGGGCCTTACGGAAGGTCCGGAGGTCCGGGATCAGTCGTATTCCAGGAGGTAGCTCATTCCATAGGGAAGGAGCCCCCACAGAGAAGGCTCTCCCCCTGGGGACCATCAGCCAACATTGCTTGACCGACGGCACCCTGAGGAGGCCCTCTCTGTGAGAGTGTATTGGCCGGTGGGAGGTTATCGGTAGCAGCAGGCGGTCTCATAAGTACCCTGGCCCTAAGCCATGGAGCGCTTTAAAGGTGAGAACCAACACCTTAAAGCGCACCCGGAAGACCACCGGGAGCCAGTGCAGCTCGCGCAGGAGAGGTGTCACATGGGAGCGCCACGTCGCTCCCATAATCCCCAGCGCGGCCTCATTCTGGACCAGTTGGAGCCTCCGGGTGCTCCTCAAGGGGAGCCCCATGTAGATGAATCCACCTGGAAGACATCTACCTGCAGTTGTGTTTGTGTGTGTTGCTGATCCTTGAAAAATAGAGCTAATAAAAGTTGTGGCTCAATTAAATTCATGAACTGGCACCTCACCTTTGAAGACTCAGAATTAGGGTGTGAGGAGAGGCCTTAATCAGGGCCTTCAATGGCTTTAATCAGTGGCTTTCAAGAAGGACCATTTTCTGGCCCATCAACCCTATTTCATCTCTTCAGATTTTCTCATTGCTTAAGGCAACATTATTGTTTTGTTTTTTTTTCTTTGTTCAACCACAAAAACACTTAGCTCCAGAAAATCAACGGATGACATTTGAAGATGACATTGGATGGGGATTTTGATTTGAGAAAATATAAAATAAAATATGATTCAGCCTCTCTGTTAGCTGTTAGGCTGTTATTTATATGAGGAACATGTTCCTTATATTGGACCTGCTGTAGGGCAGATTCATCTGATTTAGGAGTTCAGAAAATTTTCTTTCTTTCTTTCTTTCTTTCTTTCTTTCTTTCTTTCTTTCTTTCTTTCTTTCTTTCTTTCTTTCTTTCTTTCTTTCCTGCCTCCCTGCCTCCCTTCCCTTTTCAAGCATACATTTTCTTCCTCCCTCCCTCCCTTCCTCCATCTTTCCTCCCTCTTCCCTCCTTTCTTCCTCCCTCCCTCCCTTCTTCCTCCCTCCCTCCCTCCCTCCCTTCCTTCCTTTCTTCCTGCCTGCCTGCCTCCCTCCCCTTTCAAGCATACATTTCCTTCTTCCCTTATTCCTTCCTCCGTCCTCCCTCCCTCTCCTCCTTTCTCCCTCCCTCCCTCTCTTCTTTCTTTCTTTCTTTCTTTCTTTCTTTCTTTCTTTCTTTCTTTC
>NW_026844077.1:4989025-4999870 GCF_029531705.1 Pantherophis guttatus | reverse complement strand
TAGAATAGAATAGAATAGAATAGAATAGAATAGAATAGAATAGAATATTCTTTATTGGCCAAGTGTGACTAGACACACAAGGAATTTGTCTCCAGTGCAGAAGCTCTCAGTGTACATACCAAACAACAGACTAATAATAATCACACTAATGATACCAATAACAGAAGGTAATAGAAAAGATAAAAAGGGTAATAGTAATACAGCCATCCTAGATAGGTAAATATCCTTAGACATAAGAGAGTGCTGTGGGAATCAGTTGTTCAGCAGGATGATGGCACAAGGGGAAAATCTGTCTTTGTGTCTAGTTGTTTTGGCATGCCATGCCCTACAACGCCGTCCCGAGGGGAGGAGTTCAAACAGTTTATGTCCAGGATGTGAGGAGTGTGTAGATATTTATCTCAGCCCTCCTTCTGACCCATGCAATAAACAGATCCATCATCCAGAAAAATAATAATAAGTAAAATAACATTTTAAAGAATGAAATACAAAGAATAACAAAATAATTTCAAAAGATCATCCGGAAAACCTGGTTTGCCTGATGCGCCAACTCAGAAAGCTCAAACTGCCCAAGGAGCTGCTGATCCAGTTCTACAGAGGAATTATTGAGTCTGTCATCTGCACCTCCATAACTGTCTGGTTTGGTTCTGCAACCCAACAAGTCAGAGACAGACTTCAGAGGATCATTAGAACGGCAGAAAAAACAATGGCTACCAACCTGCCTTCCATGGAGGACCTGTCTACTGCACGAGTCAAAAAGAGGGCTGGGAAAATATTTACAGACCCCTCGCATCCTGGACATAAACTGTTTCAACTCCTACCCTCAAAACGACGCTATAGAGCACTGCACACCAGAACAACTAGACACAAGAACAGTTTTTTCCCAAATGCCATCACTCTGCTAAACAAATAATTCCCTCCACACTGCCAAATTATTCACTAAGTCTGCCCTACTATTAATCTTCTCATCATTCCTATCACCCATCTCCTTCCACTTATGACTGTATGACTGTGACTTTGTTGCTGGTATCCTTACAATTTATATTGACTGTTTCCTTATGACTATCATTAAGTGTTGTACCTGATGATCCTTGACGAACATATCTTTTCTTTTATGTACACTGAGAGCGTATGCACCAAGACAAATTCCTTGTGTGTCCAATCACACTTGGCCAATAAAGGAAGGGGTTGTAACCAAGTCAGATACAGAAAAATGTGAACTTTGATACGTGACTTATTAGCTGTTGCTAATTTGGAAAGGTTAAACCTTGTGGAACCACTCTAGGAAAGAAAGCAAAAAAAAAGACTTGTGGTCAGAATGTTAAAAGTTGTTGCCTAGAGCAACATTCTCTCTGACCGACGTTAACCCACTCTCTTGGTTTTCTTTCCTAAAAAAGGTGGGAAGCGAACAAGCTTTCAAATGAAACAATGCAAATTGAACTCACATACTTCCAATTTGTTGCCGCAGAAAGCCATGCTGTTGAAACCTGAAATTTGATTTTCTGGCTCTTATTTGCCTGGATTCGATCAGCGAGTCATTTTTAAGGCTGCACAGTAATTTTTCTTAAATGCGCAAAGGGTGGTTTTAAATCAAGCCTCTTTAACTTTGTACAAGTCACCGAGAAATGCTAAGACTGGGTTGCAAAACTGTAGACAACTGGCTGACACCAGCAAGCTACATCTGTCACACTCTAGTGGCCAACTGGATTTTTGCAGATTTGCTGTGATAACCTTATTTTAACTCTTAATATCCAAGGACAAGCTGTTGGCCTTGGATACAAGAGTACTCTAATTCTTCTGTCATGGAGGTATTCTTCGCCAGGACCATCTAAGGTCCATCTTGGACCAAACTGGAAAACACTTTCATTGACACATTTTCCCACTGTTTTTCCAATGTTATCATTTGGCATTTATATTAATTGTTGTGAGGTTCTTGCTGCTTTCTGAGTGTGGCTGTTTTCTTGCAGATGTTTAATTACCCAGGTAGGTAACATAATCAGTGCTAGAAGGGAGTGGGGTTTGTGGTGGAGAGGAGGAGGAGGAGGAGGAGGAGGAGGAGGAGGAGGAGGAGGAGGAGGAGGAGGAGGAGGAGGAGGAGAACTGCTCCTGATACCACTCTATAAAGCTTTAGTAAGGCCACACCTAGAGTACCGTATCCAGTTTTGGTCACCATACTAATAAAAAAGATGTTGACACTCTAGAAAAAGTGCAGAGGAGAGCAACCAGGATGATAAGGGGACTGGAGATTAAAACATACGATGAACTGTTGCAGGAACTGGGCATGGCTCGTCTAGTGAAGAGAAGGACCAGGGGAGACAGGATAGCAGTCTTCCAATATTTGAGGGGCTGCCACAGAGAGGAGGAAGGGGGTCCAGCTCTTTTCCAAAGCACCCAAAGGCCAGACAAGGAATGATGGATGGAAACTGACCAAGGAGAGATTCAACCTGGAAATAAGGAGGAATTTTCTGACAGTGAGAGCAATCAACCCATGGAACAGAATTTGTCTTCGGAAGTTGTGGGAGCTTCATCACTGGAGGCTTTCAAGAAGAGACTGGACTGCCATCTGTCAGAAATGGTAGTGTCTCCTGCTAGAACAGGGGGTTAGACTAGATGATCCCTTCCAACTCTGTTATTCTATTCTATTCTAAGTGGAAGGTATATTCCCGTCTGAGAGAAGATGACACTACAATGGTTTCAACAACCATTTGAATGTGATGGTGTAAGGTTCCTGCTTTGAGTGGGGTGGTTAGACTAGAAGACCTCTGAGGCCCCTATGATTGTATGTTCTATATTCTAATCTTGCATGGTAATCTACATGAGGATTGTGGTGTGTGTGTGTTTTAATAAAGCATTGTCTTTCAAAATTCCAACTCTTTGTAAAATAGGTAGGTTAAGCAGCGTTCAAACAGATCTTTGTCTTCCAATCTGTTATGTTCCCTTTATCTGCTCCTTTCTTGTAAATTCTCACTTGATTGATTCTCCGGAACATGTCATTTGAATCAATCTTCGTTCCTCTTCCTTGCATGTCAGGGACAAGATATTTTTCACTGAAGTGCATAAGGCATCCCCTTGGCATTTCCAGCTGATGCTTATTTAAACCTAGCGTAATTTTAACAGCTGTTGTTTTTTTTTAAGAAACAAAACAAAGAACAAAAGGGATCAAGCACTTTGCAAGAGAAATAACCTTCATTTTTTTTAAAAAAAAAACCCACTGGAGATCCAAGACTGAGCAGCACTGAAGCCGAAATAACGCACATTGATTCAATTCTCAGCGTGACTGGTGATACGGCTTGACTAAATGGTTGTAAAAAGAGTGGTAGAACACAAATGAAAATGTTTGCTCCAGGGGTGAAATGCTCCCGGTTCGGACCGGATCGCCCGATCCGGTAGTGATGGCGGCAGGTGGTTCGGAGAACTGGTAGCAAAAATTCCTTCCCCCCCCCATGGCCCACCGAACCCGCGCGATCATCAAAGGCTTTTTTTTTTAACTTTTAAAAGCATTTGTTTTACAACCTCTTCAGCCAAAGAGGTTGCACAAAAATATGCTTTTTAAAAGGCTCTGACGATCCCAGCTGAGTTGCCTGATCGTCAGAGGCTTTTTTCTTTTTTAAAAAAAGCAAAAAAAAAAAAAAGCTTTTAAAAGAAAAAAAGCCTCTGATGATCAGGCAACTCAGCTGGGATCATTGGAGCCTTTTAAAAGCATTTTTTTTTTTACAGAAAAAATGCTTTTAAAAGTAAAAAAAAAGTTGGCCACGGCCACCCAGTCACATTACCCCCCACCACCAAGCCATGCCCACAGAACCGGTAGTAACAAATTTTACATTTCACCACTGATTTGCTCTGTTGTACACACACACACACACACACACACACACACAAATATCCAGGCATACAGAAGAAGAGGTCCTGAACTGGAAAATGGGCAAAAGTGATATGAAGCTGGTTCGGACCAATTCGCCTGAATCGGTAGTGGAAATCGTGGTTGAGCCGTCCCATCCACCCCAACTCTATGCCATCCTTCTTCGGCATGTTTTTGAGGCTGGAACCATACATACAAAACCTTTGCCAGACCAGTTCTTGAATACAGCTTGTCTGCCTGGAATCCACACTGTATATTCGACATTAATACAATTGAGCGGGTCCAGAGGTATTTCACGAGAAGAGTCCTCCACTCCTCTGCTCACAACAGAATATCTTATGCCACCAGGCTTGAAATTTTGGGATTAGAAAATTAAGAACTATGCCACCTTCAGTCTGACCTAAGCATAGTAGGCACACAAAACTGCCTGTTACAATGTCCTACCTGTCAACGACTACTTCAACTTCAACCACAATATTACACGGGCAAACAATAGATACAAACTCAAAGTAAACCGCTATAAACTCAATTGCAGAAAATACGACTTCAGCAACAGAGTGGTCAATGCCTGGAATGCACTACCTGGCTCTGTGGTTTCTTCCCCAAACCTCCCTAGCTTCCACCTCAAACTGTCTACTGTGGACCTCACCCCATTCCTAAGCGGTCCGTAAAGAGGGTGTGCATAAACGCATAAGCGCACCAGCGTGCCTACCATCCCTGTCCTACTGTCCCCATTTATTTGTACTCATTTTATTTCCTCATGTCCATGTTTATACTTATACCTGTTATCTCGTACATGTTTGACAAACTAAATAAATTAAATAATAAATAAATAAAATCTGAAGGCAAAAGAAACCAGTTTTAGACCCAGAAATGGCATCTTTAAATGGCTTTTTTTCTTGTGCTAAGCTGAAAAGGAAGGACTTTGTTGGAACCAAATGTTGCCGAACAAGACAAAAACAGCTTCTGCAGGCAAGACAAATCTTTTCTCCGTGTATTATTCGGAATTTCAATGGAAGCCGTTTATTCAAGCGGGAAGAACAGCCTAGATGACAAAGCTGGTGGACAAAGGCATCTCTGGAGCTTCATTGTTGTCTCGCTTGTACTCCCTTGGAAAGAAAGGAAGCCCACGGACAGTGTCCATTGTCTGAGGACATGATCCCGAGATTACACAACGGAGAAGGCCACAAACACACCCACTTAGGGGTGGGAGTGGGGGCGCAGAGTTCTCTCTTTGCAAAAGTGTGGGAGACTTCCTGAACCCTACCTCCTGCTGAGCTTTTGGAGTTGGGCTGAATGGAGAAGGAAGCCGAATATAATGGGGGACCAACCAGATCTGTCAAGCCTCAATGGAAGAGGAGGAGGAGAAGGAGAAGGGAAGGAAATAACAACGGACAAGCACACCCCATTGCTTGGCTCCTGAGCAAGTTGTCAAGAACTTCGCGTGGCTTCCTGTTTCCTTCCCCTCCCTGCATGGAGCTCCCTGATCAAGACATTCATTGAGGAATTGTCCAAGGGGGGACGGAAGTGGACGGCAGAAGGCAAAGCAGGAAATAGGCTGACCTGACCTGATTTGCAACCGGGGAGATTTGAGGGAGGAAGAGGAGGAGCGGAAGGCTTTGTTATTGGGACATTGTGGCTTGGCTGAGTCACTAACTAATGACAGGGTTGTGTCAGGGTTCCAAAAAACCCCCCACCCCCAACTAAATAAAACTCCAAGACTATCGATTCCTCAAAGTTCCACTGCATTAGAGATGTCATGTTGGCACATCTGGGAAAACCCCGAATCTGAAAGCTTCCAGGTTTTCCCCCACCCAGTTGAAAGTTCATAACCCTGTTCCACACCCACAAGCTCTTCACATGGTCCAATCCATTCTTCAGACTCAGCTGGAGACAATCCCCAGTCACTCCCATTTGGTACAGGCAAATGTCCTTGACTCCCAGAGTAAGGAATGTTGTTAGAGCCGTCTGTTGTGGCTCCATTACCTGAGCCTGTGTCATCAGCAGGAGAGGACTCCGAGAGTGAAGGAGAGGAGTTGGCAAGGCCTCCCTCTCCAGGACCCTCCTCTCTGGCAATGCCTTCGGTGTCTGCCGAAGGGCAAGAGATAGGGCTGGGGCCAAGCACGTCCACGCAGCCACAGGTGGACAGTGATGAGGGAAATGAGTCTTGGCTGGATCCTCGGCAGCGTCACAGAGATAAGCACGCGCAACAGAAAAAAAAGCATGCCAGAGATTAGGCTGAGTCACTGGACCACACCCCACAGGATATAAAAGGGGGTGAGGTGGCCATTCAGACTCTGTGATGGACAAAACTAACTACTATCGAGTCACATTGCATCTTTGGAAACAACATTATCTGCCTTGGATTTATTTTACGAACTGGACAATTCTTGACTGTGGGTATTTTGTTTATTGAGTAAAAGTTCTTGGCAAGCAGCTACTGGGTTGCTGCCAAGTGTCTTATTGGAAGAATTGGTTGTCTGCCAGTTTATTTAACCCCCGGCTGTCTGTTTGTGTGCGTGTGTGAGACGGGGACAGAACACCGTCTTCCAAAGTGAAGCCGGATCATTTTCCTGATCAGTTAAATCTCACAAGATTTGGTTCTCCCTCCTTCCTTCGCTCCCTTATGGTGTGTCTTGGAAAACGTGCAGGCTTAACATTCTGCCAAGCTCAGCTCCCAACTCTATTTCACCAGTGGCAAGCAAAAAACAACCCAATCATTTCTTAACAAAACCTGCCATTCAAACGGATGAACCTCTTGGAGATTTTAGGAATCCATACACTGAGTATTGCAACAAAACCTTAACTGTCTTTCGTCTCTTCCTCCTCACCACTACCCTAAAGGAAAGACTTAGCAGATAGGGATAGAAAGATGGTGAGGAAAGATAAAGATACTGATATTAATAGCAGTGACTGTGAGAGGGATCTTGGAGTCTTAGTGGACAACCAGCTAAATATGAGCCAGTAGTGTGTGGTGCAGCTAAAAAAGCTAACACAATCCTAAATTGCATTAACAGAAGGATACAATCAAGATCAAGATCAAGTGAGGTACTAATACCACTCTATAAAGCCTTAGTAAGACCTTGAGTACTGCATCCAGTTTTGGTCACCACATTATTATTTTTTTTAATTTGATTTATATGCCGCCCTTCTCCGGAGACTCAGGGCGGCTTACAATGCGTTAAGCAATAGCCTTCATCCTTTTGTATGTTTTATACAAAGTCAGCTTATTGCCCCCACAAACTGGGTCCTTAGTTTACCTACCTTAGAAAGGATGGAAGGCTGAGTCAACCTTGAGCCTGGTGAGATTCGAACTTACAGTAATTGCAGACAGCTGGTGTTAAATTACAGAGCTCTGTCTGTTGAGCTATCCAGGCTCATATATATATATAAAAAATGTTGAGATTCTAGAAAAAGTGCAAAGAAGAGCAACCAGGATGAGGAGGGGACTGGAGACTAAAACATATGAAGAACGGTTTCAGGAACTGGGCATGTCTAGTTTAATGAAAAGAAGGACCAGGGGAGACAGGATAGCAGTCTTCCAACATTTGAGGGGCTGCCACAGAGAGGAAGGGGTCAAACTGTTTCCCGAAGCACCTGAAGGGCAGACAAGGAATAATGGATGGAAACTGACCAAGGAGAGATTCAACTTAGAAATGAGGAGGAACTTTCTGACAGTGAGAACAATCAACCCATGGAAGAGAAGTTGCCTTCGGAAGTTGTGGGAGCTTCATCACTTGAGACTTTAAAGAAAAGATTGGACTGCCATCTCTTAGAAATGATGTAGGCTCTCCTGCTTGAGCGGGGGGCTGGACTAGATGACCTCTAAGGTCCCTTCCAACTCTGTTAATCTGTTATATCTGTTAATCTCCCAGCGCTCCAACAACCCCCTCTTCCAATTTCCCAAGCTAAAATATGTAGCAGTTAGGAAGCTAAAAGGAAAAAAAATGGCTTCCAAAACTGACACATGGACAAAGGGAGGACTTTGTCCTCCGTGGTTTTGTTGACACGCAGGTGATATCACCGGCAGACAACCCAGATGTGAATTGAACTACCTCCGTGTTTTTCCTCGTCTTCTTGTCAGCCAGTCAATGAAGATCATTCTTCATATGTTCTTCCTCAACTTTGCAGTCACTCTGGGGCAGAGTTGGGTTTCAGCAGGTTCTGACCAGTTTGGGAGAACCGGTAGCGGAAATTTTGAGTAGTTCGGAGAACTGGTAGTAAAAATGTTGAGTAGTTCGGAGAACCGGTAGCAGAAATTTTGAGTAGTTCGGAGAACCGGTAGCAGAAATTTTGAGTAGTTCGGAGAACCGGTAGTAAAAATTTTGAGTAGTTCGGAGAACCGGTAGCAGAAATTTTGAATAGTTCGGAGAACCGGTAGTAAAAATTCCGACTGGCCCCTCCCCCATCTATTCTCTGCCTCCCAAATCCCAGCTGATTGGGAGGAAATGGGGATTTTGCAGTAACCTTCCCCTGCCATGCCCACCAAGCCACGCCAATCAAGCCATGCCACGCCCACTAAGCCACACTCACAGAACCAGTAGTAAAAAGTTTTTGAAACCCAGCACTGTTCTGGGGGATTATGGGAATAAAAATCCAGGACTTGACTGGAAAGGACTAGGTTGAAGGAACATTTGCTGAGCAAGAAGTCATGAAAAAGATTTTGCCACGTTGCTTCTCCCAAGTGACAAAGTTTTACAGCATCCTACATATGTTAACCAAACCATGGCCTGCTGATCCACCCTTTTATTTGAAGGCTCTCTTTTCTTTGTCTGTGCCTCCAAGTTTCTATTTTCTTCTGACCTCTCCTTTGAATCTCCTCCCTACCTCCAAGCATGGCTGTGTATTTATTCTGTTCACTTAGGACTATATTCTATGCATCTGATAAAGTAGGTTGTGATTCATCACTGCTTATAATAAATGCCTTAGTCACTAAAATGCCAAACGATTCTTGATTGTTTTGCTGTTTGGTTGAAGAAGGAGAAGGAGGAGGAGGTCACCTACAAGGTCCCTTCCAACTCTGTTATTCTATTCTATTCTATTCTATTCTATTCTATTCTATTCTATTCTATTCTATTCTATTCTATTCTATTCTATTCCTTCCATTCCATTCCATTCCATTCCATTCCACTCCACTCCATGTTCTTCTCTTCTCTTCTCTTCTCTTCTCTTTCTTCTTCTCTCTTCTCTTCTCTTCTCTTCTCTTCTCTTCTCTTCTCTTCTCTTCTCTTCTCCCCTCCCCTCCCCTCCCCTCCCCTCCCCTCCCATTCCATTCCATTCCATTCCATTGACCATTCAAAGTTATGCTCAGCAACTGACTCATATGATGGTTGCCACATCCCAGGGTCATGTGATCCCTTTTGCGACCTTCTGACAAGCCAAGTCAATGGGGAAGCCAGATTCAATTAACAACCATTTAACAACTGCAGTGATTGACTTAACAACGGTGGCATGAAAAGTCCTAAAATGGGGCAAAATTCATTCAAACAATGAATTCGTTAGCTGCAGAAATCTTGTCCTCAATGGTGCCATAAGTCGAGAGCTACCTGTACATATGTCAGCTCTGGAAAGTCAGCCTTCCTTCAGTGAAAAAAATGCTTCCTTGACATCCATCCCTCCACAGTTCTCAAAGTACCAATAGTCCTTGACGTATGACCCCAATTGAGCCCCACATTTTGGTCACGAAGCGAGACACTTGTTAAATGATTTTTGTTCCATTTTATGACCTTTCTTGCCACAGCTATTCCGCGAGTCACTGCAGTTGTGTACCCTGTTTTCCCCAAAATAAGACACCCCCTGATAATAAGCCCAATCAGGCTTTTGAGCGCATGGCAATAAGGCCAAGCACTTATTTCAGGGTTCAAAAATATATAAGACAGGGTCTTATTTTCAGGGAAACACTCTATCTATTTTTCTATCTATCTATCTATCTATCTATCTATCTATCTATCTATCTATCTATCTATCTATCTATCTATCTATCTATCTATCTATATCTCTCTATCATCTCTGTATCCGTCCATCCATCCATCCATCCATCTATCCTGTTTTCCCCAAAATAAGACATCCTCTGATAATAAGCCCAATTGGGCTTTTAAGTGCATGGCAATAAGGCCAAGCACTTATTTCAGGGTTCAAAAAATATATATAAAACAGGGTCTTATTTTCGGGGAATCACAGTAGTTAGGAACATAGTTATTAAGTGAATCTGGCTTTCCCACTGAGTTTTCTTATAAGAAGGTCGCAAAAGGGGATCACATGACCCCAGGATGCTGCAACCATCATAAATACATGCCAGTTGCCAAGCATCTGAACTTTCATCACAGGACCATGAGATTCTGCAATCCTTCGTGCCATTGTAATGTCGAACCATCACGAAACGAATGGTTGCAAGTCTAGGTGTCAACTTGCAAAGCTTTCAAGTTGCCATAAGCAAGAGGGAGGGAGAAACTTCACACTAGGAGTAGTTACTTCGGTTGTCGCTGAGTTATGGAGAGAAGATGTGGATTGTGGAGGACATGATCAGCTGTGTCCTAAAATGAGGAAGTCAGCAAGCAGTTTTTTCAGATGGCTCTGGCACACGTGTCACCTACCTAAAACTGAAGAAGAGGAAAGAGATCGGCTGTGCCGGGACTGCAACCAAGTTGGGAAAACATCAAGGAGAACCTTTGTAGCTCAGGGTTGAAATGATGGGTCCTTGCTGCTCTCTGAGCTTGGTGGTTTTCTGGCAGATGTTTCACGGCCCGACTAGGTAAAATCATCAGTGCTAGAGGGAGTGATGTTTTCTCTTTGTTTATATACAAAAGGCTTGCCCTGTCAGTGTGGGTGGGAGCAAGTCATTGGTATATAAACAGAGAACAAAACCCAATCTAGCAGGGATGAGGTTACCTAATTGGGTAATGAAACATCTGCAAGAAAACAAGCTCAGAGAGCACTAAGGACCCCACAGTTCTCCTCTTCCTCCTCCTCCTCCTCCTCCTCCTCCTCCT
>NW_026844077.1:4883954-4988719 GCF_029531705.1 Pantherophis guttatus | reverse complement strand
CTTCTACTTCTACTTCTACTTCTACTTCTACTTCTACTTCTACTTCTCCTCCTTCTCCTCCTTCTCCTCCTTCTCCTCCTTCTCCTCCTTCTCCTCCTTCTCCTTCCCTTTCCTTCTCTTCCACCACAACCACCCTCCTTCTCCTTTTCCTCCTCCTCCTCCTCCTTCCCTTTCCTTCTCCTCTTCCACCATCACCACCCTAGTTCTACTTCTACTTCTACTTCTACTTCTACTTCTACTTCTACTTCTACTTCTACTTCTCCTCCTTCTCCTTCATTCCACAAACACCACTCCCTTCTAGCAATGATGAGGTTACCTAGTTGGGGTAATGAAACCTTTGCAAGAAAACAAACCAGCTCAGAGAGCACCAAGGACACCACAGTTTTCCTCTTCCTCCTCCTCCTCTCCTAACTCTACCCCCTTCTAGCACTGATGATGTTATCTAGTTTGGGTAATGAAACATCTGCAAGAAAACAAACCAGCTCAGTGAGCACCCAGGACTTCGTCATGTATTTCTGCATTGAGAAGGACACTTGGTCTGATGGCCTCAAATCTCATTTTCATCCCCACGGTTCCAATTCAGCTAAGATTTGCTTTAGCCCAGGGAGCCTGTACCTTCCCAGATTTCATCGAAGTAAAACTCAGCTACCATCAATAATGGCCATGGACACAAGGTATGGGATTCAACAATCTCTGAACAGTGATGAGTCTTTGAACCCTACTTAACGCCGTTAGACACACCAAGGAGACTTGAATCTGCTAGAGTCCCCATTTTTTGCACAAAACCAAGTGAAACAAGTCATTCTGCCCCCATTTCTCTCATTTTCAAGAACCTGATATTTCATCTTGAGGTCTACAGTGGTGCCTTTTTCTATCTCCCCCTTCCCCCCTTCCCTTTGCCTGTAGCTCTCGGTAACAATTGCCAAGGTAACAGCATCTTGCTCAGAGTAGCACCAAGTATTTGGCAGCGCTTGCCCTCCCAAATGGGGGGGGCGTATGCAGCGCCTGCGATCCCAATGGGATTTCTAATCAGAGAGTCATCGACCGAGTGGGTGGACACAGAGACTTAGACTCAATAAGCTGACGCTGGTGGTGGAGATGGAAAGATCTCTTGCTGGTGGCTGGCAGCTGGAGCCCTCGGGCATCAATAAACCCACACCACTTGTGAAGGACAAAGTCTCACATCATTTTGGGTGGTGGGTGGAGAATGAGGCAGGCAGCTGCAGGAAAGATCACTGGAGATCATTAACTTCGGCTCCACCATGAGTGGCTTGCTTTACCAGCTAGTAGCAGGGAAGCCAACTCCAGCTTGGGAGCTATGGGCGAGAAGCAACCTAGAACTGAGGAGAAGGTTCCTGACAGTGAGAACAATTAACCAGTGGAATAGCTCAGGGGTGTCAAACTCAAGGCCTGGGTTCCAGATCCGGCCTGTGGGGTGCTTAGATGTGGCCCGTGGGGCTGTCCTGGAAACAGCAAAGGACCAGCCCGCGGTGCCTCTGCCAGTGAAAATGGAGCTAGGGAGGATCGTGTGCGCCCCTCCCGAGCTCTGTTTTCACTGGCAGAGGGTTGCAGGAGGCCATCGCAACCGAAAACGGAGCTCAAGTACCCATTTTCGCTGGCAGAGTGCTCTGGCTACCACAGGTGCCCCCGACACACGTGACATCGAGCTGTCCATGCCCACCCTGTCCACGCCCCCCCATCCCCCCCCCAAGGTCAAACACAACCCTGATGCGGCCCTCAATGAAATCGAGTTTGACACCCCTGGAATAGCTGGTTCCTTCGAAAGCTGTGGATTCTCCATCACTAGACATTTTCAAAAAGCAAGAGGTTGGATTAGAAGACCTCCAGGGTCCTTTCCTACTCTATTATTCTCTGTTCTATGAGTGACTTGGAACCAATTGGGAGCCAACTTCAAATTTTTTTGGCAGGTACCAAGACAAACAGAGTGTCGGAGAAGGACTGGAAGAACCAGGGGGTGGAGTGAAAAGAGGGATCAGCCTAGAATACCTATGTAGTCACAAGTGGCGTAAGTGACTTTGAATTCTGCAGACTCTTATCTAATTCTAAGCAGGTGCTGTTACTTGAGAAGTTTCCTGTGCATAGGCTGTTCAGCAATCAATCAGTTTATTTGGACTTTCATGAGTGGACCTAGACTTTCATGCTGACACTGAGCATCCCATCTCAGTGCTGAGAAACTGGATCTCATAACTAATATTTAACTACCCAGCCACCTACATCACACTAGCATAGAAACGTTATAATTGGAAGGTAGCACAAGAACTATCTAATCCAATCTTCTGCAATGGATAGAAAAGCCAATTAAATGAACTTTAAGATTCAGCTATCCAGCCTCTTCTTTAAAACCTCTCAAGAACCCACAACGTCCACAGAGAGAGCGTACCACTGTTCTATAGAACAGAACAGAACAGAACAGAACAGAATAACAGGGTTGGAAGGGACTTTAGAGGTCTTCTAGTCCAGCCCCCTGCTCAAGCTGGAGAGCCTACACCATTTCAGACAAATAGCTGTCCAATCTCTTCTTAGAAACCTCCAGTGATGGATCACCCACAACTTCTGGAGGCAAGTTGTTCCACTGATTAATTGTTCTCATTGACAGGAAATTTCTCCTTCCTTCTAGGTTGATTCTAGTTTCCATCTGTTTTTTCTTGTCCTGCCTTCAGGTGATTTGAAGAGTAGGTTGACTCCCTCTTCTTTGTGGCAGCCCCTCAAATATTAAAACCCTGGTATCATGTCACCCCTAATCTTTCTCTTCATTAACCTAGACATACCCAATTCCTACAACTGTTCTTCATATGTTTTATCCTCCAGTCCCCTCGTCATCTTTGTTGCTCTCCTCTGCGCTCTTTCTAGAGTCTCAACATCTTTTTTACATCGTGGCGACCAAAACTGGGTGCAGGGTTCCAAGTCTGGCCTTACCAAGGCTTTATAAAGTGGGTTTTTTTTAAAAAAATTGATTTATATGCCGCCCTTCTCCGGAGACTCAGGGCGGCTTACAATGCGCTAAGCAATAGCCTTCATCCTTTTGTATATTTATACAAAGTCAGCTTATTGCCCCCACAAACTGGGTCCTCATTTCACCTACCTTAGAAAGGATGGAAGGCTGAGTCAACCTTGAGCCTGGCGAGATTCGAACCTGCAGTAATTGCAGGCAGCTGGTCTTAATAACAGGGTGCTTTAGACCACTGTACTACCAAGGCTCTACCAAGTATTAACACTTCACGTGACCTTGATTCTATCCCTCTGTTAATGCGGCCTACCTTCAAAACACTTTTCTTTATATCTAATCAAAATAAGCTAACTTCAGTGTGTACCCATTGCTCTTAGTCCTCCTTTCTGTGGTTGTGGAAAGATCTTCCAGATCTTTCAAAGAAAGAAACAATAGATGGAAACTGAACGAAGAGAGAAGCAACCTAGAACTAAGGAGAAACTTCCTGACAGTGAAAACAATAAATCAGTGGAACAGTTTTCCTGTAGAACTTATGGGAGCTCCAACACTGGAGGCTTTTAAGGAAATATTTGACAACCATGTGTCTAAAAAGGTATAGGGCAGGAGTCTGCAACCTTAAACACTCAAAGAGCCATTTGGACCCATTTCCCACAGAAAAGAAAACACTGGGAGCCACAAAACCCTTCCCGTGCCTGACTATTTCCTGAGCGGCCACAAAACTAGCATATGTAGTTGAATTAAACGTTCTGTTTTCTTCTGAAACTTTTCTTTTCTTCGGTTTATCTGTGGTTGGCCTACCGGGGGTTGAAAGGCTCAATGAATCATGTGCTGGCAGGTGTCGCATATTGGTGGTTGTGACGCATATTTTGAGTGACAGGGAGCTGCAGCAGAGGGGTGAAAGAGCCACATGAGGCTTCAGAGCCGCAGGTTGCTGACCCCTGGTATAAGGTCTCCTGCTTGAGCAGGGGGTTGGTCTAGAAGACCTCCAAGGTCCCTTCCAACTCTGTTATTCTGTATAATTCCTCCACCAAGTCATCTTCAAGGCAGATATTTCATTTCATCCCAAAGTAATAAAATAGCAAGACCCTTGTTAAGCTCCGTTATTACTTACAGTTATTTCAAGGGATATTATATTTCAATCTTTTTTATTTTTTTTAAAGAAGGCATTTCCTCTATCAGATACAACTCTGTTATATTAATTTTTATAAACCTCCAGGGCAGGACTGACCTTAAAAATAAAGAGAGAGGGGAAAAAATAATAAAGCTCTATTACATCGCTTGAAACACGATGAATCTTTTTGTTGTATGGCAATAGGATTATACAATTTAAAAAAAAAATAGAAAGAAATCACGGCTAACATTTATTCAGATACGTCGCCAATGAAAGGAGGGGTGGAATAACCATGGAAACCTGTTACATCGCTTTCTAAATAAAGCATTTCAGAAAACCGACTGCCATTCCACGCTCCCTGGTTGGGCTTCTTTTGCCAAGTGTTGTCCTCGCGTTGTGTAACTGAGTGTGCGATGTTTTTTAACGGAGAGAAATTATACAGTGTACATTGTGGCCGTCCCTTTTCTTTTCTCGAACGACGCTTCGCTTTTAATGCTCCGTTGCTGAGGGAGGGGGGAAAAAAAAATCACCGGCGTTTACCGCAAGTGGCAGAAACTGGGTTTCCATCTCAGCACAAAGAAAGCAATTTCAGTAACCCCCAAAAGTAATCATTTCAGCTTCCTTTCCATTCAAATATTGATCAGAAGCAAAAGATGGCCAGCCTCTGGGAGGAATTCACTCTGAAATGAAACCCCGCTTGGCATTTAATCCAACTTTAAGCAACTATTAGATCCTTACAATGCTTCTTTTGTTCTGCCGGCTGAAGGCAGACGGGGAATCTTAAAGCGCCTGAAAACATTTCTGTCATTTAGTTTGGAGTCAGTGAGACCAGTTTTTCCAGCGTCAATTCAGTTCCATGCTGGTGGCCTTCTGACAACCTGAAACACCAACGACGACTTGGGAATAGATTACGTACAAAGGTCCCTTCGTGCAAACAGAGAAGAAGAAATAGCTAATTTTCAGTTGCTGGCTTTCTAGCTGGGTATAATTCCTGTAATTCTATGTTGCTGCAAAGAACCTTTTGATCGGCGTTTAAGTCTGAATGTTGATGAAGCTGCAGAAGTCCATGAAATGAGTCTAGACAATTATTATGGAATAGCAGTACTGCAGGGGTGAATTGTGGCTGGTTGATGGTATCTTTGTGTTCTTTTATGAAGAGCTGAAGGTGTTCCTCAGCTGGGCTCTTATTATGAGAGCTAAGAAGTTAGCATGGAGGCCCAGAAGAAGGCCTGTTTTCAAATTGGGGTGTTGGAGAAGGTTCTCGAGAGTCTTCTGGACTGCAAGGAAATCCAATCAGTCAATTGGAAATCAACAACTGTCCTTTGGAAGGACAGATCCCGAAGCTGAAGCTCAAATCCTTTGGCCACCTAATGAGAACAGAGGACGCCTTGGAGAAGACCCTGATGTTGGGGAAGATGGAAGGCAAAAAGAGAAGAGGACGGCAGAGGAGGAGATGGTTAGATAGTGTCATCAGCAGGGGAGAAATGCTCCCGGTTTGGACAGGACTGCCCAATCCAGTAGTGATGGCGGCGGGTGGTTCGGAGAACCGGTAGCAAAAATTCCTGCGCCCCCCCCCATGCCCAGCTGATCCGCGCGATCATCAGAGGCTGTTTTTTTTACTTTTAAAAGCATATTTTCTACAACCTCTTTGGCCGAAAAAATGCTTTTAAAAGTAAAAAAAAAAAAAGCCTGGTGTGCTGTCCTTTCCACATGGGTTGTTTTCTTGCCAACATTTCATTACCCAGCTAGGTAACAGCATCAGAGCTCGTAGGGAGTGGAGTTCGCTCTGGTTTTTCTTGGTGGGAGTCTTCTTGGTGCTTCTTGGTTGTTTATGGTTATTGTGTTTGATATTCCTTAGTTATTAGTTGGCTAATAACACCAAGATGAACCATCTTAACCAACAATCAAGAAGAACAATCAACCAGAGACCAACAATCAAGAGGTCAACTCCCAACTCAGACAAACAAGGTTACAGGGAGCAACAGTTCAATCAAGGAACCACAAAGAGGATTCCCACCAACACTGACAGGACAAGTCACTAGAATACAAAATGAGAGCAAACCCCACCCCCCACTAGCACTGATGATATTACCTAGTTGGCTAATGCAACATCAGCAAGAAACAACCAAACTCAGAGGGCATCAGGGACCCCACACTCCTCCTCCTCTTCCTCCTCCTCCTCAACATTCATCATCTTACCTATTGGGTCTTGAAATGTCTGCAAGAAAA
Organism: Pantherophis guttatus; assembly: GCF_029531705.1. The sequence goes on along the minus strand of NW_026844077.1, from coordinate 4,982,411 downwards.
CAACCAAGCTCAGGGAGCACCAAGGATCCCACATTCCTCCTCCTCCTCCTCCTCCTCCTCCTCCTCCTCCTCCTCCTCCTCCTCCTCCTCCTCCTCCTCCTCTGCAAGCCCCACTCTCTCCTAGCACTGATGATATTTATCTAGTTGGGTCATGAAACCTCTGCAAGGAAATCACCAAGCTCAGAGAGCACCAAGGACCCCACAGTTTAACCCTGAGCTATAAATATTATCTTCTATAGGTATCTCTCCCTTTTTTCTGCTTTCACCTGGATAATATCCCCCGACTCTCCATTTTTCATGTTTATGGGGTCCATGCAATGGCTTATTTGGATGGGTAACAGCCAGTTGTTTTTGGCATCCAACTTAATGCAACTGTAGTAATTAACAGCCGTTCCCCGACTCAATGAACATCAACAGAGCCTGTGACACATGTCGTCGGTATTATAACACAACATTTTAGCAAAAAGGCCAGATGTTTAGGGATTAGAGTAGAGTTAGCTTTCTCTGCTTGGCTGTTATATTTCTTACCTTCACATGAAATGGTGTTGAACCTTCTGATAGCAATGTTCCAGTATTTGAGGGGCTGCTACAAAGAGGAGGGGGTCAAGCTATTTTCCAAAGCACCTGAAGGCCAGAGAAGAAATAATGAATGGAAGCTGATCAAGGAGACATTCAACCTGGAAATAAGGAGACATTTTCTGACAGTGAGAACAATCAATCGATGGAACAGAAGTTGCCTTCAGAAGTTGTGGGAGCTTCATCACTGGAAGCTTTCAAGAAGAGACTGGACTGCCATCTATCAGAATTTGTGCAGGGTCTCCTGCATGATTTTCAGTCATCCAGGTCATGCTTTTCTTTTTAAAGAGCACCTTTGGGATAACTATTACCTGGATGACTGAGAAGCTCTACATACTTTTAGCAATACAATTTGAGATAAACACCCTTGGAATGGTGTGGGAGTAGGAATGGGTTTCCAGAGGAAAAAAAAATTGCAGACTCCAGGAACCAGGAGCACCACTCAGGTGACCCTGAGGACACAGATAAACCTCCAAGTGCTTCCACGACCCTCTAAAGGGATGCAAATGACCAGCTGTCTACAAGGAGTATCAATCCTTCCATTCCCCACCATCCAGTCAGAGCTGAAGAAGCTTCTTGGATCAGAAGCGAATTGTGTTCAAAAAAAAAAACCAAGAAAGTCCAGTTGCCTCCTGAAAAAAGCACCTTTGGGATTCACGTGAAATAGTGGTGAACCTTCTCGGAATGACGGTTCATCTGAGAGAGTCATAAATTTCTAGGAAAAATGCTTCGGAAAATCCATCCTTTGGTTCAGAAATCCACCCTGCTGTCTTTCAGACTTTGATCAACTTGAGAGGAGGTGAGGATTATTCATGGAATCGTCCATATTTCCACAGCCCTAACCTTGTGTATAGAATCAATATCCCAAGCTTATGAAATATTAAATTCAGGATAGATTCTCTTTTTAGTAATATGAACTGAACTTGCTGGAATGTGCAATTCCACCAGGTGATTCACAATTTATGGACTGTGGTTTTTGATAATCGTCTTTACCTTACATTCAGTCAGTAATTCCCTTAGTGATACAGTGTATTGTTGGTTTTCGTTCACAACTAATTCATCATGTTTTAGAAGGCTATAGCCTCCATGGCATTTTTAAATTCCGGGTTTGTTTGTCTATTTCTGTATAATATTCTTTTTTCCCCCCAAGTATTCTTAGAACATAGAAAAACAGAGTTGGAAGGGACCTTGGAGGTCTACTAGTCCAACCTCCTGCTTCAGACCAAAGGTTATCCAACCTCTTCTTAAAAACTTCCAGTGTTGGAGCATTCACAACTTCTGGAGGCAAGTTGTTCCACTGATTAATTGTTCTCACTGTCAGGAAATTTCTTCTTATGTCTAAGCTGCTTCTCTCCTTGGTTAGTTTCAGAGAATACTTGAAAGCAAATCAAGGAGAGAGTTACGTCCCTTTGCATCTTTCTTTCTTACTTATTATTTTTTTTTTAATTTTATTAATCATATTTCTATGCAGCCCACTCTCTGAGGACTCTGGGTGGCTTACACCAAAGACAGTCTACTAAATAGCATATTGCCCCCTAACAATCCGGGTCCTCATTTTACCCACCTCGGAAGGATGGAAGGCTGAGTCAACCTTGAGCCAGTGAGATTTGATCTCCTGATCTGCTGAACTAGCAGTCAGCTGAAGTAGCTGCAGTACTTCACCCTAACCACTGTGCCACCTCATCTCTTTTTAAGTATTTATTTATTTATTTATTTATTTATTTATTTATTTATTTATCAAGAACGTATTAGGTAATATACACTGCTCAAAAAAATAAAGGGAACACAAGCAGAAGACATCCGAGATCTGAATGAATGAAATAGCCTTATTAAATACTTTGTTCGTTACATACAGTAGTTTTGTGTTCCCTTTAGTTGTTTGAGCAGTGTATAAACTACTGTATGTAACGAACAAAGTATTTAATAAGGCTATTTCATTCATTCAGATCTCAGATGTCTTCTGCTTGGGTTCCCTTGATTTTTTTGAGCAGTATATATAAGTATGAGCATGGATTGAATACATAAAATAGATACAAATAGAGGAAACATTAGGACAGGGATGGTAGGCACACTGGTGCGCTTATGCACGCCCCTTACAGACCTCTTAGGAATGGGGTGAGGTCGACAGTAGACAGTCTAAGGTTAAAGTTTAGGGGGTTTGGGGAAGAAATCACAGAGTCAGGTAGTGCATTCCAGGCATTGACCACTCTGTTGCTGAAGTCGTATTTTCTGCAATCGAGTTTGGAGTGGTTTACTTTAAGTTTGTATCTATTGTGTGCTCATGTATTGTTGTGGTTGAAGCTGAAGTAGTCATTGACAGGTAGGACATTGTAGCAGATAATTTTATCAGCTACGCTTAGGTCATACCGAAGGCAGCGTAATTCTAAGTTTTCTAGGACCAGAATTTCAAGTCTGGTGGCATGAAGTATTTTGTTGTGAGCAGAGGAGGACTCTTCTTCTGAAATATTTCTGGACATGTTCGATTGTATTAATGTCCGATATGCAGTGCAGGTTCCAGACAGATGAGCTGTATTCGAGAATTGGTCTAGCAAATGTTTTGTATGCTCTGATTAGTAGTGTAATATTACCGGAGAAGAAGCTATGCAAGAAGAAGCTCCTTCACTTCAAGGAGGTGGCACCTACTCCCTCTTTGCAGGAAACAGAGTCTCAGATCCAGAACCACATTGCTCCTATGAAGTTATTCATTTTCACACATGTGCCCATCTTCCTATGTCATGCTGATGACAACTGTTCCATTCCTCATTTTTTGCTCTTTCTTTTCTCAGCTGCCTTTTCTTGCCTGCCTGAGGAACCAATGAGTCACCCAGACAACTCAGAGCAGGGGCAGCCCACTAAGATGCTAGGAGGCCAGCTCCTATTTTTATTTATTGAACATATTTCCATAACTGCCCAACTCAGATATATTGATTGATCGATTGAATTTATATTGCCGCCTATTCATTCATGGTGACTCAAGGCGACTTACATAATTTAATATAGGTGACTCCAAGTGGTGTACAACTCTTTTTTTAATCCACCATATAATAAAACTGTTTTTTAAAAATCCTTAGCCAACCCCCATGGCAGCAGCAACATCATCAAATCATACCCCACTCTCCGTTTTTGCTGGCAGAGGGCTAGCAAAACAAATGAAAAGCGAAACAAAACCAAAGGAGAAATGTTTTTCCCTTTTGCCTTTGAGCATGCAAGAAGGGACAGGAAAGGAGAAAGGGAAAAAGGAAAGACAAGAACAAGAAAAAGAAAGGAAAGATGGGAAGAGAGCAAGGAAGGAAAAAGAAGGAAAGAGGGGAAGGAAGAAGAAAGGAGAATGAAGAGGAAAGGAAAAAGAAGAAAAAGAAGAAAAGGAAGGAAGGAAGGAAGGAAGGGGAAAGAATGAAGAGGGAAGGAAGAAAAGGAAGGAAGAAAGAAAAGGAAGGAAGGAAGGGAAAAGTAAAATGAAGCGGGAAGGAAGAAAAGAAGGAAGGAAGGAAAGAGGGAAGGAAGGAAGGAAGGGAAAGTAGAATGAAGAGGTAAGGAAAAGGAAGAAAAGGAAGGAAGGAAGAAAAGGAAGAAGGGGAAAGTAGAATGAAGAGGAAAGGAAAAGGAAGGAAGGAAGGAAAGAAGGAGAAAGAAGAATGAAGAGGGAAGGAAAAGGAAGAAAAGGAAGGAAGGAAGAAAAGGAAGGAAGAAAGAAAATAGAATGAAGAGGGAAGAAAAGGAAGAAAAGGAAGGAAGGAAGAGGGAGGGAAGGAAGGAAGGAAGGAGAAAATAGAATGAAGAGGAAGGAAAAGGAAGAAAAGAAGAAGAAAGGAAGGGGAAAGTAGATGAAGAGGTAAGAAAAGGAAGAAAGGAAGAAAAGGAAGGAAGGAAGGGAAAGTAGAATGAAGAGGAAAGGAAAAGGAAGAAAAAGAAGAAAGAAGAGAAAGAAGAATAAAGAGGGAAGGAAAAGGAAGAAAAGGAAGGAAGGAAAAAAGGAAGGAGAAAATAGAATGAAGAGGGAAGGAAAAGGAAGGAAGGAAGAAGGAAGGAAGGAAGGAAGGAGGAAGGAAGAGAAAAATAGAATAAGAGGGAAGGAAAAGGAAGAAAGGAAGGAAGGAAGGAAGGAAGGAAGGAAGGAAGGAAGAAGGGGAAAGTAGAATGAAGAGGGAAGGAAAGGAAGAAAAGGAAGGAAAGAAGGAGAAGAAGAATGAAGAGGAAGGAAAAGAAGAAAAGGAAGGAAGGAAGGAAGGAAGGAAGAAGGAAGGAAGGAAGGAAGGAAGGAAGGAAGGAAGGAGGAAAGTAGAATGAAGAGGGAAGGAAAAGGAAGAAAAGGAAGGAAGGCAGAGGGCGAGACTCCTCTGGAGGCCAAGGGTTTGGTGCTTTCCCTGGTCTCGCCTTCCTCCACTGGAGACAATGGATCCCCCCAGCTCCACCTGGACCACCACAGGTGCTCCTGACACGAGTGATGCAGAGCTGGCCATGCCCACCCCACCCCCTAAGACCAAACACAACCCTGATGTGGCCCTCAATGACATTGAGTTTGATCGGCACCTGGTCTGGGGTGCTGGCAATTCCCGCCAGCTTAGTATCATCCACAATTTAAATGCTGGCAGGTCTGATGTAAGAGTCGATATTCTTTTTTTAAAAAAAAATAATTGTTTATTGTTTCTTTTTTAAAAAACAAAAACATAAACGAAACAAGAACAAAAGGCAAAGGAAAAAAATTTCCATTTTACAACAGTTCCGTATTGGTATATATTCACAATTTATATTCCCCCCTCCCCTTCATATTTATTTATTTATTTATTTATTTATTTATTTATTTATTTATTTATTTATTTATTTTTAATTTGATTTATATGTCGCCCTTCTCCGGAGACTCAGGGCAGCTTACAATGTGCTCAGCAATAGCCTTCATCCTTTTTGTATATTTATATAAAGTCAGCTTATTGCCCCCACAAACTGGGTCCTCAATTTACCTACCTTAGAAAGGATGGAAGGCTGAGTCGACCTTGAGCCTGGCGGGATTCGAACTTGCAGTAATTGCAGGCAGCTGTGTTAATAACAGGCTATTAGTCTGCTGCGCCACCAGGCTCTTTATAATTGTGGTTCCCTTACTTCTTACCTATTATTTATACTACTCCTTACTTCTTTATACATTACTATTATGTCAATATATTACTTTACATACATTGTGTATTTAACACCATTTTCCCAATACTTCCTAATTTCTAGATCATCTCTATTGTATATTTTCGTACTTACTATTCCTGTCCTCCAACCATTTAGAGTCGATATTCTTGTCGTGTACATTTAAAAGGTATTCTTTCCCTACAAAGAAAACTTCTGTAAAGACAATGCAAGATAGGCCTTCCAATCTGAAGTCCATGAAAAATGGAAGCTTCCCAGGCTAAACCCAGATTGTTACATTGATCTAGTCAACTTAACAATTAGTCATAAGGACTATTGTTTTTCCTTATTGTATTTCCAGAGACTGAATATAAGACGTTTTGCTCGGAGTAGATCAGTGATGGTTAACCTTTTTGCCATTGTGTGCCAAAAGTGGGGGGAGTGTGGGGGGAGGGTTGTGTGCGTGCATGCCCACACCCATAATTCTATGTGCCCTGCCCCCCGTGTGTGACTCTCCCCCATGCTCCCCCCACTTTTGGCACATGATGGCACGGTGGGCCCGGTAGGCCCATTTTTCGCCCTCCCCAGGCTCCAGAGGCTTTCTAGGAGACTGGGGAGGGTAAAAACAGCCTTCCCTACCCCCCAGGGTCCCTCCAGAGGCCAGAAACAGCCTGTTTCCCAACTTCTGGTGGGCCCAGAAGACCTGAAAATCAGCTGGCCAGCGCGTGCCATAAGTTCGCCATCACAGGAGTAGATTATCACTGTAATACACCCATTGCAAGTAGTCTTGATTTACGACTGGTTGCTTAGCAACCATTCAAAGTTCTGACAGACTTACCTGGAGAGTGTTTGAATGCTGGAGTCGAAGTTCCAACCGTTGGGTCCCATGTAGTCACATGACAAATATTGGGCTCCTTGGCAACCAGGCTGCATTCATGGACATCTGCAGCTTCCCATGTGGTCATGTGACCACGTTGTACAATGTTTCCCCCCCCAAAAAAACTGGCATTTACTGCTAATTTTCTGCAAAACTCAGTTCATTGTCAACCAAGCGTTCACTCCAAGATTGCAGTGTTCGCGTGAGTTAAGCATAGTAAGATGGGTGGCCAATAAATTTAATAAACAAATAAGTAAGTAAATAAATAAATAACGACTGCAACTAAGTCACGGAATTGAGTTCGTCATATGATCAACCTGTGTTATGACCATCAGAACTTACAACCATGGTTTTGTTCAGTCGCCAAGACATGCCCAACTCTTCTTGTCCCCATGGACAACAACATGCCAGGCCTTCCTCTCCTCCATTGTCTCCTGGAGTTTGCCCAAAATACACGTTCCTTGTGTCGATGACACTATCTAACCATCTCCTTCTCTGCTGTCTCCTTCTCCTTTTGCCTTCCATCTTTCCCAACATCAGGGTCTTCTTCAAGGAATCCTCTCTTCTCATTTGGTGGCCAAAGTATCTGAGTTTTAGCTTCAGGATCTGTCCTTCCAAGGAAGTCTGGGTTGATATCCTTTAGGATTTAGGAGCCAACCACGATGGGTCAGCTTTATTACAGTCATAACTCAAGGAGTACCTGTAAAGGTGTACATCACGTAGCTAAGCCAGCAAGAGCCCACCTAGGTTCTCACATCCTTGGACTGTTTTGAAACAAAACCTTTTGAGGAAAAGAGTTTGGGAGAGAAAGGAGCTGAAATGAGTTCCCCAAACCCAGAAGGAACATAGTTAACTCACCAACCATCATCATCATTTAACGATCCCATAATCCCTTGCCGAGTGGAGTCTGGGCAACTGAATGGAGCTAGCAGAGTGTTTAATGGCCGGATGCCCTTCCTGTCACCAATGTGGAGTTTTGTTCAGCAGATATATTCTCATCGTGCCCAGAGAGAGAGAGATATCTAGCTCTACCTAGGATCAAACTCACAGCCTCCTGATTGTGAGGCAAGAGCTCCACCTCTAGGCCACCGCACCACTTAACTCTCCAGCCATGCCCTTTCCAAATGAATTGGATTCCAGTCCCCATTATTCCCAGCCAGAACCTCAAAGGGTTCTACCAGAGTCAATGAAGGTGAAAAGTGGAATGGAACAATTTGCCGCAGAATAATTCATTGTGGCCAACTTGCTACAGCAGAACTCGCCACAGGGCTAATTCCACTCAGTGTAAGTCAACGTGAGAAATGTTATCAGCAACTTCGACATCATTTTCATTGTTAAAAATAGAAATAATGTCGAAGAAACAGTGGCGGATAACATTTATCGCGTTGAGTTGTCCCACTTGGAATTGTCCAGAGCAAGTTGTCCTGAGGCGAGTCAGTTGTGACTAGATGGTTATGGCAAGATGGCTGTGGTGGACTCGCTGTGGCGAAATGACTGTGGCAAGTTGGCTGCATTGAGATGTCCATGGGGAGTTGGCCGTGACAAGATGGCCATGGCAAGATGGGCGTGGCAAGATGGCTGTGGTGAGTCAGTAGCAGTGAGTTGTACTAGACCCTAGTAAAAGTAAAAGGCAAGTTGGATGTCACCAATTTTGACAACAATGCAGATGAAGATATCAAAAATCTTTGCACAGTGAGCTAGCTGTCACAGTTCTGATCGATGTCCTAATTAAATCACGAGCCTCGAGACAAGCTTCAAAAGAAATCCAGTTATTTATTAGGAGTGCCATGTTGACACGAACCAAGTGAAGCCAACTCTGACCCTACTTAAGTCATGCCTTGGCTCTGACCCTGTTTCCCCCACCCCCCAAGGTTGTGTCATCAGTCACATTCCCCAACGAAGCAATTTTGCGGGTTTGTAGAAATCCCTCCCTCCAGCCACTGTGGGTCTGCATGGAAATGACCTTGACGTGGCCGGCTGGAATGTGCTTTATTTTGACTGAAACGCAAGTTCCTTGCTGCAGCTGTGATGTTCAATTCCCATAAGCCTGCTTATGGCAACTCGAGAGCAGCCCAGGTATGCTTCACAAGTTGACCCTAGCCAGTCATGGGGAAGGATGATGCGGTGAATTTGGAGGAAAGGAAGCAGCAGCATCACAACACAAAGTCCACGTGGGACTTATAGATGAGTAGCTATGTGCTGAGTGTAGGTTGTGTGCCAAGGAACGACTGAGCAAAGGAACAGCAGTGGGAAGAAAACATGAGAATTATTCACATATGAACTAAGGCAAGAAGGAGGAGGAGGAGGAGATGAATCTTTTCAGCATACCACCATCATCCTTGCCTAATTGAAGCTCATTCCATCACAGGGTATCTGAGAAAGCAGTGACAGCTTTTGTGTTCCTGGGCTCCAAGATCATCACAGACTGCAACTTCAGTCATGAAATTAAAGGATGTTTGCTCCTTGGGAGGAAAGCTGTGGCAAACTTAGACAGCATGCTCAAAAGCAGAGACGTCACCTGACTGACAAAGGTCCATGTGGTCTACAAAGCCTTGTAGAGATTGATGATATCCTTCTCATTGGTTAAATATCAGCCACAGGTCCCAAATATTAAGCCATTTTTTCATGGTAAGATATAAAATGATAAGGCACCTGGGAAAGCCTAGGGAAATCATCAAAATCATAAAAAAGCAAAAGAGTATTTTAGACATGTGATGTGACACCTGGAAAAAATACGGCATCCTTCAATTAATCCTCCAATGAAAGATTGAAGGCAAACGAGGTCCAGGCAGAAGAAGAACATCATGGCTTCAAAATCTAAGGAACTGGTTTGGACAAAACTCAGCAGCTCCTTTTCGTGTGGCTGTTGATAAAAATAGGATCGGAAACATGATCGGCGATGTCCAATGATGAATATGGCACAAGGAGGAGGAGGAGGAGGAGGAAGAGGAGAAGAAGAAGAAGAAGAAGAAGAAGGAGAAGAAGAAGAAGAAGAAGAAGAAGAAGAAGAAGAAGAAGAAGAAGAAGAAGAAGAAGAAGAAGAAGAAGAAGAAGAAGAAGAAGAAGATTTAAAATACCATAAGCCACCCAGAGTCACCTTACAGGGGAGGCGAGAAGCATAACAATTTAATAGACAAACAAACAAACATGTTTGGCATATTTGGTATGTTAGTCTCCGAACAGTAGCAAGCTGCTTTCCAAAACAACAGAAGATAAGACAAGAAATAATGGATGGAAATTAATCAAGAAGACAAGCAACCAGGAATTAAGGAATTGACACAACATACTTCAAACCCAAAAATGGACTAAAGCAGAAACCTTGTCCACCCCGAGGATAAAAAACCCAGACACAAACTGAGCAACATAGTATATGCAGTACAATACAGTGAGAGATGTGCAGATCTGTACATTGGAGAAACAAAACAACCACTTCATAAGCGCATGGCACAACATAGGAGAACAAACTCATCAAGAGAAGATTCAGCAATCTGTATTAAAAGAGAAAAGCCGCTCTTTTGAAGACAGCAAAGTCCACATTTTGGACAGAGAGGACTGCTGGATTGAAAGAAAGGTCAAAGAAGCCATCTATGTCAAAATTGAACAGCCCTCTCTCAACGAAGAGGGAGGGATATGACACCGTCTATCTCCAGTCTACAACACAGTCCTTTCAATAGTTCCAAGAAGGTGTCATACCCATTCGCACTACTCAGGTGACCCTGATGAGAATGATAAACTCCAGGTGGCCTCAATGACTTGCTAGAAGAATGCAAAGGACCAGCTGTCTGCAAGAAGTCTAAATCCTTCCATTCCCCATTATCCAGGTAGAGCTGAAGAAGCTTCTTGGATGAGAAGTGAAACATCTTCAAAGAAAAACAAGAAAGTCCAGTTGCCTCTTGGGAAAAAAATAAAAGCATTTTTGGGACAACCATGACCTGCATGACTGAGAAACTCCATGGACATCTGGATTTAAGGAGAAACTTCCTAACAGTGAGAACAATCAACCAGTGGAACAACTTGCCTCCAGAAGTTGTAGGTGCTCCAACACTGGAAATTTTTAAGAAAAGACTGGACAGTCATTTGTCTGAAATTTATTTATTTATTTTATTTATTTTATTAGGCTTATATGCTGCCCTATCTCCAACGGACTCAGGGTGGCTCACAACAATAAAAACCACAATAATCCATTATACAAAGTTAAAATGCCTAATTAAATCAGATAAAGCTAAAAAACCCATATAAAACCCCATCAGTCCAGGCCGGGGGACTCGAATAACCAAGTTTTCAATTCGCGGCGAAAGGTGCGAAGGTAAGGGCCAGCCGGAGCCCCAAGGGGAGTTGATTCCAGAGGGTGGGTGCACCCACAGAGAAGGCTCTACCCCTGGGGGCCGCCAGCCGACATTGTCTCACCGACGGCACCCTGAGCAGGCCCTCCCTATGGGCGCGAACCGGGCGATGGGATGTTGTTGCTGGCTGCAGGTGGTCCACCAAATATCCTGGGCCTAAGCCATGTAGGGCTTTATAGGTCATCACCAGCACCTTGAATCTCACCCGGAGGGCAACCGGTAACCAATGCAGGTCGCGCAGGAGGGGTGTAACATGGGAGTATCGGGATTCTCCCATCACAACCCGCGCGGCTGCATTCTGCACCAGCTGAAGCCTCCGAGTGGTCCTCAAGGGCAGCCCCATGTAGAGAGCGTTACAGTAGTCAATACGGGAGGTGACTAGCGCATGAGTAAATGGCAGGGGTGTCAAGCTTGCAACCTGTGGGTCAGATGTGTCACGTGCTGGCCATGGCCACCTCTGGTTTAGCAAAGGGGGGAAAAAGTTGTGATACATCACAAGATGACGTGACACCGCGAGTTTGACACCTCTGGTATAGAGTCTCCTGCTGGGTTGGACTAGAAGACCTCCAAGCTCCCTTCCAGCTCTATCCTGATTGATTGACCTGGTTTTAAGGAGTGTTGTCATAGACAGCTCACTCCTTGCTTGCTCCGGAGTTGTCTATAGCTACCTCCCAAACCAGGGAAGGGACCGTTTGTTCACTCTGCTCCATGTTTTTTGATTGATAGCCCTAATTTTATTCGTGGTGAGTTTTTACTTGTTGCCTGGAAGGAGCAGATAATGATGGTCTCAGATCAAACCATCCTTGTGTTGGGTCTTGGTGATCAAGAATCCTGGATTTTGCTAAGAGTTTCAGGAAACGAAAGATCAGAATAAATGCCTTGGGCAATGCTGAAGGACGACAAAGGGCGAATCTGACAGAACAGAGATTTACCCACTGGCTATAAGAAAAACAAAATGGTGTATTTCTTTATTCTTGTGGCATCTGCAAATAGCTAGCCAGCAAATCTGGCTTTGGCTGATCAAATCCCTTCTTGGCAAGGGGAGGTTGAGGAAGAATTGCTGCACGGATTGCTCTAGGCATCTGTCCAATAAAAACCAGTTGGATCCAATCAGAGTTGGACTCTTAATTGGGCTGGTCCTACGGAAGAGAGGGAGGCACTGTCAAGTCTGCCATCTTTTTTTTTTTTTTTAATTTGATTTATATGCTGCCCTTCTCCGGAGACTCAGGGCGGCTTACAATGCGTTAAGCAATAGCCTTCATACTTTTGTATATTTATACAAAGTCAGCTTATTGCCCCCATAAACTGGGTCCTCATTTCACCTACCTTAGAAAGGATGGAAGGCTGAGTCAACCTTTAGCCTTGGAGAGATTCGAACCAGCAGAAATTGCAGGCAGCTGTGTTAATAACAGGGTGCATTAAACCACTGTACTACCAATCTTCACCTTCTTTGTTTTGCTGGCATCCTGCCACAAGATGCAGGGAAGTGGGGGTGGGGTGGAGAAAGCATTTGGAGAAATGAAAGTCGGGCAGGGGAACAGGAAGACAAACGGAGGGCATGTGACAGGTTGACTACAACTACAGGTGCCAAAACCAGAATAAACCAGCCGCCATGGACAGCTAGCCTGGGAACAGAAGGTGAAACTACATCAGAAGGCACCAGACTTCAAAGCAGTTCCCAGAACATCAAAACAGCTTTCTATTGGACACTGATGGACTGGTCAAAGGAGGAGGAGGGCCAGACAAAGGAGGAAAAGTCTGTAGAGATTCTCAGACTTTTAGCTATACAATTTGGAATGAACACCCTTGAAATGGGATGGGAGTAGGAGTGGATTTCCAGAGGAAAAATTGCAGACTATGTTGTGACCTAAGCTCACTTAGTCATTACAGGACACAATTAGTCTCAAACAAAACTATTTTATTATAACAGCTGAGAATTACTTCATTCCCAGCTTAATCCAAATTAATTCCAAAACGAGTCCTTCAGAAAAAGTCCTTTGGGCTTATCACAAACCTTTATCTTCTTTGGCACCCTTTGCCAAAGGCCTTTCTTGGCAAAGCCCCACAAAGTTCAGAAACAAGAGACGCCGACTGGAAAACAGATTTAGCAATGTTGCTTTCCTACAAAGAGCCCAAGAGCTTTTGTTGCTCTTTTAAGCCTTATGGGAGGGGCCAATCATCTCCTGGCCTTACTCCTGAGTTGTCCCTTTTGCTTTAGCTGCTCTTGCCTTCTGACAGCTCTGAACATGTGTGTATTAGGAACAGGCTCCTCCTGTTCCTCTGCCTCTCTGCTGTCCAACTCTAGAGGCTCCGGAGTTCACACATCATTCCCAGATGGCCCTGGCCCCATCTCTACTTCCGAGGCAAAGCCATCATCTGGGCCTTCCCCAGACTCCAGGACTGGCCCATGGTCCTCCCAAGCCTCCTCACTGTCCGACTCCACTGCTAGCTCCGTGGGCTGCTGATGGACTACAATAGACTACAGGAACCAGAAGCATTACTCAGGTGACCCTGAGGGCACAGATAAACCTCCAGTGGCCTCAACGACTCTCTAAAAGGATGCAAATGACCAGCTGTCTGGACAGAATATAAATCTTTCCATTCCCCACTATCCTGTCAGAGCTGAAGAAGCTTCTTGGATGAGAAGTGAAATGTCTTCAAAAGAAAAATCAAGAAAATCCAGTTGCCTCCTAAAAAGCACCTTTGGGATTAGGGAGAAAAGTGTAACCTTTGTGCTGGAATACTCATATCTAGCTTAATTTTCGCTGCAACCACTTAACTTTAGTAAAAGAACCATTCACCTCAACCAAATGGAGTTGAGGGTCTTTCTTTCCTAAATGTCTAAGTTGGGGTGCGTCTGACAGGTATGGTCTTGCACCATCTCTAAAGCACCTGAAGGCAGGCAGGCAAGAGAAAAAGCAATGGATGGAAACTGATCAAAGGAGAACACTAACTTAGAAATAAGGAGAAGTTTCCTGACAGTGAGAACAATTAACCAGTGGAAGAGCTTGCCTCCAGAAGTTGTGGAAGCTTCTTGGATGAGAAGTGAAGCATCTTCAAAGAGCAACAGAGCTGAAGAAGCTTCTTGGATGAGAAGCGAAGGGTCTTCAAAGAACAACAGAGCTGAAGAAGCTTCTTGGATGAGAAAGAAAACGTCTTCAAAGAACAACAGAGCTGAAGAAGCTTCTTGGATGAGAAGCAAAGCGTCTTCAAAGAACAACAGAGCTGAAGAAGCTTCTTGGATGAGAAGTGAAGCATCTTCAAAGAACAACAGAGCTGAAGAAGCTTCTTGGATGAGAAGCGAAGCGTCTTCAAAGAACAACAGAGCTGAAGAAGCTTCTTGGATGAGAAAGAAAACGTCTTCAAAGAACAACAGAGCTGAAGAAGCTTCTTGGATGAGAAGCGAAGCATCTTCAAAGAACAACAGAGCTGAAGAAGCTTCTTGGATGAGAAGCAAAGCGTCTTCAAAGAACAACAGAGCTGGAAAAGCTTCTTGGATGAGAAGTGAAGCATCTTCAATGAACAACAGAGCTGAAGAAGCTTCTTGGATGAGAAACGAAACGTCTTCAAAGAGCAACAGAGCTGAAGAAGCTTCTTGGATGAGAAGCGAAGCATCTTCAAAGAACAACAGAGCTGAAAAAGCTTCTTGGATGAGAAGGAAAACATCTTCAAGGAAAAACAAGGAAGTCAAGTTGCCTCTTGAAAAAGCACCATTGGGATTTCAGTGACGGTATTTCGGTTTATTTTTATGAGAGGGAACTCCAGATGGTTTATTGGATCTGAGGAAGCTTTTTCCAGCCTTGCCGGTAGAAGCCTTTGTTGACGCAGATAAAAATGAAATAAAAATGAAAACTGAAGTCCAGATCTCGTGTGTTTCACAAACATTCAAACATGTGAAATTCCATCCTCGTAACATTTGGGAATCTTACACGCAAAGTTTCCAAAAGATGTTGTCAAAACATTCGCTGATGATCTATAATTTTGCTCTTTTTAATGAGTTTTCATGACTTTACAGCTAATGGTGGGGGTTTTTTCCTCTCATTTTTTTGGTCTTTCTTCCTTTTAATTAAAAAAAAAAAACATTGTAAGTAGTGTGAGAGAACTTCTCACTTTCTTTTTTGTTCACTTTATTCTTAAAATGGGAGGGAGATAGGCTAGACATGAAATCCAACCTCTTGCTGTGAGACAGTAGTGAAATGTAAAATTTGTTACTACTGGTTCTGTGGGCGTGGTTTGGTGTGTGTGTGGGGGATAATGTGACTGGGTGGGCGTGGCCAACTTTTTTTTTTTTTACTTTTAAAAGCATTTTTTCTACAATCTCTTGGGCCGAAGAGGTTGCAGAAAAAATGCTTTGAAAAGCCTTTGACGATCCCAGCTGAGCCGTGCAATCATCAGAGGCTTTTTTTTACTTTTAAAAGCATTTTTTTGGCCGGAGAGGTTGTAGAAAAAATGCTTTTAAAAGTAAAGAAAAAAAGCCTCTGATGATCGCATGGCTCAGCTGGGCATGGTGCGGGGGGGGTGTGTGCAGGATTTTTGCTACTGGTTCTCCAAGCCACCCGCCACCATCGCTACCAGATCAGGCAATCCGGTCCAAACCAGGAGCATTTCACCCCTGCTGTGAGACCTCAGTGGAGGAAACCAATGGCACGTGCAGAATTTCCTAAATTTTTACCTCTGGATGAACAGAGCAAGACACCTATCTATGATGGAGTACAGCAGGGGTGAAATCCAGCAGGTTCTGATGGGTTCTGGAGAAACGGTAATGGAAATTTTGAGCAATTCAGAGAACCGGCAAATATCACTTCTGGCTGGCCCCAGAGTGGTGTGGGAATGGAGATTTTGCAATATCCTTCCCCCAGGAGTAGGGAGGGAATGGGGATTTTACAGTATCCTTCCCCTGACACACCCACCAAGCCATGCCTACCAAGCCACACCACACTTACCAAGCCACGCCCACAGAAACCGTAGTAAAAAAAATTGGATTTCACCACTGGAGTACAGGTAGCTCTTGACTTATGTACATAATAGAGCCTGGATTTTCTGTCATAAATCATGACGATTCTGAATAATAGAGTTGGGTAGGACATTAGAGGTCTTCTAGTCCAGCCCTCTGCTCAAGCAGGAAACCCTCTACCATTCCAGACAAATCTCTTCTTGAAAATGTCTAGTTGTTGGACCTTTGTAGGCAAACTATTCCATTGGCTAATTGTTCTCACTGTCAAGAATTTTCTCCTTATTTCTAGGTTGATTAGGGGACTGGAGGCTAAAACATATAAAGAACAGTTGCTGAAATTGGGTATGTCTAGTTTAATGAAAAGAAGGACTGGGGTGACATGATAGCAGTCTTCCAATATCTCAGGGGCTGCCACAAAGAAGAGGGAGTCAACCTATTCTTCAAAGCACCCGAAGGCAGGACAAGAAGCAATGGATGGAAACTCATCAAGGAGAGAAGCAATCTAGAACTGAGGAGGAATTTCCTGAATGTTAGAACAATTAATCAGTAGAACAACTTTCCTCCAGAAGTTTGATTGCTCCAACACTTTTAAGAAAACATTAGACAACCATTTGTCTGAAATGGTATAGGATCCCCATTGTGTTCATAAGTCAAGGACTATCTTACAGACCCTTTGGACTGTCCAAGTAAATAACACATAGGATCATATTTTTGCACAGCTATTGACCTAATTCTCATGAGGATTTGGCCTGAGTGATTTGCATTTCTAGGTTGGTGAAAGTAACAACCTTTTTAACAGAGGTGCTCGGAGGACAGAAGGCTGCATCACACTGAATGTTTGAGATCACTTTTGACAAGAGTGAAGAGAGGAGGGGTTTTAAATAGGAGAAAAAAATTAAAGCCTGGCTCAGCAAATCTTTACAGACCCACAATTGCTTTGTGTCAATTGTCCCTCTTCAAAAGGTGTTTGAAATCCATCTTGATGCACACATCTCCAGGGGGATCACAGCTCTGGCAAGGTGTGAGGTTATGAAACGAAGAAGAAAAAAAATCCCAGCCCAATTTATTTATTTTCACTCACCTGCTTGGCAGCGTCGGAAAAGTAGAAAGCCAGGGAGGATGGAGAAATGCTTGAAAAAGTTATTGCCAAGTTGGCAACTGTGATCAAGGATTGGGGAAGGAAGGATGGATGGAAGAGAGACTGGACAAAGGCAGCAAAATCAAGAGTTTCCAGTTTCAGGGGATTGATGCTCTCTGAGGTTGGTTGTTTTCTTGCGGATGCTTCATTACTCAACTAGGTAACATCATCTCTGGAGGAGAAGGAGGAGGAGAGCGAAATTGGGGTCTTTGGTGTTCTCTGAGCTTGGTTGTTTTCTTGCAGACATTTCCCAACTAGGGAACATCAGTGCTAGAAGAGAGGAGGGATTGTGGAGGAGGAGGAGGAGGAGGAGGAGGAGGAGGAGGAGGAGGAGGAGGAAGTTGCCTCTTGAAAAAGCACCATTGGGATTTCAGTGACGGTATTTCGGTTTATTTTTATGAGAGGGAACTCCAGATGGTTTATTGGATCTGAGGAAGCTTTTTCCAGCCTTGCCGGTAGAAGCCTTTGTTGACGCAGATAAAAATGAAATAAAAATGAAAACTGAAGTCCAGATCTCGTGTGTTTCGAAACATTCAAACATGTGAAATTCCATCCTCGTAACATTTGGGAATCTTACACGCAAAGTTTCCAAAAGATGTTGTCAAAACATTCGCTGATGATCTATAATTTTGCTCTTTTAATGAGTTTTCATGACTTTACAGCTAATGGTGGGTTTTTTCCTCTCATTTTTTTGGTCTTTCTTCCTTTTAATTAAAAAAAAAAAACATTGTAAGTAGTGTGAGAGAACTTCTCACTTTCTTTTTTGTTCACTTTATTCTTAAAATGGGAGGGAGATAGGCTAGACATGAAATCCAACCTCTTGCTGTGAGACAGTAGTGAAATGTAAAATTTGTTACTACCGGTTCTGTGGGCATGGTTTGGTGGGGGGGGGGGGGTAATGTGACTGGGCGGGCGTGGCCAACTTTTTTTTTTTTTTTTACTTTTAAAAGCATTTTTTCTACAATCTCTTGGGCCGAAGAGGTTGCAGAAAAAATGCTTTGAAAAGCCTTTGACGATCCCAGCTGAGCCGTGCAATCATCAGAGGCTTTTTTTTACTTTTAAAAGCATTTTTTTTGGCCGGAGAGGTTGTAGAAAAAATGCTTTTAAAAGTAAAGAAAAAAAGCCTCTGATGATCGCATGGCTCAGCTGGGCATGGTGCGGGGGGGGTGTGTGCAGGATTTTTGCTACTGGTTCTCCAAGCCACCCGCCACCATCGCTACCAGATCAGGCAATCCGGTCCAAACCAGGAGCATTTCACCCCTGCTGTGAGACCTCAGTGGAGGAAACCAATGGCACGTGCAGAATTTCCTAAATTTTTTACCTCTGGATGAACAGAGCAAGACACCTATCTATGATGGAGTACAGCAGGGGTGAAATCCAGCAGGTTCTGATGGGTTCTGGAGAAACGGTAATGGAAATTTTGAGCAATTCAGAGAACCGGCAAATATCACTTCTGGCTGGCCCCAGAGTGGTGTGGGAATGGAGATTTTGCAATATCCTTCCCCCAGGAGTAGGGAGGGAATGGGGATTTTAACAGTATCCTTCCCCTGACACACCCACCAAGCCATGCCTACCAAGCCACACCACACTTACCAAGCCACGCCCACAGAAACCGTAGTAAAAAAAATTGGATTTCACCACTGGAGTACAGGTAGCTCTTGACTTATGTACATAATAGAGCCTGGATTTTCTGTCATAAATCATGACGATTCTGAATAATAGAGTTGGGTAGGACATTAGAGGTCTTCTAGTCCAGCCCTCTGCTCAAGCAGGAAACCCTCTACCATTCCAGACAAATCTCTTCTTGAAAATGTCTAGTTGTTGGACCTTTGTAGGCAAACTATTCCATTGGCTAATTGTTCTCACTGTCAAGAATTTTCTCCTTATTTCTAGGTTGATTAGGGGACTGGAGGCTAAAACATATAAAGAACAGTTGCTGAAATTGGGTATGTCTAGTTTAATGAAAAGAAGGACTGGGGTGACATGATAGCAGTCTTCCAATATCTCAGGGGCTGCCACAAAGAAGAGGGAGTCAACCTATTCTTCAAAGCACCCGAAGGCAGGACAAGAAGCAATGGGTGGAAACTCATCAAGGAGAGAAGCAATCTAGAACTGAGGAGGAATTTCCTGAATGTTAGAACAATTAATCAGTAGAACAACTTTCCTCCAGAAGTTTGATTGCTCCAACACTTTTAAGAAAACATTAGACAACCATGTCTGAAATGGTATAGGATCCCCATTGTGTTCATAAGTCAAGGACTATCTTACAGACCCTTTGGACTGTCCAAGTAAATAACACATAGGATCATATTTTTGCACAGCTATTGACCTAATTCTCATGAGGATTTGGCCTGAGTGATTTGCATTTCTAGGTTGGTGAAAGTAACAACCTTTTTAACAGAGGTGCTCGGAGGACAGAAGGCTGCATCACACTGATGTTTGAGATCACTTTGACAAGAGTGAAGAGAGGAGGGGTTTAAATAGGAGAAAAAAATTAAAGCCTGGCTCAGCAAATCTTTATAGACCCACAATTGCTTTGTGTCAATTGTCCCTCTTCAAAAGGTGTTTGAAATCCATCTTGATGCACACATCTCCAGGGGGATCACAGCTCTGGCAAGGTGTGAGGTTATGAAACGAAGAAGAAAAAAAATCCCAGCCCAATTTATTTATTTTCACTCACCTGCTTGGCAGCGTCGGAAAAGTAGAAAGCCAGGGAGGATGGAGAAATGCTTGAAAAAGTTATTGCCAACTTGGCAACTGTGATCAAGGATTGGGGAAGGAAGGATGGATGGAAGAGAGACTGGACAAAGGCAGCAAAATCAAGAGTTTCCAGTTTCAGGGGATTGATGCTCTCTGAGGTTGGTTGTTTTCTTGCGGATGCTTCATTACTCAACTAGGTAACATCATCTCTGGAGGAGAAGGAGGAGGAGAGCGAAATTGGGGTCTTTGGTGTTCTCTGAGCTTGGTTGTTTTCTTGCAGACATTTCTCAACTAGGGAACATCAGTGCTAGAAGAGAGGAGGGATTGTGGAGGAGGAGGAGGAGGAGGAGGAGGAGGAGGGAGGAGGAGGAGGAGGAGGAGGAGGAGGAAGAAGAAGAAGAAGAAGAAGAAGAAGAAGAAGAAGAAGAAGAAGAAGAAGAAGAAGAGGGAGGAGGAGGGAGGAGGAGGAGGAGGAGAGGAGGAGGAGGAGGAAGAAGAAGAAGAAGAAGAAGAAGAAGAAGAAGAAGAAGAAGAAGAAGAAGAAGAAGAAGAAGAAGAAGAAGAAGGAGAAGAAGAAGATACCTAGGATGCTGGCAGCAACTCATATCAACCATCAGCGCCGGTCAATTATATTTGTGATACATTTTTAAATGTTCAGTTGACTGGGTTTAATGAATAAAAGATAATAATAATAATAATAATAATAATAATAATAATAATAATAATAATAATAATAATGAGGAGGAGGAGGAGGAGGAGGAGGAGGAGGAGGAGGAGGAGGAGGAGGAGAAGGAGAAGAAGGAGAAGAAGGAGGAAAAGGAAATGAGAAGGAGAAGGAGGGGAGGGGAGGGGAGGGGGAGGAGGAGGAGGAGGAGGAGGAGGATGACGACAATGACTATGGGGTCTTTGGTGCTCTCTAAGCTTACAGATGTTTCATTCCCCAGCTAGGGAACATCATCAGTGCTAGAAGGGAGTGGGGTTTGTTCTGTAAACATCTTGCCAGCAGTCAACACCCAGATAGGCAGAGATTACCACCAAGATTAACACCAGACCAACAATCAAGTGGTAAACAATAGCCCTATCAAGGAACTGCCAACTCAGTCCGCAAGAGCCTAATCAGGCAACCTCCAAGAACATGGAAGGGAACTGTGGAACGAGTAGGAAGGAAAATTTAGTAACCCTTCACATTCTAAACTTCTTACAATTGCTAGTTTGAACACAGTGAAGAAGAAGAGGTAGATCCTCAGCAGAAACTTCGAATTCCCAGAGGTCTACCTGATGATAACAGTCCAGTATCTGCCCAATAGAAATAATCCTCACGTAGGCTGGTGGATGGACTGTATCCTTTCACTTAACCTTCCAATATTTACATTTCTCATCTCAGAAAATTCCTTCTGGGATGGATCCATTTGCTGAGCCATCCATGCACAAGAAAGAAAACTGAGCTTTGATTCAGAAGACAACTCCAAGGGGCCATGATCCTGTGCAAATTCAACCACAGAACAGTCTCCAGAGTCTTATTTCGTTGCTGGCTGAAGGGGATTGGTAACGATGGGTAAGCTATAAGTCATAGAATCATAGCGCTAGATGGGACATTGAAGGTCTTCTAGTTCAATCCCCTAACTAAGGCAGGAGTCCTTATACTATCGCAGACACATGGTTGTCCAATCTTTTCTTCAGAACCTCCAGTGATGAAGCATCCACAATTTTGTTCCATTGATCCCTCATTCTCACTGCCAGGAAATTCCTCCTTGTTTCCAAGTTGGATCTCCCTGTGGTGAGTTTCCACCCATTGCTTCTTATGAGTCTACCCATTGCTTCTTGTAAGGTAGCAGTCAGGTTCTTCTTCCCAGGCCCTTCTCTTCAGGTCTAACATATGTCCAGTTGTCCATATCCCAAAAGTGGGAGCCCATTCCTCTTCCAGCTTTCTGGTGTGCATGTGTGTGCGATGATCAGATGGCCTTTTTGCATGAGGAAGTGCTGGAAACTAGAAGAGCTGGTCTCCGTTTTCCTACATGAGCATGTGTGTTGATCAGCTGATTGTCGAGTGTGCATGTGCACCAGAAACCCAGAAGACTAGCTGGCTGAAACAGGAAGTTCAGTAGCTGGAAACCGGAAATCTATTTTCGGGCGCACGCATGTGCCCTGGGCAGCTCCTCTTCTGGGTTGCTGCCCAGACACGCGCACACTCCCTTTTCGGCACTCGGTGCCAAAAAGGTTCACCATCACTGCCCTACACCTTTTGGGACATCCTGTTAAATGATGGCAAGATATGGTTGGTGGATCAGGCTTTCAAGATTCTGTTATGATGTCCTCACTGAGAACGATTAACCAGTGGAACGCCTTGCCTCCAGAAGTTGTGGGTGCTCCATCAGTGGAGGTTTTTAAGAAGAGACTGGACAACCATTTGTCTGGAATGACCCAAAGGTGCTTTTTCAAGAGGCAACTGGACTTTCTGGTTTTTCTTTGAAGACGTTTCGCTTTTCATCCAAGAAGCTACTTCAGCTCTGAGCTGAAGAAGCTTCTTGGATGAGCTGAAGAAGCTTCTTAGATGAGCTGAGGAAGCTTCTTGGATAGAAGTGCTGAAGAACTGAAAAAGCTTCTTGGATGAGAAGTAAAACATCTTCCAAAAAACCCCCCAGAAAGTCCAATTGCCTCTTGACAAAGAACCTTTGGGACAACCATGACCTGGATGACTGAGAATCTCCATAGACACTTGTCTGGAACAGTATGGGATCTTCTGCTTGAGCAAGGGGTTGGACTAGAAGACCTCCAAGGTCCTTTCCTCCAAGGACCTCTTAGAAGACCTCTTAGAAGACCTCCAAGGTCCTCTTATTCTATACTCTTATATTCTAATAACTGGGGAAGTTCTCAAATTGAGTTGTCAGCCAAGTATTTTCTCTTCCTGTGGTTGATCAAAGGAGATGGACAAATCATTGCTAAGATCTTTATACCTAAAAGTTCAACCCAATGACGCATGTGCTAGTTAGCAGGACTGGCTGGTAAGTTATGTTCTCGATATGAATATTATTCTTCCCTTTATGTCATGAAAATAACGAACTGATGATAAATGAGTGTGATTAAGGATAAGTCAGAATTTCCCTTCCTCTGCCTACACAGTGTCAAAATCCTAGCATCACCTGCTGACCAGGTAATTAATACCTGCCAATTTAACTTTACCCACTCTTACTATTTTTAAGTTACATTTCTTTTGTAAGAGGGAGAGAGAAAACCAGAGAAAAAAAAATATTGCATTTTTTTTTATCTCTTGCACACACAGGTGGTAAAGTCAAAGAAGCTAACATTTAACCTCGCTTGCAATCGTTTTCTTATTATAGCCACTAATGTTAGGTCCCATTAAACAGTTGGCATATGTATACAGTGTTTTAATGATGGTGCATTGGAGGGAACTTTTCCTATTTAAAAAGACTGTTTGCATTAAGGACAGAAGAATTTGTAGTCCGGCGATTCTCCCCTGAGACTCTGAAATTCTTTATTGGTTGATGGAGGAGAAATTGTAATTAGATGCATAGCTCAGTCAAAAAGCAGCTTGTTTGGTTTGGATTTAATGTATTGTATGAAGCCAGCCAATGATGGCTTATTCAATAAGCTATGATTTGGGTTATTCAATAAACAATCGTTTAGGAGCCTTCATGTCAGATGAAAAACCAGTCAAAAACCGTACAGGAACATTTCAGTCCCCCCAAGATATATACTAGGTACTGCACCAGTATTTTTTCCAAACTTGGCAATTTTAAGACATGTGGGTTTCAACTCCCAGAATTGAAGCAGCAGTTCAATTCCCTGGCAGCTATCCTCAATTATTCATTGTAAATTGTAATCTATTCACATTTGCAAATTCATTATTCTCTATTTACCAGATTCTTTTATTTTTCTGCCTTCCTTCCTTCCCTCCCTCCCTCCCTCCCTGTTTCCTTCTTTCTTTTATCCCTCCCCTTCCCCTTCCCTCCCCTCCTCTCCCCTTCTTTCTCTTTTCCCCTTCTCCTTCCTTCCTTCCTTCCTTCCTTCCTTCCATTCTTCCTTCCTTCCTTCCCCACTCCCTGTTTCCTTCTTTCTTTTATCCCTCTTCCTCCCCTTCCCTCCCCTTCCCTCTCCTTCTTTCTTTTCCCTTCTCCTTCCTTTCTTTCTTCGTTCCTTCCTTCCTCCCTTCCATTCTTCCTTCCTCCCTCCCTCCCTTCCTTCCATTCTTCCTTCTTTCCTTCCATTCTTTCTTCCTTCCTTCCTGCCTCTCCCCCTGCATCTCTTTCCCTTTCTATTTACATATCTACTTTTAAAAACATTTCATTAAAAAAAAGTAAGATAAACATTTCACGCCTCCAAAAACCCAACTTTTGAGATGACTTAGAACTCAGTTCAGACAGAGATAACGTGACCCAGAAGGGAGATCCTTTGAAAAAACACCAGAAACTGGATTTGATTTTCTCTTCCTTATTTTAATGAACCAGATAAATTAAAGCAAAAGCAACTTAGAGGTAGTTCATGGACTACAGGATCCCAACGGTTATTTTCAATCTGATTATCTCAATCAAATGCAAATTAAATCATCAGAATTTGGATAGAACAGATTTGAATGATGAAAATACTAATATGATAAATGATAATAATCCATCCAGTTTTGGGCACCACACTATGAAAAAGATGTTGAGACTCTAGAAAGAGTGCAGAGAAGAGCAACAAAGATGATTAGGGGACTGGAGGCTAAAACATACGATGAATGGTTGCAGGAACTAGGCATGGCTAGTCTAGTGAAGAGAAGGACCAGGGCAGGGGTGGGTTCTAAATTTTTTTACTACCGGTTCTGTGGGCATGGATTATTTTGTGGGCATGGCTTGGTGGGGGGTAATGTGATTGGGTGGGCGTGGCCAACTTTTTTTTTTAACTTTTAAAAGCATTTTTTCTACAATCTTAAGAGGTTGCAGAAAACAATGCTTTGAAAAACCTCTGCCGATCAGGCAACTGAGCTGAGATCGTCAGAGGCTTTTTTTAACCATCTCTTTGGTTGAAGAGGTTGTAGAAAAAATGCTTTGAAAAGCCTCTGATGATCCCAGCTGAGCCGCGGGATCATCAGAGGCGTTTTTTTTTTTTTTTACTTTTGAAAGCATTTTTTCAGCCGAAGAGGTTGTAGAAAAAATGCTTTTAAAAGTAAAAAAAAAAAAAGTTTCTGATGAAATGGGCGGGGTAAGTGAGCGCTGATCAGGCCGGGGACCGGTTCGGGGGCGTGGCCAGCCAATGTTATTACCGGTTCTCGGAACTACTATAAATTTTTACTACCGGTTCTTGCAAACCGGTGCAAACCGGGAGCAACCCACCACTGGACCGGGGAGACATGGTAGCAGTCTTCCAATATTTGAGGGGCTGGAAAAAACTCATTTATGATCATTTTGCACACTTACAACCATTGTAGCATTCCCATGATCCCATGATCAAAATGCAGATGCTTGGCAACTGTCATGTATTTATGACAGGGTCACATGATCCTCTTTTGCAACCTTCTGACAAGCAAAGCCCATGGGGAAGCCGGATTCACTTAACAACCAGGTTACTAACTTAAACAACTGCAACGGTTCACTTAGTAACTGTGGCAAGAAAGGTCGCAAACTGGGGCAAAACTCACCTAACAGATGTCTCACTCACTGAGCAACATAAATTTTGGGCTCAATTGGGGTCGTAAGTCAAGGACTACCTGTACTGAGTTGTTATATATTTGAAACCGACTTGGGCAATCTGGGAACTGGAGTTATGGAGTGGTTATGAAATGTATGTGATTTTCAATAATTTCATGAAAAAGTATTAATGCTTGACATTTTTTTAAAAAATGACTTGAAGGTTGAAATGGATTGAAAAACCAGATTTGAGGGAGCATCGTTCATCTCTTGAGAGCAAGGAGAAGAATTCCATGAAATATTTTGCTCTCAAAGGTAGAACAATTGGGTAGGGTAGGGTAGGGTAGGGTAGGGTAGGGTAGGGTAGGGTAGGGTAGAATAGAATAGAATAGAATAGAATAGAATAGAATAGAATATGAAATGGAATATGAAATGGAATATGAAATGGAATAAGAAATAGAATAGAATAGAATAGAATAGAATAGAATAGAATAGAATAGAAATATAGAATAGAATGAGATAGAATAGAATAGAATAGAATAGAATAGAATATAGAATAGAATAGAATAGAAATAAAAAAAGATAGAATAGAATAGAATAGAATAGAATAGAATAGAAAAATGGAAATGGAATCAAATTAAAATAATCGAATCGAATCGAATCGAATATGAATGGAATGAAAAGGAATAGAATAGAATAGATAGAATATGAAATGGAAAAATGTGAATATGAAATGGAATATGAATGGAATAGGGATAGAATAAATAGAATAGATAGAATAGAATAGAATAGAATAGAATAGAATAGAATAGAAAAGAATAAAATGAAATATGAAATATAATGAATATGAAAATAGAATAATAGAAAAAAATAGAATAGAATAAAGATATAGAATAAGAATAATAGAATAGAATAGAATAGAATATGAAATGGAATAAGGAATCAAATCAAATCGAATCGAATCGAATCGAATATGAAATGGAATAAGGAATAGAATAGAATAGAATAGAATATGAAATGGAATATGAAATGGAATATGAAATGGAATAAGAAATAGAATAGAATAGAATAGAATAGAATAGAATAGAATAGAATAGAATAGAATAGAATATGAAATGGAATATGAAATGGAATAAGAAATAGAATAGAATAGAATAGAATAGAATAGAATAGAATAGAATAGAATAGAATAGAATAGAACAGAACTGGATGGGACCTTGGAGGTCTTCTAGTCCAGTCCCAAGAACCAGTATCATCTCAGACAAGTGACTGTCCAGTTTCTTCTTCAAAATCTCCAGTGTTGGAGTGCCCACGATTTCTGGAGGCAAGCTGTTCCACTGATGAATTGTTCTCACTGTCAGGAAATTTCTCCTTAGTTCTAGGTTGCTTGTCTCCTTGATTAGTTTCCACCCATTGCTTCTTGTCCTGCCCTCAGGTGCTTTGGAGAATAGCTTGACTCCCTCTTCTTTGGGGCAGCCCCTGAGATATTGGAAGACTGCTATCATGTCACCCCCAAATTATTCTTTTCTCTAGACTAGCCAGACCCAAATGCTGCAGCCGTTCTTCGTATGTTTTAGTCTTTGGCCTTTACAATCATCTTAGTTGCTCTTCTCTGAACTTTTCCCAAAGCCTCAATACCTTTTTTGTAGAATGGTGACCAAAATTGGTTGCAGTATTCCAGGTATGGTTTTTTTTTTTTTTTTTTATTTGATTTATATGCCGCCCTTCTCCGGAGACTCAGGGCGGCTTACAATGCGTTAAGCAATAGCCTTCATCCTTTTGTATATTTATACAAAGTCAGCTTATTGCCCCCACAAACTGGGTCCTCATTTCACCTACCTTTGAAAGGATGGAAGGCTGAGTCAACCTTGAGCCTGGCGATATTCAAACCTGCAGTAATTGCAGGCAGCTGGTCTTAATAACAGGGTGCTTTAGACCACTGTACTACCAAGGCCTTACTAGCGTTTTATAAAGTGGCACTAATACTTCACGTGATCTTGATTCTATGCCTCTGTTTCCACAAACCCAGGATTGTATTAGCTGTTTTTGGCTGCTGCTGCACATGGCTGGCTCCTATTATGAAGAATGGATGGCAAGGATGGAGAAACTATTACTTTACTAAAAAGAAAACAGAAATATCAACTCCATAATCGAAAGGCATTTATGTGGAGAAGAAAATAATAGGTATGATGTATTGTCTATGACTTGTCCTCAGCACCAAAACGAACGAGTTGAACAATCAGGCACTATAAGGAAGAATAGATTTAATTGAAATGACAGGAGCTTTCTGAAGTGGATATAATCTTTGGAATTCTGCTCATTGGTTATAGAATCTACGAAGTAATAGAATGTCACTCTTGTAATGAGACCGCAGCATAGTCAACGAGGCTGTGGAATGCAATAAATTAGATGAAGCAGATCAAATTTAGTTGCAGAAGTATATTGGTTAGAAATATCCAGTGGGGGAAAAAACCATTCATATTCGAGGAGTTAAGATTATCCCTACACTGAAGTTCTGTTCTATTCTATTCTATTCTATTCTATTCTATTCTATTCTATTCTATTCTATTCTATTCTATTCTATTCTATTCTATCTATTCTATTCTATTCTATTCTATTCTCTACTCTACTCTACTCTACTCCACTCCACTCCACTCCACTTCTATTCTATTCTATTCTATTCTATTCTATTCTATTCTATTCTATTCTATTCTATTCTATTCTATTCTATTCTACTCTATTCTATTCTATTCTATTCTATTCTCTACTCTACTCTACTCTACTCCACTCCACTCCACTCCACTCCACTCCACTCCATTCCATTCCATTCCATTCCATTCCGTATTTTATTATTCTATTCTATTCTATTCTATTCTATTCTATTCTATTCTATTCTATTCTATTATTTCCAATTTTGGAAGATGTGCCAATGGTTAATATTAAATTATTGGAATTTAGGATGGTGCTGGGTGGATCCGACCTTCCTTTTCAAAAGTAGACAAACACAATTTTATGCCTTAGGTTGAGCAAAAGAGCTCTCCTTAAAAAACTGGAAAAAGTTGGATCTGATGGGGGGAACGGAAAGATCCTGAACTCTGGCAGATAAATTGACCGCGTTTGAGGTTGCTGCTTGTCAAAGTCTGGAATGCCCAACCTGATTCAGTTGTTTCAGCTACAAATCTTCACAGTTTCAGTCACAATTGGACTTCCGTGGACCTTACTTCAAACTTAAGCGGTCAGTAAGAGGGGGCGTGCATAAGTGGACTAGCGTGCCGATCGTCCCTGTCATTGTATTTTTATTCTCTTTATTTATTTATTTTATTTTTTATTTATTTATATTTTATTTATTCGTTTTATTTCATCAAGTGTATATTTTATGACAGACACCAGTGTAAACATAATTATAAATACATGAAAAGGATAGGAATAAAAGAAAACATTAGGACAGGGACGGAAGGCACGCTGGTGCGCTTATGCACGCCCCTTACAGACCTCTTAGGAATGGGGTGAGGTCAACAGTAGACAGTCTAAGGTTAAAGTTTTGGGGGTTGGGGGAAGAAACCATCGAGTCAGGTAGTGCATTCCAGGCATTGACTACTCTGTTGCTGCAGTCGTATTTTCTGCAGTCTAGTTTGGATCGGTTTACCATGAGTTTGTATCTATTGTGTGCTCTTGTATTGTTTTGGTTGAAGCTGAAGTATTCATTGGCTGGTAGGACATTATAGCAGATGATTTTATGTACTATGCTTAGGTCAGACTGAAGACAGCGAAGTTCTAAGTTGTCTAAGCCCAAAATTTCGAGTCTGGTGGCATAAGGTATTTTGTTGCGAGCAGAGGAGTGGAGGACACTTCTTGTGAAATACCTCTGGACTTGTTGGATTGTATTAATGTCTGATATGCAGTGCAGGTTCCAGACAGATGAGCTGTATTCAAGAATTGGTCTGGCAAAAGTTTTGTATGCCCTAGTTTGCAGTTCAATATTACCGGAGAAGAAGCTACGCAAGATTAGGTTGACAACTCTTTATGCTTTTTTAGCAATGCTGTTACAGCGAGCTCTAGCACTTGTTCTAATTTTTGTTTGACCAATTCCAATAAATAAATAAATCAAATAAATAAATATACAAGCAAGAGGAATATCCTAAATTTCCTTTTTTTTTTTTTTTTTTTTTGCAATGATATCCTCACAGTCTTCCTTGCGACATTTAGAGCATAGGGTGTGCGGTACATTCAAGCAAGCTGTTAAAATTTGCAGCGAAACCTGTGCCTTGTAACACCTCGGTTGAAGCCGTTCTCACCCAGGGTAGGTAACAGAAGTAGGACAGCAAATTTACAGGACGGTCGACAAAGGAGAAGAGACATTCTCCCAGGGACTCAGTGTACTTGCAATTTCTCCATCTACTGGAGAAATACATATATAGCATGTCTCCTTGGAGGAAGACAGACTGGGCGAGGAAGATGGCTTGAGTTTCCTCAAATTGGAGTCAGATTAAGAGATTAACAGAGTTGGAAGAGACTTTGGAGATCATATAGTCCAACCCCGCACCCACCCAAGCAGGAGACCCTACATCATTTCTGAAAAATGGCAGTCCAATCTTTTCTTGAAAGTCTCAAGTGATGAAGCTCCTACAACTTCTGAAGGCAACTTCTGTTCCATTGGTTGATTATTCTCACTGTCAGGAAATTTCTCCTCATTTCTAGCTTGAATCTCTCCTTGATCAGTTTCCATCCATTATTCCTTGTCTGGCCTTCAGGGGTTTGGAAAACAGGTTGACCCTCTCCTCTCTGTGGCAGCCCCTCAAATATTGGAAGATGATATCATGTCTCCCTTGGTCTTTCTCTTCACTAGACCAGCCATGCCCAGTTCCTGCAACCATTCATCGTATGTTTTAGTCTCCAGTCCTCTAATCATCTTGGTTGCTCTTCTCTGCACTTTTTCTAGAGTCTCAACATCTTTTTTCTAGTGTGGTGACCAAAACTGGATGCAGTAGTCTAGGTGTGGCCTTACTAAGGCTTTATAGAGTGGTATTAGTACCTCACTTGATCTTGATTGTATCCCTCTGTTAATGCAATTTAGGATTGCACTGGGTTTTTTGGCTGCCGTTGCACACTGCTGGCTGATATTTAGCTGATTGTCCACTAAGACTCCCTAAGATCCCTCTCACAATTCCTGCTATTAAGCCTTGTTTCCCCAAGTTTATATGTGTACTTTGGGTTTTTCTTTCCTAAGTGTAAGACTTTATTTTTCTCTACATTGAATTTCATTTTGTTAGATAGGGCCCAGGGTTCAAGTCTGCCAAGATCCATCTGGATCCTAAGCCTATCATCTAGGGGCTTAGCTATTTCTACCAGGTTAGTATCATCCGCAAATTTGGCAAGTTTCCCTTCTATTCCTTCATCTAAGTCATTTACGACGATATTGAAGAGTATTGGGCCTAAGATGGAACCTTGTGACACCTCACTGCTTACTTCCCTCCATGTAGAGTCTGGACAAGATTCTTTTTTATTTATTTATTTATTTATATGCCGCCCTTCTCCGGAGACTCAGGGCGGCTTACAATGCGTTAAGCAATAGCCTTCATACTTTTGTATATTTTATACAAAGTCAGCTTATTGCCCCCACAAACTGGGTCCTCAATTTACCTACCTTAGAAAGGATGGAAGGCTGAGTCAACCTTGAGCCTGGGGAGATTCGAACTTACTTTAATTGCAGACAGCTGGTGTTAAATTACAGTGCTTAGTCTGCAGAGCTATCCAGGCTCTTCTTCTTTTGCCACATAAATGAGATGCCTGCTGTTGTGACCTAGGCCCAAGTAGTTATTACCAGACCAAACAGAGCTTCAGAGGCTTTTTTTTCTGAAGCTGTTTCAGAGGCAGAAAAAAAAGCAAAAAAAAAAAAAAAAAAAGGAAGGCACAGAGCTCACAACCAAAGAACTTGTTGCTAAAATTCACCTCTGGGAACAGCTGATAGGCGGTATTCCGGGAGGCCGATCAGCTTTTTTCTTATTTTCCTCCCCAAAAAACTGAGGTGTGTCTTATCCTCCGAAAAACACAGTAATATGGTTCTGATGGCTTTCTAACCGCATACATTTCCAGAGCAAAAAAGAAGATTTGATGTATCCTGATATTTGTCTTTCTTTACTTCCTGAGGGACTGTGTTGTGGCTCCGTTACCTGAGCCTGTGTCATTGGCAGGAGAGGACTCCGAGAGTGAAGGAGAGGAGTTGGCAAGGCCTCCCTCTCCAGGACCCTCCTCTCTGGCAGTGCCTTCGGTGTCCGCCAAAGGGCAAGAGATAGGGCCGGGGCCAAGCACGTCCACGCAGCCACAGGTGGACAGTGATGAGAGTAATGGGTCTTGGCTGGATCCACGCCAGCGTCACAGAGATAAGCGCGCACAACAGAAGAAAAGGCGTGCCTGAGATTAGGCTGAGTCACTGGACCACACCCCACAGGGTATAAAAGGGAGCGTGGTGGCAAGTCAAGCTTTGTGATGAACAAAGCTGAAAGCTTCCACGCCATTCTGCATTGCCGGACTTTTGCTATAGGTTTTGCTGGATTATACTTGGATTTAAGTTACTCTGAAATTATTGAACATTTTACTTTGATGTACCAGAAGCAGAGAGAGGTTATCTCTTCCCTTCGTGAGTAATAAACTCTTGGCAGGCAGCCACTAGGTTGCTGCCAAGTTCCGTTATCATAAGGAAAAGGATTTTGTTGGCTGGTTTGGTTTTTAACTCTTGGATGTCTGTTGGTGTGCGTGCGTGTGGGATGGGGACAGAACAGACTGTTCGCCTTGTGTGTTGTGGTTCACCAGCAGCCTGTGGAGCTGGCAGTGGAGTCGGACAGCGATGAGGCTGAGGAAGAACAGGGGCCAGTCCTGGAGGCTGGGGAAGGCCTGGATGAGGGCTCTGCGTCAGAGGCAGAGATGGGGCCAGGGCCATCGGGGAGCGATGCGCAGACTCCGGAGCCTCCAGAGGCTGACAGTAGAGAGGCAGTTTGTAGTTTGCATTTTATAATGTTTGATCACCTAATAAAAATGTTTGAAAATAAGAAAATTACTTGTGAAAAAAGAACTCAGAACCATAACAGAATAACAGACTTAGAAAAGGGCCTTAGAGGTCTTCTAGTCAAACCCTCTACCATTTCAGACAAATGGCTGTCCAGTCTCTCCTTAAAAAGCTCCAGTGATGAAGCGCCCACAACTTCTGGTGGCAAGCTGTTCCACTGATTAATTGTTCTAACTGTCAGGAAATTCCTCCTTAGTTCTAGGTTGCTTCTCTCCTTGACTGGTTTCCACCCATTGCTTCTTTTCCTGTCCTCAGGTGCTTTGGAGAATAGCTTGACTCCCTCTTCTTTGGGGCAGCCCCTGAGATACTGGAACGCTGCTATCATGTCTCCCCAGTCCTTCTTTTCATTAAACTAGACATACCCAGTTTCTGCAACCGTTCTTCATATGTTTTAGCCTCCAGTCCCCTAATCATCA
Organism: Pantherophis guttatus; assembly: GCF_029531705.1. The sequence continues at coordinate 4,949,611 of NW_026844077.1, read as the reverse complement.
TTGTTGCTTTTCTCTGCACTCTTTCGAGATTGGATCTCTCCTTGGTCAGTTTCCATTCAGTACTTCTTGTTCTGCCTTCAGGTGCTTTGGAGAATAGCTTGACTCCCTCTTCTTTGGGGCAGCCCCTGAGATATTGAAACACTGCTATTATGTCTCCCCTAGTCCTTCTCGTCATTAAACTAGACATACCCAGTTCCTGCAACCGTTCTTTGTATGCTTTATCCTCCAGTCCCCTAATCATCTTTGTTGCTTTTCTCTGCACTCTTTTTTCCTGTTAGTCTTCTGTCTGTTTGTACTACATAGTGACTGTTACAGTCCTTATGCTATATATTGTGGAAGTAGATCTCTAAACTTCCAACTAAGGCACGTTGAGTTGGTAAAAATCAGAGGTGGTATTCAGCCGGTTCGGTAGCAGAGATCGCGGATGGGCCCACCCATCCGTCTTGGCACTATGCCATCCTATTTAGGCACGTTTTCGAGGCTGGACGCATAAGCGGATGGTGGAGTGAACCAGTGGTAACAATATCTGAAACCAGTGGTGAAATCCCATTTTTTTTACTACCAGCTCTGTGGGCGTGGCTTGGTGGGCGTGATGTGGCTTGGTGGGCGTGGCTTGGTGGGCATAGCAGGGGGAAGGATAGTGCAAAATCTCCATTCCCACCCCGCTCCAGGGAAAGGATAGTGCAAAATCTCCATTCCCACCCCACTCCAGGGAAAGGATATTGCAAAATCCCCATTCCCACCCCAGTCTGGAGCCAGCCAGAGGCGGTATTTGCCGGTTCTCCGAACTGCTCAAAATTTCCGCTACCAGTTCTGTAGAACCTGTCAGAACCTGCTTGATTTCACCCCTGCTGTACTCCATCATAGACAGTTGTCTCTAAACTTGTGAATTTTCCAGAGAATGCACAAAAGGTTGTGATTTCTCTCCTCTCCCTCTCTTGTTGATCATTTGCATGCAAGGAATACATTCACAGCGATATGCACCACGTTCTGAATGAAGAAATGTTCCCTTTTATTCTTCGGAAGGCTCCTGTCAATCAAATTTCATTGGGTGACCCCCAAATCCTCGTCTTCGGAGAAACATGGAATCAGTTCTATTTGCTCTCTGCCAAGAGCTTCTGATGTTATCTCTTTATATTTCATGAATGGATGAGAATTGGTCTATCTCCAATCAGTTATTGTTTCTTCTTTGAACCCTTCACATTTTTTTTCCACATAAAATGCTCCAGTCATTTAAACTTCATTATTTGTTTTGTTTTATGAAAAGATGGTCTGGATTTCTAAAAAAAATAAATAAAATAAAATCGGTCCTTCTGCTTGATTTTTTTCCAGTTTGACAATGCTTTATGTATTTTTAGGTGTGTCAGACACCCTGGTATATAATATTCTAAATACACACCAGAGTTAGAAAATAGCTTTATGATGCATGCTGTTATTTTGAGGTTTCTAATAATACTCTGGATTGCATTTATCTGTTTTCTTTTTTCTTTTATTTTATTTAAGACCCTGATTTGTCACCATCGTGAGTTGGAGACTGGGGAGTGCTGAGTATATTTTCTTTTATCCTTGGTAATTAAATGTTAAGCGTAGAATGAATTTTACCGGGCAGGATGATGTTGGTGCAAACAGATACAGTGAAATCCACAGGTGTGGGGTGGGAAACACTTGGCTTGCTCACAGGAGGTGTGAAAGAAACCCTGAAAATTGTGATGTTCATTAGCAATAGCCCTTAGACTTATCTACTGCTTCCCAGTGCTTTCCAGCCCTCTCTAAGCGGTTTACAGAGTCAGCCTCTTGCCCCCAACAATCTGAGTCCTCATTTGACTGACCTCGGAAGGATGGAAGGATGAGTCAACCTTGAGCTGGTCAGAATCGAACTGCCGAACTGCTGGCAGCTGACAGTCAGCAGAATTAGCCTGAAATACTGCATTCCAACCACTGCACCACCACGGCTCCTAGGTACCAGAGGGGCTACCGTTTTAGCCAGAATTATTGGTTTTCTCACTTCTATTTGTAAGAAGTATATACTTCTACAGCCTTAATAAGTAACGTACTTAGTACTTTACTAAACACTTAGTAAGACCACACCTAGAATACTGCATCCAGTTTTGGTCACCACACTATTAAATAGACGTTGAGACTCTAGAAAGAATACAGAGAAGAGCAACAAAGATGATTAGGGGACTGGAGGCCAGGGGTGGTGGGTTCTAATTTTTTTTTGCTACCGTTTCTGTGGGCGTGGCTTATTTTGTGGGTGTGGCTTGGTGGTGGGGTAATGTGGCTGGGTGGGTGTGGCCAACTTTTTTTTTTTAACTTTTAAAAGCATCTTTTCTACAACTTTAAGAGGTTGCAGAAAAAAATGCTTTTAGGAGCCTCTGATGATCAGGCAACTCAGCTGGGATCACCAGAGGCTTTTAAAGGCATTTTTTTTCCTACAACCTCTTCAGCTGGTTGCCTGCAAAAATAAATGGATAGACTGGAACGCTCCAAGAACAAATGGGTAGACCGGTACAGCTCTGTAAGCAGTTAAAAGCCTGGTAGACCAGTACCTCTGCTAAATCCTAAAGAATTGTCACATGACCATCAAACCACGCCCACAAAATAAGCCACGCCCACAGAAACAGTAGTAAAAAAATTTAGAACCCATCCCTAAGGCTCCCTAGAACCCATCTCTAGGAGCCTGTGTGGCGCAGCAGACTAATTCTACTATTAAAGGTAGAATTTAGCTTCCAGCTGCCTGCAATTACTATGAGTTCAATTCTCACCAGGCTCAAGGTTGACTCAGCCTTCCACCCTTTCAAAGGTAGGTGAAATGAGGACCTGGTTGTGGGGGCAATAAGCTGACTTTGTATAAATATACAAAAGTATATTTTGTATAAAGTTTAAAAGAGCCTGTAGTACAGTGGACTAAAGCACTGTTATTAACATCTGCTGCCTGCAATTACTGCAGGTTCGAATCTCACCAGGCTCAAGGTTGACTCAGCCTTCCATCCTTTCTAAGGTAGGTAAAATGAGGACCCAGATTGTGGGGGCAATAAGCTGACTTTGTATAAAATATACAAAAGTATGAAGGCTATTGCTTAACGCATTGTAAGCTGCCCTGAGTCTCCAGAGAAGGGCGGCATATAAATCAAATTTTTTTAAAAAATCCCTGCTGCTAATAATAAAAGTGCAGGATCGATGCATAAATGACTAGCCCTCACACAAACACACATGAAGCTGATCAGAGTGACAGTCGGGAATGTAAAGGCAAATAAAGAGTGGAAGCACAATTATAGGGATGTGTTCTACATATTTAAAGCTGCCCGATTATTATTACCAGCAAGGACTCCGGAGACAGGCGTTCCCATTGGGGGAAAAAAAAAAATCAATAAGAGCACCTCTGTGATTGCTGCTGCAAGGGACATCATTTCAATTAGTGCTTCAGACGAATGCAATCTTTCCTTTGGGGCTGTCACCTGTTAATTTCATTGGAACCTGATGTATTGCCGTCTTCCGTGGGTGCATCAGCTCCTGCGGTGGGAAAAAGAGAGCAATGGGCCTTCATCTGGGTTGCTCTAAAGATAGGCAAGCGTGGATCTGTACAGGTGTGAATATATATGAAGGGAAGGGAAGGGAAGGGAAGGGAAGGGAAGGAATGGAATGGATCAGAACAGAAAGAATGGAATGGAATGGAATGGAATAGAATAGAATAGAATAGAATAGAGGAATGGATCAGAACAGAAAGAATGGAATGGAATGGAATGGAATGGAATGGAATGGAATAGAATAGAATAGAATAGAATAGAATAGAATAGAATAGAATAGAATAGAATATTGGAATGAAGAATAGAATAGAATAGAATAGAATAGAATGGAATGGAATGGAATGGAATGGAATGGAATAGAATAGAAATGGAATAGAATAGAATAGAATAGAATAGAATAGAATAGAATAGAATAGAAGGAAGGAATCTTGGAGGTCTTCTAGTCCAACCCCCAATCAAAAAAGTAAACAATGCCCCAATCAAAGAATGGTTAATTCAGATAATAAACTGTAAGCAACTCCCACCAACATTGACAGGAGAAGCCACTGTGTATATAAACAGAAAGCAACAAGCCCACCCACCCCCCAAATCTAGCACTGATGATGCTACCTAGTTGGGTCATGAAACATCTGTCAGAAAACCACCAAGGTCAGAGAGCAGGACCCATATAGCTTCAGATTGTATTCTGCAGTCATTCAATATGGATGGTTCAACCTTTTTCATGTTGAAGTTGTTACTATCCTTACACTCATCTATGGTCTCTGTGGATGAATGCCTGTGTGCCAAAATGTCTATGGAGATTCTCAGTCATCCAGGTCATGGTTGTCCCAAAGGTGCTTTTTCAGGAGGCAACTGGACTTCCTTGTTTTTCTTTGAAGACATTTTGCTTCTCCTCCAAGAAGCTTCTTCAGCTCTGACTGGATGGTGGGAAATAGAAGGATTGATGCTCCTTGCAGACAGCTGGTCATTTGCATCCTTTCAGAGAGTCGTTGTGTGTCAAACTCTACAAGATGGCAATATTGTGGTGCCACCATTGCCTCTTAGACAATGCACCATCACTTGATAGCATTTGATCCTCTCACGCATACCCATAGATACCATTGCTTGAGTAATGTTCCAAGAACCACACATTAAAAAAAAAAAATCAGCTAGACTAGACTAAATCTTCTTTAAATTAAAATGCAACAGCAATTACATTCACAACAGTTAGGTATCCAAGTCAAGGAGCTGCTTGGGTCCAGGGTACTTGAAGGGCCATCTTTTCCCAATAATATCACTCTTTCCCACAACTTTTGAAGGCAACTTCCGTTCTACTGGTTGATTGCTCTGTCAGAAAATTTCTCCTTATTTCCAGGTTGAATCTCTCCTTGGTCAGTTTCCATCCATTGTTCCTTGTCTGGCCTTTGGGTGCTTTGGAGAATAGCTTGACCCCCTTCCTCCTCTCTGTGGCAGCCCCTCAAGTATCGGAAGACTGCTCTCATGTCTCCCCTGGTCCTTCTCTTCACTAGACTAGCCAGGCCCAGTTCCTGCAACCGTTCTTCGTATGTTTTAGCCTCCAGGCCTTTGATCATCTTAGATAGCTTCAGATTAACAGAGTTGGAAGGGACCTTGTAGGTCATCTAGTCCAACCCCCCATCTAAGCAGGAGACCCTGCACCATTTCTGACAGATGGCAGTCCAGTCTCTTCTTGAAAGCCTCCAGTGATGAAGCTCCCACAACTTCCGAAGGCAACATCTGTTCCATCAGTTGATTGTTCTCACTGTCAAAAACATTCTCCTTGTTTCCAGGTTGAATCTCTCCTTGTTCAGTTTCCATCCATTATTCCTTGTCTGGCCTGATTTTCCCACTGCTGGAATATTTTCTCCTAGAAAATAATTTTTTAAAAAATGTTCAGCACATATGCGCAAAAAAGGCATGCAGGTGTTTCTCCAGCTTTTGTGTCATTCATGGCAAAACATTTTGTCAGCTTTTTGCTGACAAAGATTTCTTCCTCCCGAGGTCCACTCGGCTCATTCTGCTGAGTCACTTCCGACAGCACCAGAGCCTCTTATCTATTTGCCTTCCAGCTGGGTTTATTTTTATTTATTTATTTTTTTTATTGAAAGCAGAAGAAAGCAATAAAAAATCCCGAGGAAACAAAATAATCAACCAGCCCCCAAATTATTTCTGGGGAAAGAAAAACAAAAGTTGACACCAAAGTATTCTTGGAGCAATCCCAGTTAGTTTATCGACATCCGTGCTTGTCCCAATTCTCCCTTGCGGTTGTGTTGGGTCTTCTTTTGCTGTGTGTTTTTGTGTGATTGTTCTCCTTGCGAAGACTTCATCAATTATCCTGTCCACACATTCCCAGGTTGGGCAAGAAGCCTCTTTTGTGTCTTGTGACATTTTGCGATAAGCGCATTAGAAGGACTAGAAGGATTAAAATATGCAAATGCCTCAAGAAAGTTCTCCCTGCTACAATATGAGTCTTTCAGCCCTTAACTCGGCCAATTAAAAAAAAAAAAACACAGTTTGTCAGGGTTCCAACCGATCCCCTAATAAAAGCAGGAACTTTGAGCCAGTTTTCAAGAAATATCCAGTGGTTTATTAGGAGAGCTGTGTCAGCCTGGACTACTGCAACGCTCTCTACATGGGGCTCCCCTTGAGGAGCACCCGGAGGCTCCAACTGGCGCAGAGTGCGGCCGCGTGGGTGGTTATGGGAGCAACATGGCGCTCCCGTGTGACACCTCTCCTGCGCGAGCTGCACTGGCTCCCGGTGGTCTTCCGGGTGCGCTTCAAGGTTTTGGTTACCACCTTTAAAGCACTCCATGGCTTAGGGCCTGGTTATTTACGGGACCGCCTACTACCACCAATAGCCTCCCACCGGCCAGTGCGCTCTCATAGAAAGGGGCTCCTCCGGGTGCCATCAGCCAAACAATGTCGACTGGCGGCCCCCAGGGGGAGAGCCTTCTCTGTGGGGGCACCCACTATCTGGAACGAGCTCCCCCCGGAGATATGGAGGATCCCGGATTTACACACCTTCCGCCGTGCTCTTAAGATTCTTCTATTCCAGCAAGCCGGCCTGGCCTAATTTTCTCCCTTGTTTTAAAATTCTTTTAAATCGAAATTTTAATCTGTTTTAAATTATTAGGATTTTTAATTGTCTCAGGCTAAATTATTTAATCTGGTTTTAATTATGTCTTTTAACTTTTGTATTTATGTATTTTATTTTGTGCCTGTTCACCGCCCTGAGTCCTTTGGGACTAGGGCGGTATATAAATCTAATAAAAGAAAGAAAGAAAGAAAGCACGGACCTAGTGAAGCCATCTCTGACCCCACTCAGTTCGCGCCTTGCCTCTGACCCTGCTTCCCCCTCCCCCCCAAGGTGTGTCATCAGTCACATTTCCCAACGAAGCAATTTCGGGAGTCGTAGGAGTCACTCCCCTCCGGCCGTTACTGGTTTCTGCGGAGATGGCCTTGACTTTGGCCGGCTAGGATATACGTTGTTTTGATTGAGGTGCAAATTTCTCGATACAGCTGCAAAGCTTGATTCTCCATCCCTAGGGCAACTCGGGAGCAGGTTAGGGAAGCTTTGCGAGTTGACATTCGGCTTCCCTCATTTCCCAAAAGCAACCTGCAAAACAGTTCGAGTGCAGGTATAAATTTTAGGGGTGTGATTTCCCCCTCCCCAGGCTTTGTCAGGTTCCTTTCATGGAATTTAGCTATGAAGTGATCAGTTTGGATGTTTCTGCTCTTTACCCAGAATGCCTCTGATAGACGGTACACAGTTCTATTGGAATCAAAAGTGCCTTACCTTAGAACAGTGTTTCTCAACCTTGGAGCTTGAAGATGGGTGGACTTCAACTCCCAGAATCCCCAGCCAGCGCTGCTGGCTGGGGGATTCTGGGAGTTGAAGTCCACCCATCTTCAAGCTACCAAGGTTGAGAAACACTGCCTTAGAAGGTGCAGACCAGGTGAGTAGAAAAGAAAGAAACTTGGGTCTGGTACAGAATTACGTTGCGAAGATGTTAGCACCTTAGATTCTCCAATAAAGGAAGCAGAAAATGCTTACATTTGTTGACCTTGCCCACGTGTTAAGATTGGCTCCTGAGATGAAATTTAGGAACCGTCAGAAGGAAGGCACAAAAATGTGGCCTCCAATCACTTGGGTTTGATCAAATGTGTGCCTTGAACAGAATAAGAGAGTTGCAAGGGACCCTTGGAGGTCTTCAAATCCCTACTCAAGTGGGAGACTCTGCATCATGTCCGACAATGGCTACCCAGTCTTTTCTTGAAAACCTCCAATGTTGGAGCCAGGGGTGGGTTCTACTTACCTTTACTACCGGTTTGCAACGGGGCCGCGTGTGCACACTCGCTTCACTTGTGCGCGCGCACGCTCTTCTGTGCAAGAAGATGACATCAGGGTCAGTGGGCGGAGCCTCCCGCAGGTTTTACTACCGGTTCTATAGAACTGGGGGCAACCTACAACTGGTTGGAGCACCCAAAACTTCTGGAGGCATGTCGCTTCAGTTCACTGTTAAGAAATTTCTCCTTAGTTCTAGGTTGTTTCTCTCCTTGGTGAGTTTTCAACCATTGCTTCTTGTCCTGCCTTCAGGTCAGTGGCGAAATCCAAATTATTTTACTACAGGTTCTGTGGGCGTGGCTTGGTGGGCATGGTGTGGTGTGGCTTGGTGGGCGTGGCAGGGGAAGGATACTGCAAAATCTCCATTCCCACCCCACTTCAAGGGAAGGACACTGCAAAATCTCCATTCCCACCCCACTCTGGGGCCAGCCAGAGGTGGTATTTGCCAGTTCTCCGAACTGCTCAAAATTTCCACTACCGGTTCTCCAGAACCTGTCAGAACCTGCTGGATTTCACCCCTGCCCTCAGGTGCTTTGGAGAATAGCTTGACTCCCTCTTCTTTGTGGCAGCCCCTGAAATATTGGAAGACTGCTATCATGTCACCCCAGTCCTTCTTTTCATCAAACTAAGGTAAAGATTCCACCACACATGCATACTAGTTGTTTCTGGCTCTAGGGGATGGTGCTCATCTCAGTTTCTAAGCCGAAGAACCAGTGCTGTCCAAAGATGTCTCCATGGTCATTTGGCCGGCATGACTAAACCCCAAAGGCGCACGGAACGCTGTTCCCTTCCCACCAAAGGTGGCCCCTATTTTTCTCCTTGCATTTTTTTATGTGCTTTCGAACTGCTAGGTTGGCAGAAGCTGGGACAAGTAACCGGAGCTCACCCCGTTATGCGGCACTGGGGATTCAACCCGCTGAACTGCCAACCTTCTGATTGAAAAGCTCGGCGTCTTAGCCACTGAGCCACCACGTCCCTTCATCAAACTCGACATACCCAATTCCAGCAACCGTTCTTCCTATGCTTTAGCCTCCAGTCCCCTAATCATCTTTGTTGCTCTTCTCTGCACTCTTTCTAGAGTCTCAACATCTTTTTTCTACATCATGGCAACCAAAAATGGATGCAATATTCCAAGTGTAGCCTTACCAAGGCATTATAAAATGGTATTAAAACTTCACATGATCTTGAATTTAGGATGGTCCTTCTGAAAGGACTTTCACACTTGTGTCAGCAGGAAGGAGGCGTGATTTCCAATCCTATTAAAGATTGCTTGGAGAGCATGCTCATAATTTCGTGGCAACCAACACTGGATGGACTATTCCAAGTGTGGTCTTACTAAGGCTTTGTAAAGTGGTAGTAACACTTCATGTGATTTTTGATTCTATCCCTCTGTGAATGCAGCGTAGGATTGTGTATTGGCTTTTTGGGCTGCCACCACACACTCTTACAATCTTTAACACAACTTTCATTCATGTCAATGAGATAGGCTTTAGAGCCTGATTGCAAATAGACTCTTATTTATTGCAAAGAGGAAGGCAGTAATATTCATATTTTGTAAATATGAAACCATAATGCTAGTCACCGTACTCCTTCAATAGCTCCTTACTCTTTTTTTCCCCACTCATTACTAGAGATAAAATTTATAGAATTTGAAATAAATGGCAGTAATAAACATAATTATTACAGAGGCCCGAAAGAAAATTAATAGCTTTCCATATATTATTCCGGTTTGTATTCAGAGAGGGTCATCAACAGAAACTTCCTCCGTAGCCTTCGCTTCTGCTGTGTAGAGCAAAAACAAACAACATTTTACCTCTTAATTTTTAATTGGGCCTCGAAGCCAAGCACGCGATCTGGACCTGCCTTTGTTGAGAAACGGGAAAAGGAAATAAAACCTGACTAATTATTTAGAGATAAATACCTAGCTATAAGAAACACAAGAGTACCGTTTGGGGACCATCAGAACACTCAAGTGTTCAGCCTGCCTTAAAGGCCAAGAACCTGGTGGGTTCTTACGTTGAGTAAAAGGCATCTTGACCACCTGGACAAATGGAGGAGGATGAAGAGATGCTGGCCATTAAACTTACCTTTGCTTTGACTGGCCCCTTGAGAGCTGGGGGCGCAGTGGTTAGAATGCCGTATTGCAGGCTGACTCTGCCCGGATGTCAGCACTTCAAGCTGCATTTACTCTAGTGCTAACATAAGAAGGAGAGGCGAAGGCGTCTGGAAAGGGACGTTTGACTTTTCACCTACTTATTTTCCCTGGAGATAATATCCCCTAGGAGATGGGATGGGAGGGGGGAAATTCCTTTGAGCTGGAGCAGTAGAGTAGGGGTAGAATGACTTGGAAGATGGCCAATGAGTGCAGGGGAGTGGGGAACGGAAAGGGAGGGTTTTGGGTCTGGAAGTCAGTGTTGGCTTCGATGGAGTCGGATTTTAGAATGTTGTGCTTAATAAATAGGAGTTTTCTTTCAAAGACTTCGTTTGAAATGCAATTTATTTGAGACGACCTCGAAACCTGACACCAGAGTTCGATCCTGACTGGCTCAAGGTTGACTCAGCCTTCCATCCTTCCGAGGTGGGTAAAATGAGGACCCAAATTGCTGGAAGCAAGAGGCAGACTCTGTAAACCCACTTAGAGAGGGCTGTAAAGGACTGTGAAGTGGTATATAAGTCTAAGTGTTATTGCTACTTCCCTCCTTCCTTCTGTCAGCATTCCAGAACAACCCAACTCCAATTAAAAATTCCAAGACAGGCATCATCTCAAATCTTCCATTTATTAGAGTAGCTATACTGCCACATCTGGGAAAACCTGAATCTGAGAGTTCCGGGTTTTCCCTCAGTAAATCAAAGCCCCAAATCCATCCCCTGCACCCATCTGTCCATCACATGGCCCAATCACCATCTGTCCCAACTTGAGACACCACTGCAACCACTCCTCCTCCAGATGCAGGAACACCATGACTTTGACCAAAAAGAAGAATGCTATTATGTCTAACTACCATCCTTCTACTAAATCCCACTCCTACTTTCCCAGGAAGGTGGCAGGGTGGAAGCTTCCGGTGTTAATATGGCTTCCAAAGCTGATACCTTTCTTCCTTCTATCCTTCCTTCTGTGAAGTCTCCGAAAGATGCCCTAATTAATTCATGAGCCGTGAGCCAAACTTCAAAAGAAATACAGTCATTTATTAGGAGCACCATTTCGGCAATATTTGGATGCAGTTAGAACTAATCCCACGTAGATTTACATTTCCCTATGACCCTGTCTCTCCCCTCCTCCCTGGCCATGTCGTAAATCACATTCTCCAATTAACCACTTTGGCTGGCTCTGAAATCCAACACCCTCCTTCTGATTGCGGTAAGAAAACATGTATGGAATGTAGCTTCCATTAGGGAAATCAATTAGCTCTATCAGTTCTCCCTCCCTCCTGCTCATGGCAACTTGAAAACTTTGCAAGTTGACACCTTCCTTCCTTCCTTCCTTCCTTCCTTCCTTCCTTCCTTCCTTCCTTCCTTCCTTCCTTCTACCCACCCACCCATGGTGTACAGTGGTTAGAATGCAGAATTGCAGGTTGACTCTGCCCACTGCCAGCAGTTTGATCCTGACTGGTTCAAGGTTGACTCAGCCTTCCATCCTTTTGAGGTTGGTAAAACGAGGACCCGGATTATTGGGGGCAAGAGGCTGACTTTGTAAACTGCTTAGAGAATGTTGGAATAAGTAGATATAACCTGACAACTGTTAAGGAGAGTGAACGGATTATAGCTCCAGCTTCTCCTGGGGCAGATGTTCAAAGCATGGAGTAAGGCCACACCTGGAACACTGCATCCAGTTTTGGTCACTATGTTACAAAAAAGATGTTGAGACTTTGGGAAAAGTGCAAAGAAGAGCAACTAAGACGATGAAGAGCCTGGAGACTAAAACACATGAAGAACTGTTGCATGATTTGAGTATGGCTAGTCCGGAGAAAAGAAGGACTGGGGGGGCGGGACATGATAACAGTTTTCCAGTAATTGAGGGGGGTCAACTTATTTTCCAAAGCACTAGAAGGCAGGACAAGGAACAACAGATGGAAACTAATCAAGGAGAGAAGCAACCTGGGAGTAACTCCTGCTCCTCCTTTTCCTCCAACCCCAGTCCCTTATGAACTGATGATGTTCCCTAGTTGGGTTATAAAATCATTAAACCACTAAATTCAGAGAACATTAAGGATCCCATAACCCTTTTCCACCTCCTCTTCCTCCTCCTCTCCACCAACCTCACTCTCTTCTAGCTCTGATGATGCTACCTAGTTGGGTCATGAAACGTCTGCAAGAAAACCACCAAACTCAGAGAGCACCAAGATCCCCACAGTCGTCGTCCTCTTCCTCGTCCTCCTCCTCCTCCTTCTCTCCACAAGCCCCGGTCCCTTTCTCTACTGATGATGTTCCCTAGTTGGGTCATGAAACATCTACAAGGGAACCACCAAGCTGAGAGAACACCAAGGACTCTACAGTTCAGCCCTGAGCTGCAAATATTCTCTTCTACGGGAAACGTCAAGTGGGCATCTCTGCAAATTAAACCTCCCACACTCCACTTCTTGATAATAGGCAGGTGATTCATTGCGAAGGAATGCTGTTTGCATTCTTGAAAGCTCTGGGAGGAATAACTTTGCTTTTGCAATAGATCTGGCAGCTTTCTTTCTTCCCGAGATGATGATGATGACGGGGCAGAGAGAAGCTTTCAGTTCTGAAGAGCAGAAAGGTGGGAAGTGGAAGGAACTATCAACGGAGGCACCCGTGGCAACAGTGGCAAGGTTTTTACGGGGAGGCGGCGCTGGAGTGGAAGAGACACAAAACCCTATAGAAAAGCCACCTAGAATAAAGGATGAATTGGGTGGGTGGGAAAGGACGGAGGGTAGAGCTGTAAAATAGGGTCAGTAGACATGTTGGGGATGAAGAAAGTAGAAAGAAGAACATTTTGGAAGGGACCTTGGAGGTCATCTAGTCCAAGCAGGAGAGTGCCAACCTTCCGACTGATGAACTCAACCAAGCAAGCATGATCGAGACGATCCAATCTTTGAATGCCAAACTTTATTGAGTACATCATTTCGACACTGATTAGAGCAAAACCAGATCTAGGGAATTCTCACAGAAACCCACATAATTAAAGCATTGAATTTTCCCTCCCCCTATTCATGCAGGTCACATTGTCCAATTGAGCCTCATTATATCGTTATGAGAAAAGTCTTTAGCTTTGGCAAACGCCTGCTGAAGTGTCCTTGGCTCTCACGCTCGTCTTCTTGATGTCTGGAGCCTACATTTCATCCTCCCCTCCCTTCCCCTTGGGTGTGTTGGCAAGCTGGGAAGCGATAATGCACTTCGAACCTTCACAGAGAATTTATGCCATTTTAGACCAATGGTCATCCAATCTCTTCTTAAAAATCTCCAATGATAGAGCCTCACAATTCATTCCACTGATTAATCATTCTCACTGTTAGGAAATTTCTCCTTAGTTCTAGGGTTGGACCTCACTTTAATTATATTCCACCCGTTACTTCTTGTCCTGCCCTAAGATGCTTTGGAGAATAGGTGTACTATCCTTCTCTCTCTCTCTCTCTCTCTCACACACACACACATGATATGGTGGGTTTATTAATATTCCCCCGCAACTCCTTTCCCCAAAAACTCAGAACTGTTCCAATTAAGTCCAGTCACAAGTCGTCCAATGCTGGTCCACAGAGCAGTAGCAATAGCACTTAGACTTATATACCACTTTACACTGCTTTACAGCCCTCTCTAAGCGGTTTACAAAGTCAGCCTCTTGCCCCCAACAATCTGGGTCCTCATTTTACGCACCTCGGAAGGACGGGAGACTAAGTCAACCTTGAGCTGGTCAAGATTGAACTCAAGGCAGTGGGCAGAGTTAGCCTGCATTTTAACCATCGTGCACTATGGAGGGAGGGAGGGAGGGAGGGAGAGAGGGAGGAAGGAAGGGAGGGAGGGAGGGAGGGAGAGAGGGAGGGAGGAAGGAAGGAAGGAAGGAAGGAAGGAAGGAAGGAAGGAAGGAAGGAAGGAAGGAAGGAAGGAAGGAAGGACAATAACAATAGCACTTAAACTTATATACCGCTTCACAGTGCTTTCCAGCCCTCTCTAAGCGGTTTACAGAGTCAGCTTCTTGCCCCCAACAATCTGGGTCCTCATTTTACGCACCTCGGAAGGACGGGAGGCTGAGTCAACCTTGAGCTGGTCAAGATTGAACTCCAGGCAGTGGGCAGAATTAGCCTGCATTCTAACCATCGTGCACCAGGGAGGGAGGGCGGGAGGGAGGGAGGGAGGGAGGGAGGAAGGAAGGAAGGAAGGAAGGAGGGAGGAAGGGGAGGGAGGAAGGAAGGAAGGAAGGAAGGAAGGAAGGAAGGAAGGACAATAGCAATAGCACTTAGACTTATATACCGCTTCACAGTGCTTTCCAGCCCTCTCTAAGCGGTTTACAGAGTCAGCGTATTGCCCCCCAACAATCTGGGTCCTCATTTTACCCACCTCAGAAGGATGGAAGGCTGAGTCAACCTTGAGCCAGTGAGGATCGAACTGCAGGCAGCCGGCAGTCAGCAGAAGTAGCCTGTAAATACTGCATTCTAATGGCTAATGAATCCACTTGAAGGCACTTGAAAGCTTCCCGATCTAAATAAACCCACCAGGCAAAATTAAATCCACAATACCAAGAAAAGTCCACGAGGCAAGAAAAGTCCGCAGTTCACAAGGCACGATCCAAGTCAAGGTGTGGTGTCAATCCAAAACAAGGCAAGAATCATAATGACCAGAAACCACACAGCTAGGAAATGAATACCTTGCTCCCAGCATCGCTTCCCTCTGTCTGCTGTGCTAAATAGCCAGCTTCTGCTACAGCCCATCAAGAAGGGCTAGGCTGCCTCCTCACTAGTGATCTGGCTGACCTTCTCTGCTCCTGCCTTTTCTCTGCCCTACCTGTTCTAGAATGTGCAGAAATGAATCAACTAACATTTGAAATTAAAGAAAAGGAAGACGCTGAATATTTTGAGGTATGGGATCTGTTCTATCGATGGTTGGATGGGAGAAACAGGAGTTAGAACTTCGAAAATTACAAGAGAAAGATTAATTTTACTATTAGGGTTGTTTAACTTATTCATTTTGATTGGCATTAATAATTAATAGGTATTAATAGTATGAAGGAAAAGCACTGTTACTATGAGATTACTGTTGGAAAATGCTATTATTGTTACTGTGTTGAATGTTACTCAAAAGAATTGTAACCGGACAACACACGGTTTCTATGGATTTTAAACATGTTGCTCTTTTTATTTATATTAATAAAAAAAATTAAAGGAAAAAAGAAGAACTGCTAGGCTGCCTCCTCATGAGTAATCTGGCTGACCTTCTCTCTGTCTGGTTTCGATGCTATCTCAAAATAAATGAACTTCCAAACTGCCGATCTTTAAGGAAATTTTCTCTTTATTCGAGCACAGCAATCTGATCCTGACTCTTTTCGCGGTCAGTACTGACCTTTGCCCCCCAATCCCTCCCTTTCCGATCCCCAATTCTCTGCTTCTCATTGGCTATCTTCCAAGTCACTTTCCTGATTCTTTCTTCGTCAGATCACAGGAATGTCTCCCCCCTCCCCATCTCCCAGGAGACCGAATCTTCAAAGGGATTTAGCAGGCAAAAGTTCAGGCTTCTCCTCCCTTTTCTGTGTCAGTGCTGAGACGCTGACATTCTCCTTCTGCCTTTTCTCTGCCCTACCTGTTCTTGGATCAGGTGCAGAAGGCAGTTCCTCTCCTTCATCACTGACCAGCTGCAGCTGCATGCTCTCCCCACCTGAAGCTTCTGAGCTGTCCTGCTGCATTTGTGCTTCAGCCAAATCCCTCTCAGACAGTTGCTTGGCTGACTCCCCTCCAGACACGCCTGGAAATGGTTCATCTTCCTCCAAGGTGACATCTGGAGAGATAACTTGGGAAGCATTTAGGGGAGTCATCACAATAAGTCAACCCCCTCTTTCCTGTAACTGCCCTTCAAGTATTGAAAACTAAACATCTATCTGCTGAGCTAAACATGAACTATGCTGAGCTAGTTGATCGAAAGGTTGGCAATTCAGCGGTTCGAATCCCTAGTGCCGCGTAACGGGGTGAGCTCCCGTTCCTTGTCCCAGCTTCTGCCAACCTAGCAGTTCGAAAGCACGTAAAAAAATGCAAGTAGAAAAATAGGGACCACCTTTGGTGGGAAGGTAACAGCGTTCCGTGCACCTTTGGCATTGAGTCATGCCGGCCACATGACCACGGAGACGTCTTCGGACAGCGCTGGCTCTTCGGCTTTGAAACGGAGATGAGCACCGCCCCCTAGAGTCAGGAACAACTAGCACATATTTGCGAGGGGAAGCTTTACCTTTACTATTTGTACTTGGGATCTTCAATACATCAACCCACTGACCCCTTTTTTTCAAGAGGCAACTGGACTTTCTTGTTTTTCTTTGAAGACATTTCACCTCTCACCCAAGAAGTTGCTTCAGCTCTGACTGGATGGTGGGGAATGGAAGGATTGATACTCCTTGCAGACAGCTGGTCATTTGCATTCGTTTTAGAGAGTCGTTGAGGCCACTTGGAGGTTTATCTGTGTCTCCAGGATCACCTGAGTAGTGCAAATGGGTTTTGAGCCTTCTTGGAACTGTTCCACACCCATTTGCACTCCACACCAGTGGTGAAATCCAAAATTTTTTACTATCGGTTCTGTGGGTGTGGCTTGGTGGGCATGGCAGGGGAAGGATAGTGCAAAATCCCCATTCCCACCCCACTCCAGGGGAAGGATACTGCAAAATCCCCATTCCCTCCCCACTCCAGGGGAAGAATATTGCAAAATCTCCATTCCCACCCCACTCCTGGGGGAAGGATATTGCAAAATCCCCATTCCCACCCCACTCCTGGGGGAAGGATATTGCAAAATCCCCATTCCCCCCCCTGGCGGCATATAAATCAAATTTTTAAAAAAATGGGGCACTTGGGACCTCTTCCTGATGGCCATACATGACTCAAAGACTTCAGGTAACCATACCTGACCCCCAAAAGACATGAAATACTCTCCAAATCAAATCGGAACAAAAGCTCTATTACTATTTCTTTGGCTACTTGTTCAGTCCCAAACATGATCCTATTATGATCAAATTATTATCATAATCATAAAATACCATCATAAATCATAAGATACAACTGTTATCTATAGGATCCTAAATAAACTATAGGATCCTAAATAAAGCAATCAACATACATCATAAGGCCCAAGCAACAAGGCTATTGTCATAAGATGCTAAAGGATCTTATAGCTTATAGGAAAGATGAGAAGGATCATAGCAATGCAGCCCTACTAGGTGCTTTGACATCCTAGGGCATAAGACAAGTGTTGTGGGAATTAGTTGTTCAGCAGAGTGATGGCATGGGGGGGAAAAACCATCCTTGTATCCAGTTATTTTGGTGTGCAATGCCCTATAGTGTCGTCTTGAGGGAAGAAGTTGAAAGAGTTTATGTCCAGGATGTGAGGAGTCTGTAGTTTATGTCCAGTTTATGTCCAGGATCCGAGGGACTTTTCCTTTAAAGGTAGTTTGAAGGGTAAAAAGGTAAAGGTAAAGGTTCCCCTTGCACATATGTGCTAGTCGTTCCTGACTCTAGGGGGCAGTGCTCCTCTCCCTTTCAAAGCCGAAGAGCCAGCGCTGTCCGAACACGTCTCCGTGGTCACGTGGCCGGCATGACTCAATGCCAAAGGCACACGGAACGCTGTTACCTTCCCACCAAAGGTGGTCCCTATTTTTCTACTTGCATTTTTTACCTGCTTTCGAACTGCTAGGTTGACAGAAACTGGGACAAGTCACGGGAGCTCACCCCGTTATACGCAGCACTAGGGATTCGAACCGCTGAACTGCCGACCTTTCGATCGACAAGCTCAGCATCTTAGCCACCGAGCCACCACGTCCCTGAGATTGAAGGGTAGGAGGTAGCAAAAGGAAAGTTGTTGAGATCTCCCATTATGAGAGGAGCTATGCCAGTTGACGTCTACTCATGAAGACGTTGTGTGGATGAAGTTGCCATGGAGACATTCTGGTGGCTAAAAGGCTAGAGTGGGTTTTCCTTGAGATTGGTGGAGTGATAAAGATGTTGGGCTCAGACAGGAAGACCTAGTCCACCTTCTGATATGGAAATAAACTGGACAAGTTGGGGCCATTCACTCCCTTACAGCTGAACTGACCTCATAGGCTTCATATCCCTCAGAAGATATTCTTCAATATTCTGGATATCTTTCAATATCCAATCTAATGAAGAGATGGGCTAGGGATGACATGATAGCTGACTTCCAATACTTGAGGGATGGTCACAGAGAAGAGGGGATTGACCTAGTGGTGAAATTCAAATTTTTTTACTACCGGTTCTATGGGCATGGCTTGGTGGGCGTGGCAGGGGAAGGATACTGTAAAATCCCCATTCCCACCCCACTCCAGAGGAAGGATACTGCAAAATCTCCATTCCCTTCCCACTCTTGGGGGAAGGATACTGCAAAATCCCCATTCCCACCTACTCTGGGACCAGCCAGAGGTGGTATTTGCCAGTTCTCTGAACTACTCAATATTTCCGCTATTGGTTCTCCAGAACCTGTCAGAACCTGCTGGATTTCATCCCTGGATTGACCTATTCACCAAAACACCTAAGGGCATGACAAGAAGCAACGGATGGAAACTTAAGAAAGAGAGATCCAAGCTAAAATTAAGGAGAAATTTCCTGACTGTGAGAACAATTCAATCAGTGGAACTGCTTATCTCTGGAAATTGGGTGCTCCATGACTGGATGTTTTCAAGAAGCTTGGACAGCCATTTGTCTGGAATCATATAGAGTCTTCTGGTTGAGTAGACAGTCAGTCTAGAAGTCCTCCAAGGTCCTTTCCTGCTCTAGGATTCTATGTAAATACACCCGCCACCACTAAAGCATCTACTCTGGGAACTATTAGGGGGGAACCATCTTCATATTTCTGTCATGCAAACTATCCAACCTGACCAATAGTAGAGATTATTGGTAGCTCAGGATTGAACTGTGGGATCCTTGGCACCTTCTGAGCTTGGTGGTTTTCTTGCAGATGTTTCATCATTCATCAGGGTAACAGCTTCAGTTCTAGAAGGGAGTGGGGTTTTCTGTTCTTGATGTAGTGGCTTGTCCTGTCAGGGTTGGTTTGAGAGACAGAGAGAAACACACACACACACACACACACACACACACACACACACACACACGATAGATGGACAAAAGATAAGACAGGTAGATAGAGATAGAGAGAGCGAGAGAGCGAGAGAGAGAGATTGATTCATGGTTGATAGATAGATAGATGATAGATAGAAGATAGATAGATAGATAGATAGATAGATAGATAGATAGATAGATAGAAGATAGATAGATAGATAGAGACAGAGAGATTGATTCATGGATGATAGATAGATAGATAGATAGATAGATAGATAGATAGATAGATAGATAGATAGATAGATAGATTGATTGATTGATTGATTCATGGATGATAGATAGATAAATAGAGAGAGACAGAGAGATTGATTCATGGATGATAGATAGATAGATAAATAGAGAGAGACAGAGAGAGAGAGAGATTGATTCATGGATGATAGATAGATAGATAGATAGATAGATAGATAGATAGATAGATAGATAGATAGATAGATAAATAGAGAGACAGAGAGAGAGAGATTGATTCATGGATGATAGATAGATAGATAGATAGATAGATAGATAGATAGATAGATAGATAGATAGATAGATTGATTGATTCATGGATGATAGATAGATAGATAAATAGAGAGAGAGAGAGACAGACAGACAGACAGACAGACAGACAGAGAGATTCATGGATGATAGATAGATAGATAGATAGATAGATAGATAGATAGATAGATAGATGATAAGATAGATAGATAGATAGATAGATAGATAGATAGATAGAGATAGATAGATAGATAGATAGATAGATAGAGATTGATTCATGGATGATAGATAGATAGATAGATAGGATAGATAGATAGATAGATAGATAGATAGATAGATAGATAGATAGATGATAGAGAGAGAGAGATTGATTCATGGATGATAGATAGATGATAGATAGATAGATAGATAGATAGATAGATAGATAGATTAGATAGATATAGATAATAGATATACAGTAGATATAGATATAGATATAGATATATAGAAGTAGATGTAGATGTAGGGCACTCCCATCAACTCTGACAGGGTAAGCCACTAGTATACAAAAAGAGAGCAAACCCTTCTCTCTTCTAGCACTGAAGATATTCCCTAGTTGGGTAATGAACCATCTGGAAGAAAACAACCAAGCTCAGAAAGCACCAAGGACCCCAAAGTCATTGTCCTCCTCCTCCTCCTCCTTCAACCCCACTCCCTTCTAGCACTAATGATGCTACCTAGTTGGGTCATGAAACATCCGCAAAACAAACAAACAATATCAGAGAACTCCAAGGACTGCAGCGTTCAACCCCAAACTACCAAACTCAGAGAGCATCAAAGACCCCTGAACTGAGTTGTCTCTTGCTTCTCTGGAATGCACCTCTCCTTCCCAGGAACCCAGTCCACATTACAATACCGGAGCAGAAGACCATGAAATGGCAACAAAGAGGAACATTTGCTGTAGGTCTTCACTTCCACCTAATTTCCATCTGGATCATGCTGGCTGAGGAAAACTTGTGGAATTGAGGTCCACAAGTTGCCAAGTGTGGAGAACCTGTTCTGACCCAGCCTTAGCAGAAGCAAGAAAAACAGACTCCTTGTTACAAAAAACCCTTCTTTATTGACCTCTTGTGAATTAATTGACAGAACGGAACACAACAGAAACCTGATCTAGATGTTTGCAGCCCAGATATGCTGCTCCTAATTAAGACTGTCCTTGAAATCCTTCAGACTTTCCTCATAATAAAAAACAACAACAACAAGGGTACTGCTGGAAAACAAGTCTATGTGAAGACACACAAAGTTGTTCCTGGTTCTTCAGCCTGCAAGACACCCTCAGAGTGTTGTTTGCAAAACAACCGGCCTTCCTCAGATGCCCCGAAAAACCCTCACAAAACGCCCCTTCCGAGAAGCCAACGGAATCTTCCAGGCGGTGAGCAAATCAGAGGTAGCATTCAGCCAATTCGGACCGGTTTGGGCGAACTGGTAGTGGCGACCTGTGGTTGGGCCTGCCCACCTGCCCGGGCGCAATCCCGTCCTATATCGCTGTGCTTTTGACACTACACGCTTGTGCGGACAATGCAGGTGAGCAAATTGCCGTGTTGTTTGACGTCGCACGCATGTGCAGATGGTGTACATGAGCAAATTGCCATGTTTTGTGACGTCGCTTGCATATTTGGATGGTGCACGAGTGAGCAAATCTTCCAGGTGGTGAGCAAATCAGAGGTAGCATTCAGTCGGTTCAGGCGAACTGGTAGTGATGGCCTGCGGGTGGGCCCGCCCATCTGCCTGGGCGCAATCTCGTCCTATATCGCTGTGTTTTTGATGCCTCATGCTTGTGCAGATGGCACGGGTGAGAGAATTGCTGTGTTGTTTGACATTGCATGTATGTGCGGACAGGGTATGTGAGTGAATTGCCATGTTTAGTGACACAGAACATATGTACGGATCAGTGGTGGGTTTCAACATTTTTTATTACCGGTTCTGTGGGTGTGGCTTGGTGGGTGTGGCATGGCTTGGTGGGCGTGGCTTGGTGGGCATGGCAGGGGAAGGATCCTGTAAAGTCTCCTTTCCCACCTCACTCCAGGGGAAGGATACTGTAAAATCCCCATTTCCTCCCGATCAACTGGGACTTGGGAGGCAGAGAATAGATGGGGGTGTGGACAGTCAGAATTTTTACCATCGGTTCTCTGAACGACTCAAAATTTCCGCTACCAGTTCTCCAGAACTGGTCCGAACCTGCTGAAACCCACCTCTGGTGCGGATGGCATGTGTTCTCACATTTCCAGTGCTGGCTGCTACAGAATGTGAACTCCGCTTCTGGAGCCAATGACAAATTAAATTTCTCTTCACGTTTGTTTCCTTTGAGCATCCGAGAGCTGAAAATTGCTTAACCGTCAGGCCCAAAGTGAGGATTCGGTATTATTTTGATTATACCGCGATCATTGTTCCTGATTCTTAAGGAAACCTGATTTCTTGGGGGCGAAAGAATGGTAGTTTAACGCTAAAGAGTAGCTTGATTTGACACTTCATCTCGCTGGGACACACATCAGCGCTTCCTTTATGGAAATTTAAATTGGCTACCTCGGTTGAAGCAAATGAAAGGCCCTTCCATTATTATTTTTTTTTCAAGTGTATGTTTTCTTTTATTCCACCTCCCCTCTGAGTTATCCAAATTGTATCAGAGGGTGGCTATTTTCTTAACTCCTTTGAAAGTACTTCTCCCGCACCCTTTGCCTTCGATCAGGAAATGATCAAATGATAGAAAATAACAGATACAGGTAGTCCCGGATGCGCGATCATAATCGAGCCCAAAATTTCCAGTTGAAAGTTAACCAAAAGGTGCTTTTTTCAAGAGGCAACTGGACTTTCTCGCTTTTTTTTCTTTGAAGACATTTCGCTTCTCATCCAAGAAGCTTCTTCAGCTCTGAATGAAGGGCGGGGAATGGAAGGATTGATACTCCTTGCAGACGGTTGGTCATTTGCATCCTTTTAGAGAGTCATTGAAGCACTTGAACATTTATCTCTGTCCTCGGGGTCACCTGAGTGGTGCAAATGGTTCCTGTAGTCTGCAATTTTTCTCTCTCTGGAAATCCATTCCTACTCCCACACCATTCAATGGGTGTTCATCCTAAATTGAAATAGAGTAACAGATTAACAGAGTTGGAAGGGATCTTGTAAGTCATCTAGTCCAACCCCTCGTTCAAGCAGCAGACTCTACACCATTTCTGACTGATGGCAGTCCAGTCTCTTCTTGAAAGCCTCCAGTGCTGAAGCTCCCACAACTTCCGAAGGCAACTTCTGTTCCATGGGTTGATTGTTCTCACTGTCAGGAAATTTCTCCTTATTTCCAGGTTGAATCTCTCCTTGATCAGTTTCCATCCTTTATTCCTTGTCTGGCCTTCAGGTGCCTTGGAAAACAGCTTGACCCCTTCCTCTCTGTGGCTGCCCCTCAAATATTGGAAGATGCTATCCTGTCTCCCCTGGTCCTTCTCTTCACTAGACTAGCCATGCCCAGTTCCTGCAACCATTCTTCATATGTTTTAACCTCCAGTCCCCTAATCATCTTTGTTGCTCTTCTCTGCACTTTTTCTAGAGTCACAACATCTTTTTATAGTGTGGTGAACAAAACTGGATGCAGTACTGTAGGTGTGGTCTTACTAAGGCTTTATAGAGTGGTGTTAGTACCTCAGTTGATCTTGATTGTATCCCTCTGTTAATGCCTTGGTAGTACAGTGGTTTAAGGCACCCTGTTATTAAGCTGGTTATTAAGACCAGCTGCCTGCAATTACTGCAGGGTTCGAATCTCGCCAAGGCTCAAGGTTGACTCAGCCTTCCATCCTTTCTAAGGTAGGTAAATTGAGGACCCAGTTGTGGGGGCAATAAGCTGACTTTGTATAAATATACAAAAGGATGAAGGCTATTGCTTAGTGCATTGTAAGCCGCCCTGAGTCTTTGGAGAAGGGTGGCATATAAATCAAATTTAAAAAAAAAATGCAATTTAGGATTGCATTGGCTTTTTTGGCTGCTGCTGGTAGGCGTGGGTGGAGATGGGTGATAGGAACAATGAGAAGATTAACAGTAATGCAGACTTAGTAACTAGTTTGACAGAGTTGTGGGAATTATTTGTTTAGCAGAGTGATGGCGTTTGGGGAAAAAACTGTCCTTGTGTCTAGTTGTTCTGGTGTGCAGTGCTCTAGAGCGTCGTTATGAGGATAGGAGTTGAAACAATTTATGTCCAGGATGCGAGGGGTCTGTAGATATTTTCCCAGCCCTCTTTTTGACTCGTGCAGTAGACAGGTCCTCCATGGAAGGCAGGTTGGTAGCCATTGTTTTTTCTGCAGTTCTAATTATCCTCTGAAGTCTGTGTCTCTGACTTGTTGGGTTGCAAAACCAAACCAGACAGTTATGGAGGTGCAGATGACAGACTCAATAATTCCTCCGTAGAACTGGATCAGCAGCTCCTTGGGCAGTTTCAGCTTTCTGAGTTGGTATAAGGCCATGATGGTGAACCTATGGCATGCGTGCCGGAAGTGGCACACAGATCCATTTCTCCGGGCATGCGAGCTGTTGCCTGTGGTTCTTCCGGGTTCCAGCATGCCAACCAGCTGATCTTTGTGTGTGCATGCACACCAGAAACCAGAAGACCAGGTGGCCCGTGCACATGTGTGTGCTGGAAACCAAAAGATCATTTTCCCAGCATGTGCATGTGCACCAGGCGGCTGCTCTTCCAGTTACCAGTGTGCATGCGCACACCCCCGTTTTGGCACTCGATGCCAAAAAGGTTCATCAACACTAGTATAAGGTCTCCTACTTTTTTTTTTTTTTTTAGTTTGATTGATATGCCGCCCTTCTCCGGAGATTCAGGGCGGCTTACAATGCGTTAAGCAATAGCCTTCATCCTTTTGTATATTTTATACAAAGTCAGCTTATTGCCCCCACAAACTGGGTCCTCAATTTACCTACCTTAGAAAGGATGGAAGGCTGAGTCAACCTTGAGCCTGGGGAGATTCGAACCTGCAGTAATTGCAGGCAGCTGGTCTTAATAACAGGGTGCTTTAGACCACTGTACTACCAAGGCTCCTTGAGCAGGGGGTTGGACTAGAAGACCTCCAAGGTCCCTTCCAACTCTAGTATTCTATGTCCCATCCCCATGTTTTCAAATCTACCTTGGTTTAGAGCTAATATGGGAATAATAGCAAGGACACTTAGACTTATATACCACTTCATAATGCTTTCTAGCACTTTCCATATGTTTCACAGAGTCAGCCTCTTGCCCCCAACAATCTGGATCCTCATTTTATCAACCTTGGAAGGATGGAAGGCTGAGTCAACCTTGAGTTGGTCAGGATCGAACTCCTGGCAATAGCCATAGCCCTTAAACTTATCTACCGCTTTGGAGTGCTTTCCAGCCCTCTCTAAGCAGTTTACAGAATCAGCCTCTTGCCCCCAACAATTTGGGTTCTCATTTTACCCACCTCGGAAGGATGGAAGGTTGAGTCAACCTTGAGCCGGTGAGAATCGAACTGCTGAACTGCAGGCAGCTGGCAGTCAACAGAGGTAGCCGGCAGTACTGCATTCTAACCACTGCGCCAACATGGAATGATGGTACTTTCAACCCCAAACTTCCACCTTCCTCCTGATTAAGGAGTTACAGTCAAGAGCAGGAAAATCAGAAAGTCCAGGTAGTTGAAAATGAATATGAAGGTTTATTGCATACTAATGCTGTCTACAAGAATCTGAACTATTCTGAAGAATCATTCAGAATAGAGATGGAAGGGACCTTGGAGGTCTTCTAGTCCAACCCTCTGATCAAGCAGGAGACCCTATACAATTTGAGACAAGTGGCTGTCCAGTGTCTTCTTAAAACCCTCCAGTGATGAAGCACCCACAACTTCTGGTGGCAAGCTGTTCCATTGGTTAATTGTCCTCCCTGTTAGGAAGTTTCTCCTTAATTCCAGGTTGCTTCTCTCCTTGATTAGTTTCCACCCATTGTTTCTTGTCTTGTCTTCTGGTTCTTTGGAAAATAAGTTGACCCCCATTTCTTTGTGGCAGCCTCTCAAGTACTGGAATAATAATATCATGCCCTCCCTACTCCTTCTTTTCTCTAGACTAGCTATACCCAAATCCTGCAACCGTTCTTCCTAGATTTTAGTCTCCAGGCCTTTAATAACCTTAGTTGCTCTTCTCTGCTCTTTTTCCAAAGTCTCAACAACGTTTTTGTAACGTGGTCACTAAAACTGAATGCAGTATTCCAGGTGTGATCTTACTAAGGTTTTATAAAGCGGTACTAACACCTCACATGATTTTGACTCTATGCCTCTGTTTATACAACTAATAACAGCCAAAGCAAATTGGCAGTTGGTAAGAGTCAATGTAGGGATGCGGTGGCTCAGTGGCTAAGATGCTGAGCTTGTCGATCAAGAGGTCGGCAGTTCAGCGGTTCGAATCCCTAGTGCCGCGTAACGGGGTGAGCTCCTGTTACTTGTCCCAGCTTCTGCCGACCTAGCAGTTCGAAAGCATGTAGAAAATGCAAGTAGAAAAATAGGGACCACCTTTGGTGGGAAGGGAACAGCGTTCCGTGCGCCTTTGGCGCTTAGTCACATGACCACAGAGACGTCTTCGGACAGCGCTGGCTCTTCGGCTTTGAAACGGAGATGAGCACCGCCCCCTAGAGCTGAGAACGATTAGCACATATATGTGAGGGGAACCTTTACCTTTACCTTTACCTAAGAGTCATTGGAATTGAAGGTGGACGGGGATCTCTTGTGATTGTGAAGGGATTCGAGACTAATGACATGTTTGACCCAGGGGTGGGTTCTAAATTTTTTTACTACCGGTTCTGTGGGCGTGGCTTATTTTGTGGGTGTGGCTTGGAGGTCATGTGACTAGGTGGGCGTGGCTAGCTGGTCAGAGTCATTTCTGGAAGGTCCTCGTGCTTACGACCAGTCCTCGCACTTACGACCCGACTCATTTGTTTGCTTTTAACACTGATCAGCTGTAGGGCGGCCCTTTGAAGCCCCACGGCAAGAGTTTAAACAGTTTTTTCCCCTCTAGTCATCAGCTGGGACTCAGGAGGCAGCAATAGATTGGGGGTGGGACCAAATAAAAGGTAAGAATAACATGGGGGGTGGGGGGTGGGAGGGCAGGGGGGTGGAGAACCGGTTTGGTGACATCATATCGTCACTGCTACCGGCTCGGCCAAACCGGACTGAACCGGGAGGAACCCACCACTGGTTTGACCCCTCCCTCAGGCTCAGCCTGGTTATCTCCTACATTTACTGTTCTCCAAGCTTGAAATACAGAAAGTTTTTGGATAAGGATCATGTGGACATTCGTACATTTAATTCCACATCCAAATTTGGGTTTCCAAAGCTTTGCAGATGACACTTAACAAAGTTGCTTAGACAGATGATGAAACAGAAGCAACAATGTCAGTTTCAGGCGTATACAGGAAATTGAAATATTTTTTTAAAAAAAGAAAAACAAAATTCGTGATTTGGTTGAACTTCATCTCCTTTTGAGACCTAACTCAGTATCCTGAAGAAATTTATTACCTCAGCTGCCTCATTGTTCACGCCACATGCTAGGTCATGGTTTTCTTAATAAATAAAGTACATTGAGCTAGTTTCGTACAGCAGGCTAAATCATAAATCGTGATTTATACCTCTTACTGATGGAATTCATGTGACACATTGTGAAACCTTTAGACAGGCTCCTTTTTTTTTTTTTTTTTTACCAAGGCCATTCTTGGACTTCATCTTTACTCCAGCCATAAAAAGAAAAAAAAATTGGAAGGGGATATTTATAGCTCAGGATTGAACTGCAATTTCTGGAGAATTCCTGGAATCTTGGCATTCAGACAAAGCTGCCATCACCAGACACATAGAGATAAACAACGTTTACCTGCCATTCAAAAGAGACAATCAAAACCCCCAAAAGGAACAAAACGTCTCCCTACCGGCAATCAACACCCAGATAACCAATAATCAATCAATCAATCAATCAATCAATCAATCAATTTATAAATTGGGCCTATTATTTAATAATTTTAATTATTTTTAAATATTGTCTGTCTTTGTGTTTTTAATTAGGCTGTACACCGCCCTGAGTCCTTCGGGAGAAGGGCGGTATAGAAATAAAATTAATAAATAAAAATCAATCAATCAATCAATCAGAATAGAGCTGGGAGGGACCTTGGAGGCCTTCTAGTCCAGATAAAGTGGAGATTCACACCAAGATTAATACACCAACATTCTTGAAATTTTATTTTAGTCCAGATATAATAACAATTTAACAACCTCTCTTTATTAGGAAGCTGGATGAGAATTTTGTTAGGTTTATTTTTTGTTCAACACCTCAAAATATGCATTTTTTTTCCCAATCAACAAGCAGAAAGATTATTTTGAAATCAGTATTTTTATTAGTTATAATCATCATCTATTTTGAATGTTCTGTCTATCTGGGGTCTTCTTACATCTAAGAATCAAGGTTGAAATTCATTTATTTGCTTTCAGTTATTTGATGTTTATCCCATTTTTCTTACTTTATAAGTCACTCAAGGCAGCAAACATACCCAGTACCTCTTCCTCCTCCTATTTTCCCCGCAACAACCTTGTGAGGTTGGTTAAGCTGAGTGAAAGTGATTGTCCCCAAAGCTGACTTCCATCCCTAAGGCAGGACTAGAACTCACTATTTCTGAGTTTCTGGCCCAAAGTCACCCAGCCAACATTTGTGCCTAAGGCAGGACTAAAAATCCACCAAGTTCTGGTGATTGGCCCAAAGTCACCCAATGGATTTTGCACCTAAAGCAGCACTACAATTCACCATCTCCTGGTGATTGGTCCAAAGACACCCAGTAGGTTTTTGTGTCTAATTCAGTACTAGAACTCACCGTCTCCTGGCGATTGGCCAAAAAAGTCACCCAGCCAGCTTTCATGCCTAAGGCAGGACTAGAACTCACCATCTCCTGGTGATCAGCCCAAAGTCACCCAAGTGGCTTTCGTGCCTAAAGTGGCACTACAATTCACCATCTCCTGGTGATTGGTCCAAAGTCACCCAGTAGGTTTTTGTGTCTAATTCAGGACTAGAACTCACCGTCTCCTGGCGATTGGCCCAAAGTCACCCAGCCAGTTTTCATGCCTAAGGCAGGACTAGAACTCACCATCTCCTGGTGAGTTCTAGTACAATTAAAAGGCCTAACTTCCCTTTTAATTGTAACTTTTAAAATTGGTTTTAAAACATTAGGGGTGTTTTAAATTGTTTTGGGCCAAATTATTTAATGGGTTTTTATATTGTCTTTTAAATTTTGTAGTTTGTGTGTTTTATCTTTCTGGCTGTTTACCGCCCTGAGTCCTTCGGGAGTAAGGCGGTATATAAATCTAATAAAATGAAATGAAAAAAAATGAAATGATCAGCCCAAAGTACGCTCCCACAGAGAGGGACTCCTCAGGGTGCCGTCGGCCAGACAATGTCGGCTGGCGACCCCCAGGGGGAGGGCCTTCTCTGTGGCGGCACCTGCCCTCTGGAACGACCTGCCCCCAGAGATACGCACGATACCAGACCTCCGGACTTTTCGTCGGGCCCTGAAAACACACTTATTCCATCTAGCCCGGCTGGCTTGATCCCATCCCTTCGATTTTAATTTGTAATTGGTTTTAACCCGGGTTGTTTTAAATGTATAGCCAAATTCTTTAATGTTTTTAAATTGCTTTTAAATTTTATATGTTATGTTGTACCATGGCTGTTCACCGCCCTGAGTCCTGCTGGAGAAGGGCGGTATACAAATTAAAAATAAAATAAAAAATAAAATAAAATAAAAAGTCACCCAGTAGGTTTTTGTGTCTAATTCAGGACTAGAACTCACCGTCTCCTAGTGATGATCCAAAGTTACCCAGCCAGCTTTCACGCCTAAGGCAGGACTAGAACTCACCATCTCCCAGTTTCTAGTTTAGAGCCTTATTCACCGGACCAAACAGGCTCCATAACTAAAACAGAAACATATATATTCCACATTTCATATATCTGAAATCCCGCACGTGTTCCTTTGGAACAAGGTTGACTGAATTTGAGTAGAGTACGCTCCAATGGCATTGCAATTTTTCCCCCCTGCGAATTGTAAAACAAAGAAGTTAACCTCCTCTGAAACTGGGATGGTTGGGTGTTTTCAACATTTTTCTTCCAAGCTGAACTAACATCTGTATCTGAGCATCTCATCCCTTTTGCTGGTTTTGTCTCTCCAGGCTGTGATAAACAAAGGAAGCTATAACTGAAACATCAAAAATGAGAAGCCAATTACAGGATGTCACTGTTATGTGCAGCCAAACCCTTGATTAAAGGACTATAGTACTCTCGTCTTTGGGTTCTCATCAACCATTATACTAATTTCAACTCCCATTTTGGGCTTCTTTGCCAGCTGAGCAAACAACGGGTCTCTCGGGAACCTCGTTTCGCTCCAATTTTCTTTCCTTTTCAATCTCTGCCTCTGATCTTTTCTTTCCTTTCTTCGTTCTTCTTTCAGTAGTTTTCCGTTTCTCCCTTCCTCCGTAAAAGTCCTTCTGCTTTTAAGAGTTCTACGCAGAACTCTTCAAGGAAAAGAATAATATTAGTATTTTGAGGTACGGTATTTGTCTCGTTTAGGTTACCTGAAGAGGTCTGAAAATTCAAAGACGGCCACAGCAGAAGGAAAGAGGTATCTTAAGGGAGGAAGTTGTGACTATCTTAACAGAATAACAGAGTTGGAAGGGATCCTTGGAGGTCTTCTAGTCCAACCCCCTGCCCAGGCAGGAAACCCTAAACCACTTCAGACAAATGATTATCCAACCTCTTCTTAAAAACTTCCAGTGTTGGAGCATTCACAACTTCTGCAGGCAAGTTGTTCCACTGATTAATTTTTTTCACTGTTATATAATTTCTCCTTAGTTCTAGGTTGCTTCTCTCCTTGATTAGTTTCCGTCCATTGCTTCTTGTCCTGCCTTCAGGTGCTTTGGAGAATAGGTTGACCCCTGTTCTTTGTCGTAATTGCTGAGATATTGGAAGACTATTCTCATGTCACCCCAAATCCTTCTTTTCATTAAACTAGACAAACCCAATTCCGGAACCCTTCATCATATGTTTTAGCCTCCAGTTCCCTAATTATCTTTGTTGCTCTTCTCTGCACTCGTTCTAGGTTGGTTCTCCCCTTGCTTAGTTTCCATCCATTGCTTCTTGTCCTGCTTCAGGTGCTTTGGAGAATAGGTTGACTCCCCCTCTTCTTTGTGGTAGCCCCTGAGATATTCCAGAGAGGGAGTCAACCTATTCCCCAAAGCACCTGAAGCACCTCAACTATCTTGGGATAGTTGAAGGACCATTTATGCTGGACAGGAGAGTCTCGTTGTTCCTGCATTTTGTTTAAGGGAACATTATGGATTTACAGGTAGTTCTTTTTTTTTTTTAATTAGATTTATATGCCGCCCTTCTCAGGAGACTCAGGGCGGCTTACAATGCGTTAAGCAATAGCCTTCATACTTTTGTATATTGTACACAAAGTCAGCTTATTGCCCCCACAAACTGGGTCCTCAATTTACCTACCTTAGAAAGGATGGAAGGCTGAGTCACCCTTGAGCCTGGCGAGATTCGAACATGCAATAATTGCAGACAGCTAAATGTTAATAACAGGCTTTTAGTCTGTTGAGCTATCCAGGCTCCTGGATTCTTGACTGACATCCACTCATTTAGTGACTGTTTGAAATTACAAATGTCCTGAAAAAAGCGACTTATGACCAGTTTTCACACTTACGTCTGTTGCAGCATCCCCATGTTCATGTGATCAAAATTTGGGTGCTTGGTGACTGCTAGGTATTTATGACAGTTGCTATGTCTTAAGTTAAAAATTGAATTAAGTGTTCAAATCAAACCTTCTGTCAAGTTTCGTGGTCGTCTCGAATAAAATACATTTCAAACAAAATCTTTGAAGAAAAAACTCCTTTTTATTGAGCACGACATCCTAACCTGAGTCCAAACGAAGCCAACACTGACGTCCAGCCCCAAAACCCTCCCTTTCTGTTCCCCACTCCCCTGCACTCATTGGCCATCTTCCAAATCACTCTCCCCATATCTACTACTTCAGCTCCCAGGAATGTCCCCCCTCCCATCTCATCTCCTAGGGGATATTATCTTCAAGGAAAATAAGTAGGTGAGAAGTCAAGCGTCCTCTTGCCAGCTGCCCCCTCTTCTCCTTCTTATGTCAGCACTAGAGTAAATGCAGGTAGTGCTGACATCTTCTTTGATTCATACAGTCCCGTTAAGTTTTGGTAAATTCTTCTTCTACTAGAGTTCAGTCCGTTGTCTCTTTTGTTTCCTTCAAGTCATGGAGAAAACAGACTTGGAGTAATGTGACATTAGTTGTTGTTGTTCAGTCACCAAGTCGTGTCCGACTCTTCATGACTACATGGACCAGAGCACACAGGTTCCCCTATCCTCCACCATCTCTCAGAGTTTGCCCAAAATTCATGTTCCTTGAATTGATCTGTCCTCCTCCTATCAAACCATCTCATCCTCTCCTGTCTCCTTCACCTTTCACCTTCCATCTTACCACCCAGCATCATGGTCTTCTTCAGTGAGTCCTCTCTTCTCATTTGGTGGCCAAAGTATTTGAGCTTCAGCTTCAGGATCTGTCCTTCCAAGGTACAGTCAGGGTTGATTTAGAATTCTGATCTTTTACGAGCTCTAATGATGATCCTGATAGAAGTGAAGAGAAGAGAATGAGTGCTGGTAAGAGCTTTCCACTTTGTCTAAGAAACTTCCGAAATACTCAGTGTAATCATTTCTTGGTTTCTGTAGTCTCCAGGAGAATTGGAAATTAATCTCCCGTGCGCACAACTAACTCTTGAGAAATAATATTATATTCAACGCTCTCTGGGTGATGGGGTTCAGGAAGAAAAGGATTTGCAATTGCTAAGTTTGGGCTTTTTATTTCTGCTGTGCTGGACAAAGATCTCAAGGGTAGCTCATCCTGGAGAGCCACCAAGGATTATGAGACAGCAAAAGAGTTTGCATTCAAGAGGCATCAACAAAAGCAATCCACAAAATATACTTAACCGATATGAAATTAAATACTATGAATAGCATGACTATATTGTTATATATTATTATAATATATTATTTGTAGTATTAGTAATATTACTAATACCACCAACTGGTAATCCATGGACCACTGGTGGTCCGTGAGAAAATTTTGGTGGTCCGCAGAAAAATTATTTGCATTTTTTATATTGCACTAAATCAGGGGTCCTCAAACTACGGCCCCTGGGATGGATACGTGCAATGAATGTTTGTGTTGCTGCAGAGAGTCTCCCCCTTCAGGGTCTTTTTGTGTGGGTTGGAGGGGGGCAGAAATTCCGACTTGGGGTCTGCTTCAGCCTCCTGGTGTGGGGCTTTGGGCGAAGGCTGGAGGGAAGCGCTGCTGGTGGCAAAGAGCTGGAGGGCCTCATTCCAGTGGGACTGCATCATGGCCTGGAACTGGCTGACCATCTCAGCCTTTTCCGAACTCCTCAAAATTTCCGTTACCGGTTCTCCAGAACTGGTCAGAACCTGCTGAAACTCACCTCTGAATCAAGGAGGGAAGCAACCTAGAACTAAGGAGAAATTTAGAAGTTAGGACAATTAACCAGTGGAACAGCTTGCCTTCAGAACTTGTGGGTGCTCCATCAATGGAGGTTTTTAAGAAAAGACTAGATACAGCCTCTTGTCTGGAATGATATAAGGGAGCGGTGAAATCTAATTTTTTTTACTACCGGTTCTGTGGGCGTGGCTTGGTAGGCGTGGTGTGGCTTGGTGGGTGTGGCAGGGGAAGGATACTGCAAAATCTCCATTCCCTCCCCACTCCTGGGGGAAGGATATTGCAAAATCTCCATTCCCACCCCACTCTGGGGCCAGCCAGAGGTGGTATTTGCCGGTTCTCCGAACCGCTCAAAATTTCCGCTACCAGTTCTCCAGAACCTCTCAGAACCTGCTGTATTTCACCCCTGGTATATGCTCGAGTAGGGGGTTGGACTAGAAGACCTCCCCAATGTCCCTTCCAACTCAGTTATTCAATTATTCTGAATTGGCGGCTCTTTCCTTCCTTGAGAGCTGCTCGCCCCACCTTTAAATGCGGCGCCCGAACGGGTGAGTGACAGGCATTCCAGAATTGTTGTCAGAATTGATCCTCCTTGATTTGTTACACAGGGAGACAAATGCCTCGTTTCTGGGGGTCTTTGAGACCTCTCACTCCACAGCACAAAAGCAGCAGCAATTAAGCATCCAATCTACCTCCTAGCATGACAGCCCAAATATCTCCTGCTTAAAAGCTGTCTTTTGTGAAGGTATCCCACCGATTGTATTTCCCCTCTAAGCCCTTTTGAATCTATTGTTGATTAGAAAGCAAGGAGCATAATCTCCCTTGGAGCTTGTTCTTAACTTCTGTTTTTTTTTAATATATATTCAGGGTTTGTTTGTTTGTTTAAGCAAGGGGAGCTGGCTACATGTTGATCCTCATACAAAGGACAGCGATGGGATAATAAAACTCAGCGGAGGGTAACTCTTTTGTTCCTTCCATTCGTTTAAGACAAATTCCCAACCTTTGGTTCAGCTCTCCGTTCAGGAGAGATGTCTATTTCTTATCTGGAAGACAGATGAAAAAAGGAAGGATTATCCATGGGTTTTGGGCCAGGCATCCGTCAACGCAGAACATCCCAAGGAGATTTTTTTTTTTTAATTTGATTTATATGCCGCCCTTCTCCGAAGACTCAGGGCGGCTTACAATGTGCTCAGCAATAGATTAAACAATGCATTTCATTTATCGAATTCTCCCCTCCCCTTTCTCCGCTCTCCAATGCTTAAATTGCTTCCCATTCATCGGAGGTACAATGGCTGTGACCGAAACTGAAAAGGGGATGCATGGACAGTTGGGTGAACAAGAGTTAACACTCTATAAAGCCTTAGTAAGACCACACCTAGAGTACTGCATTCAGTTTTGGTCACCACACTATAAAAAGATGTTGAGACTCTAGAAAAAGTGCAGAGAAGAGCAAACAAGATGATTAGAAGACTGGAGGCTAAAACGAATGATGAACGGTTGCAGGAACTGGGCCTGGTTGGTCTAATGAAGAGGAGGACCAGGGGAGACAGGATAGCAGTCTTCCAATATTTGAGGGTCTGCCACAGAGAGGAGGGGGTCAAGCTATTTTCCAAAACACCCGAAGGCCAGACAAGGAATAATGGATGGAAATGGACCAAGGAGAGATTCAACCTAGAAATAAGGAGAAATTTCCTGACAGTGAGAACAATCAACCCATGGAACAGAAGTTGCCTTCGGAAGTTGTGGAAGCTTCATCACTGGAAGCTTTCAAGAAGAGACTGGACTGCCACCTGTCAGAAATGGTGTAGGGGCTCCTGCTCGGGGGTTGGATTAGATTTATTTATTTATTTATTTAATTTCTATACCGCCTTTCTCCCGTAGGACTCAAGGCGGTGTACAGTCAAGAAAAATATAGATACACAAACATCATAAAATTGCTAATTAAAATTATTATTATAACATAGTTTGGCCCAATTAAATAAAACCCAGAATTAGATAACATTTAAAAAATTCATTCACATGTTCATATGTTTAGCCCCGCCTGTTGGAACATTTCAGGGTTTTGAGGGCACGGCGGAAAGCACGGAGATCAGGGATATTCCGTATCTCCGGGGGCAGTTCATTCCAAAGGGTTGGAGCCCCCACAGAGAAGGCCCTCCCCCTGGGAGTCGCCAGTCGGCATAATTTGACTGACGGTACCCTGAGTAGTCCCTCCCTGTGAGAACAAACTGGTCGGTGGGAGGCTATTGGTGGCAAAAGACGGTCTCATAGGTACCCAGGTCCTAAGCCATGGAGCGCTTTAAAGGTGATAACTAACACCTTGAATCGCACCCAGAAGACCACCGGGAGCCAGTGCAGCTCGCATAGGAGAGGTGTTACATGGGCGCAACGAGCTGCGCCCATAATCACCCGCGCGGCTACATTCTGGACCAGCTGGAGCCTCCAGGTGCTTTACAAGGGGAGCCCCATGTAGAGAGCATTACAGTAGTCCATACGGGAGGTGACTAGGGCATGATGACCTACAAGGTCCCTTCCAACTCTGTTAATCTGTATCTAACTTTATTGAGAAGGACAACAAAGGTGGAAGATTGAGGCTAAGGCAAAGGGGTCCCATGATGCTTTGTTGGGTGGGTGGGTGGGAGTCTGAGTGTCACAATGCCAGTTCTTCTCCTTTGGAAAATGGTCAGGATGTGGACACATGTTCCAACGGGATAGATATCTTGAATGTCAACCTCATGACCTGATTGAGTTGGGCAACTATAGAAGAGCAATAATTGTTTATTCAATGGTACAATACAGGTAGTCCTCAACTGACGACCACAACTGAGTCTGAAATATCTGTGCTAAATTGTTGATGCTTGGGTACTGACTCATATTTATGACGGCTGCAGTGTCCCGGGGTCGTGCAATCTTTTGCGATCTTCTGACGAGCAAAGTCAACGGAGAAGCCACATTCACTTAACAAGCCCGTTACTGACTTAATAAGTGCAGTGCTCTGCTTAACGACTGTGGCGAGAAAGGTTGAAAAAACTTAAATGATAAAACTCATTTAACAACTGTGTTGCTTCAAGAGAGAAAATTGATGCTAAATTGTGGCCGTAAATTGAGGACTACCTGTAAACAGATACTAGGAAAAAGATATAAGAGAAAGGCTCCCATGTCAGCAATTTATAATATTAATCAAGGCCACTTATTAAAAAAAAATGAAGCCTTTGAAGATAGCTTATGCATCTAGATAAGATGAGGTTCACTTAGCTATACTCAGTGGTGGGTTGCTACCGGTTCGGCCCAGATCGGGCATGCACAGAAGCGTCACATGCGCACGTACCCACAAGCGAACCGGTAGCAGCCAAAATTGAAACACGCTACTGGCTATAGTTCATTGGTTGTAAAAACCTGACTAATATGGCTTATTCAAATAAGTTCAAGAGTGTGTGAATTGGGTCCAAGGACAGAATTTTTTGATAAATTCACGGGAGAGGGCTGAATCCATATGAATCCTACTCTTATCCAAATGGAGTAAGTCAGTTTTCAGTTTTCGGTGAAATGGATTAGAATGGCATGGCATGGCATGGCATGGCATGGCATGGCATGGCATGGCATGGCATAGCATAGCATAGCATAGCATAGCATAGCATAGAATAGAGAATGGAGTAGAGTAGAGTAGAGTAGAGTAGAATAGAATAGAATAGAGAATGAAGTAGAGTAGAGTAGGGTAGGGTAGGGTAGGGTAGGGTAGGGTAGAGTAGAGTAGAATAGAATAGAATAGAATAGAATAGAATAGAATAGAATAGAATAGAATAGAATAGAATAGAATAGAATAGAATAGAATAGAATAGAATAGAAAGAGTTGGAAGGGACCTTGGAGGTCTTCTAGTCCAATCCCCTGCTTAGGCAGGAAACCCTACACCACTTCACATAGATGGTTATCCAACATCTTCTTAAAAACTTCCAGTGTTGGAGAATTTACAACTTCTGGAGGCAAGTTGTTCCACTGGTTAATTGTTCTAATTGTCAGGAAATTTCTCCTTAGTTCTAAGCTGCTTCTCTCCTTGATTAGTTTCCACCCATTGCTTCTTGTCCTGCCCTCAGGTGCTTTGGAGAATAGCTTGACTCCCTCTTCTTTGTTGTAGCCCCTGAGATATTGGAAGACTGCTATCATGTCTCCCCTAGTCCTTCGTTTCATTAAACTAGACATACCCAGTTCCTGCAACCGTTCTTCATATGTTTTAGTTTTAAAGCTTCATATTGCTTTAACAAAGAGGTCAGTTTGATTAAATCGTCCTCCTCAAAAGCACTTTAACAAACAAGAGGCAAACCACAGTCAAGAGTTCAAAACTCAACACTCAAGGAGAGTATAATGGGCTACAGACCTTAAACATCATAAAGTAAAGAAAATGTAATATGGTTGGGTAGATTATCTTGATGGATTTATTGGACATGCCATAAGTGGAACGAGGGATTAATATTTATAGCCGTGTCCAGGTGATAGGTTGTGTCACTGTCATTGTAATACCTGAGAAGATACGTTGGCAAGGAGAAATTGTTCCACATCTTTTGTGTGTGTGTGTATGTCCGGTGGGGGCAAAAAAGTCAAGATGGCAGCCATGACTGCCTTTTTTTTAATATTGGTCAAATGCACAAAGCAAGGGACTTACCATTTTCCCTATCGTTACCTAGGGTTGTGAAAGTTGGACCTTAAAAAAGCAAGATAGGAAGAAAATTGACTCGTTTGAGATCTTGTGTTGGAAGAAAGGAGGCAAGGGACATCTGTTCAAGGCTTCAAAAGAGTCAAGATTGTGGTTGCAACCATATGATATAAAGCTTGAACAGATGTCCCTTGCCTCATTTCTTCCTTCAATCTGATTAACTGATCCATTCATTCAACTCTTGGCAATTCTACAGGCCAGATCTCTCCACATCTTCTGAACTTGCATGACTTCTTTGAGTTGTTCTATGAAAGCTATGGCAAATCTAGATAGCTTACTAAAAAGCAGAGACATCACCCTGCCAACAAAAGTGCATATAGTCAAGGCAAATGGTTTTCCCAGTTGCAATGGATGGCTGTGAAAGTTGGACCATAAGGAAGGCCGAGCACCAAAGAATGGAGGCCTTTGAACTCTGGTGCTGGAGAAGACTCCTGCGAGTCCCTTGGACTGCAAGGCCATCCAACCGGTCAGTCCTAGAGGAGATCAACCCTGACTGCTCTTTATAAGGCCAGATCCTGAAGATGAAACTCAAATCCTTTGGCCACCTAAGGAGAAGGAAGGACTCCCTGGAGAGGAGCCCAATGCTGGGAACGATGGAAGGCAAAAGAAGAAGGGGACGGCAGAGAATGAGGTGGCTGGATGGAGTCACTGAAGCAGTCGACGTGAGCTTAAATGGACTCCAGGGGATGGTAGAGGACAGGAAGGCCTGGAGGAACATTGTCCATGTGATCACGATGGGTCAGACACAACTTCACAACTAACAACAACAACAATGCTCTGGCTGGTGTCAGCTTTGATGGTGTCCAGCCACCGTGTTCCTTGGTGGCCTGGTTTCCTTTGACCGTTAAATTCTTCCCAACATAATTGCTTTCTCCAGTGAATTTCCCCCGTGTGACATGGCCAAAGTAAGTGAGATACATTCTCAAGAGGCAACTGGACTTTCTTGTTTTTCTTTGAAGACGTTTCACTTCTCCTCCAAGACGTTTCTTTGATGCAGCCCCGTTGCAAACCGGTAGTAAAGGTAAGTAGAACCCACCCCTGACTTCAAACCCAAGAATACAATAAGGCAGAAGCTTGTCCACCCCAAAGAGAAAACACCCAGACAGAAACTGAGCAATGTGGTATACGCAGTACAATGCAGTGAGCCATGCGCAATCTGTACATTGGGGAAACAAAACAACCACGTCACAAACGCATGGCACAACATAGGAGAACAAAAACCATCAGGACTAGATTCAGCAGTCCATCTGCATTTAAAAGACAAAGGCCACTCTTTTGAAGACAACAAAGTCTACATTTTGGACAGAGAAGACTGCTGGTTTGAAAGAGGGGTCCAAGAGGCTGTCTAGGTTGAAATTGAACAGCCCTCTCTCAACAGAGGGGGAGGGATACAACAACATCTATCTGCAGTCTACAACACAGTCCATTCAGCAGTTCCAAGAAGGCTCCATACCAGAGATGGACCTGAACCTGACCACTTCTGGAGAACTGGTAGCGGAAATTTTGAGTAGTTCGGAGAACTGGTAAATACCACTTCTGACTGGCCCTGCCCCCATCTATTCTCTGCCTCCCAAGTCCCAGCTGATTGGGAGGAAATGGGGATTTTGCAGTATCCTTCCCCTGGAGTCGAGTGGGAATGGAGATTTTACAGTATCCTTCCCTTGCCACGCTCACCAAGCCACACCCACCGAGCCACACCACACCCAGCAAGACACGCCCACAGAACCGGTAGTAAAAATTTTTGAAACCCACCACTGCTCCACACCCATTTGCACCACTCAGGTGACCCTGATGAGGTAAACCTCCAGGTGACCTTAACATCCCACTAAAAGGATGCAAATGACCAGCTGTCTGCAAGGAGTATAAATCCTTCCATTCCCCACCATCCAGTCAGCTTCTTGGATGAGAAGCGAAACATCTTCAAAGAAAAACCAGAAAGTCCAGTTGCCTCTTGAAAAAAAAAATACATCTTTGGTACATCTCGATCCAATGGATAACCAGATTGAGAAATTAGTATTTTCAACTGGAAGGAACAATTCTTCACCCTCTGATAAACCAGAGCCAGTTTTTGCAAATCTGTATGATTCACGAAGAACCCTTGAGGATGTGTGCTAGTGGAGGAAGGAGCAGATGGGGAGTCTTGCTGAAGATATTTTTTTAGGAAAGTGATTTAATGAAGAATTAAATCTAATGACTGAAGGGAAATAGGAATCTGAAAACAACTGAAAAGACAATTGAAGAAGGGAGAAGGTAAAAATCTTGACAGATCTGACAGGAGGTCATCCAACAGAAGTCCAAGATTTGTTTTCTGTCCTCCACGTTCAACACGAGAGAGTAACCTGTTGATGATTTTTTAAAATTTGGATTCTGGATGTGTAAACAGTTTTGTGGGAGAAGATGGAGGAGGTGGTGGAGGAAGAGGAGGAGAAAAAGAAGGGAGAAGAAGGGAGAAGAAGCAGAAGCAGAAGAGAAATGAGAAGAAGGAGAGGAGGAGGCGGAGGAGGAGGAGGAGGAGGAGGAGAGGAAGAAGAAGAGAGAGAAGAAGAAGAAGAAGAAGAAGAAGAAGAAGAAGAAGAAGAAGAAGAAGAAGAAGAAAGAAGAAGAAGAAGAAGAAGAAGAAGAAGAAGAAGAAGAAGAAGAAGCCTGGATAGCTCTGCAGACTAAGCACTGAAATTTAACACCAGCTGCCTGCAATTACTGCAGGTTCGAATCTCACCAAGGCTCAAGGTTGACTCAGCCTTCCATCCTTTCTAAGGTGGGTAAAATGAGGACCCAGTTTGTGGGGGCAATAAGCTGACTTTGTATAAATATACAAAAGGATGAAGGCTATTGCTTAATGCATTGTAAGCCGCCCTGAGTCTCCGGAGAAGGGCGGCATATAAATCAAATTAAAAAAGAAGAAGAAGGAGAAGGAGAAGGAGAAGGAGAAGGAGAAGCAGCAGCAGCAGTAGCAGCGGTATCTGCAGTGTGAAATGTATTTTTTGGGGGGGAATTATTTTATGAAGGTTTCTCCTGAAGTGGACATGGGACAGCGATCTGTTGCAGAGCCTTTAATTTGGATATCTCCAAATGAGCAGGAGGTGGATTCGTGACCTCAGTGACTTTTCTCCACGCAAGGATTCTATGATGACGCTTCTAGAATCCCAAAACTGATCACCCACACCAACAGTGAATCATGCAGACAACTCATGTTGTGTGCCGTTCTTTGTAAATTTAGGAATCCTTTTAACTGGCAAGTAAAGTAAAAGATGTAGAGATGTGACATTTATGTAGATAAGAGGACCGCTCCATTGTAAGCTGAAATGAAGCA
Organism: Pantherophis guttatus; assembly: GCF_029531705.1. The sequence goes on along the minus strand of NW_026844077.1, from coordinate 4,908,394 downwards.
CTATGATTGTTCCCTGCTCGCTGATCAAAGAGAATACTTGGAGCTCAGGGTTGAAATGGGGTGGGTGGTGGGCTTGGTGCTCTCTGAACTTGGTTGTTTTCTTGCAGACATTTCGTGACCCAACTAGGTAACATTGTCAGTGCTAGAAAGGAGAGGAGGAGGGGGAGAGAAGGAGGGGGAGGGGGAGGGGGAGGAGGACTGTGTGGTCCTTGGTGGTTTCTGAGCTTGTTTGTTTTCTTGTAGACATTTCATTACTCAATTCGGTAATATCATCAGTGCTACAAAGGAAATTGACTTCTTGATGGTCGTTTTTGAATGGTGTGCTTTACTGTCTCTGCTCCTTCAGTTTAAGTTCATACAAAGGAAAGTGAAAATGTGGTGGAGCAATTCTTGGCTTAGCATTGTAAGAAGAAATATCCTTCTGGGTTCAGCTCCAAGTGGGGGAAAAGACACTGGAAACATGAAGACTGCTTGGAAAGATGGTTTAATGGTCGACAGGATCACATGGTTTGAGTTCCTGAATAGAAAAGGGGGACGAGACGCAGTGAGTCCCCGGGTTTTATGCCCTCTCTGGCTTTGAACTTCCTGGGGCCCCGAAAGAGTATCCTGATTGGTTGTCAGACTCCCAGGGGGTGGGGGTCTTAGCTAGCCTTGCTGGCTGATGTAATCTTCCCAGGTGCCATGTGGTGAGTTTCTGTTGCTAGATGGGTCCTATTGTGTTAGTTTCTGTTGCTAGATGGGTCCTATTGTGTTAGTTTCTGTTGCTAGATGGGTCCTATTGTGTTGCAGATGATGGTCCATTGACAAAGATTGAGTTTCTGCCTCTGGCCCATTGACAAAGGGTGGGGGGACAGGAAGATGGGAGCTGCTTCATCTTTAAAACATGCTTCTCCATTTCTCAACCAGGGAAACATAATATTCTGCCTTTTTAATATTTCCCAAAATATTTCATTCCTCTAGGAAAGGGGTGGTGCTAACTTCTTACAGCATAATGCTGAACATTCAGATAGCTGATGGTAGTTGTCCAAAATTCTTTAAAATCCTGGCTATAATGTATGAATCTTCACTGTTTGCATAGTCATTGCTCTTTTTTCATTTCAATGACCAAGTTTTGGGGCTCAGGTCTTTCTGTTGGTCGGGAATGATGGCAGATGTTTTAAATTGAAGGGACAGCAAACTCCCTCCTTTAGATTCCATGATTTTCATCTCGTTGGAATTCTTAACCATTGAACTGGTTTAGGAAGCATCTGAAGCAAAACTTTATATTTCTTCTACAACAGTAATTACAAACCTGCTTGAAAATGATAATGATATTGTCAGCGTTTCAACGCTGGCATGGAGAGCAGAGGAGAGCGAGAGATAAACTCTGAAACTTTTGCCTGCTAAATCCCTTTGAAGCCGGGTTGTCGTGGAAATGAGGGGAGGGGGCACATTCCTGGGGAATGACGAGGAAAAGAAGTCTGAAGAATGACTTGGAAGATAGCCAATGAGAAGCAGAGATTTGGGGATCGGAAAGGGAGGGATTGGGGGGCAAAAGGTCAGTCTTGTCCGCGCGGAGTCATGATCCGGTGGCTGTGCTCAATTAAAGAAAGATTTCCTTAAAGATTGGCAGTTTGGAAATTCATTTAATTTTGAGATAGCATCGTAGTCTGACAGATATCTTTAACACCACACACTTAGTAAGGCCACACCTGGAATATTCAGGAACTCCATCCATCCAGGATGCCATTGCAGCCAAAAACGGAGCTCGGGGTGGCACACGTGGCCCTCTGGTTTTCACTGGCAGAGGCACCACGGGCTGGTCCTTTGCTGTTTCCAGGGTGGTCCCACGGGTTAGATCTAAGCACCAGACTGGATCCGGCCCGCGGGCCTTGATTTTGTCACCCCTGGGCTAGGTGGACAAAAATGCCAAACCCAGTCTGAACATCTGGCTGACTGTACAACAGCAGAATAGGAAGAGAAGGAACTGGAGGAGATAACAAAATACAAAGACCTGCAAATAGAAATAGAACAACTCTAGCAAAAGAAGGCAAAGGTGATGACAGTAGCCATAGGTGCCTCGGGTGCAATTCCAGAAATCTCTGGAGCACCAATTAAACATGATCGGCATTGACATAATCACCATCAGTCAATTGCAGAGGGCAGCTTCCCTCGGAACAGCTTACATCCTGCGATGATACTTTTAAGACCATCCAACTTCCACATCTGGCCAACCATAAATACAGCAATAATAATGCAGAAATACCAATAAGCTAATAATTATAATTATAATTATAACAATAATAATAATAGCATGAACGTAAAATGGCATTCCCTGTAGGACACATAATAATAATTTAACTTTTTTTTAAAAAAAATATTAAACATTTTTTAATATAAACAAATGAACAAACAACAATGAAACATTCAAACACATAAACAAAGATCCATCTTTACATCTTCTTTTCAACATGTCGCATCGGTAGTCTATATTCACATTTATACATTTTCTCTTTCTTATTTTAGCATATCCCTTATACATATATTCCTAATATATCATCTATATGTATTCTCCTAATCTACATGTTTAATTTACTATTTACCTAAATTGGTACTTAATTTCCTATCCACAATTTATATCTTCTCATTTATTTCCATAAATAACTTAAAATGGCATTCCCTGTAGGACACACACCATCATTCTCATTTAAAATACCCATTTGGGAAATGAGATTTCCCTGCAGGTAACGCCTTCCTTTTTAGCATATCCGTCATGTTCAAAAAAAATTGTTTTTAAAAAAATTGTTAAGCGGAAAAGAAACAGTCTTAGGGAAACAGCCCCGTGTTGGCAAATTAGCAGAATCCATGTTATTAAAAAATCATTCTTTGCTCCCAGGATTGTTCTATTTTTAATAAATGGTGCAGCCTAGCATTTTAATCTGCTGGCATGGGGCCGTTTATTTTTCTAAGATTTTTCTCCTAGCATTTAATTTTTGCAATATCCCAGAATTCTATCTCCAATGGCGCTTTGTGCCAGTGCAGAATGGAATACCTCTGCTTTTCTTTCTAGTAAAGTTGCTTTAAATTGAAATGGGCAGGCTGCTTTGAAGTATTACTTGAACCATGGTGGGTCCCAGTGAAAGCTTGGTTATAACACTACCACCACCCCAACTTGGTTTGTGAACAAACCCGTTTTCTGGCTTCATCCAACTGATGGAGTTACCAAACAATGGGCAGTTGCAGACTACCAAGTCACGATAACTTACCGTATTTTTTGGAGTATAAGACGCACCTAACTTTTTTGGTGAGGAAAAGAAGAAAATTGCATAGTTAAAAGTCTGTAGAGATTTTTTTTTTAATTTGATTTATATGCCACCCTTCTCCGGAGACTCAGGGCGGCTTACAATGCGTTAAGCAATAGCCTTCATCCTTTTGTATATTTATACAAAGTCAGCTTATTGCCCCCACAACTGTGTCCTCAATTTACCTACCTTAGAAAGGATGGAAGGCTGAGTCAACCTTGAGCCTGGCAGGATTTGAACCTGCAGTAATTGCAGGTAGCTGGTCTTAATAACAGGGTGCTTTAGACCACTGTACTACCAAGGCTCCTAGATTCTCAGTCATCCAGGTCATATTTGTCCCAAAGGTGCTTTTTTGAGAGGCAACTGGAATTTCTTTGTTTTTCCTTGAAGACATTTCACATCTCATCCAAGAAGCTTCTTCAGCTCTGACAGGATGGTGGGGAATGGAAGGATTAGGTGGGATATTCTAACTGTATTCCAGTACTTGAGAGATCAGGGTTAGGGTTAGAGTTGTCACAGAGAAAAGGGGATTGATTTATTCTCTAGGGCACCAGACAACAGGACAAGAAGTAATGGGTGGAAGCTTAACAAAGAGAGATCCAACCTAGATGTAAGGATAACTTTTCTGACAAGGAGAGCAATTAATCTATGAAATAGTTTGTCAGTGCTCCAACACGAGGCTTTTAAGAAAAGACAGGACTGGAAGAGGGTAGAAGTGGGAGAAATACCTAGATTGAACAATCAAGAAGCAGATGCAAATAGATTTTTTGCAAGCAAAAAAAAAAAAAAAAGAAGCGTAGCAATTAAAGTATTGAAGCGGGCAAGAGATGATGGATAGATGATTTCTCCTTTTTGTTGCTGTTCTGATTTGCTTTTCTTTTTCTCTCTCATTCTCTTCCTTTTTTAGGTAGCTGACATGACTAGAAGTTAGGTAGGATAGAAAGAAAACATCTTTTGATATGTCTAGATTGAACAGCCAAGAGGTAGACGCAGAGAGAGATAAAGATTCAAGAGAGGAATATAGGAGGCAAGTCAAAAAAAAGCATAGCAGTTAAATTATTGAAGTGGGCAAGAGATGATGGATAGATTATTTCTCTTTTATATTGTTGTTCTGGTTCGCTTTTCTTTTTCTCTTGCTTTCTTTTCTTTTGTTGGGTAGGTGGGTAGGTGACATGACGAGAAGTTAGGTAGGATAGAAATAAAATGTTTTTTTAATATAAGGCTGGCATGATTAAGAGATAGAAATAAGAGAAGGGGGAATATTAGTGTACACATTTTTATATAATAAAATAAAAGTAATAAAGAGAAAACAAGGAATAATTGGATAATGATAGACTGTAACTTAACATTAATGTGCATTATTAAGAGAAATATACAAGTTGACTGAATGTAATAACTGTGTAACTTTACTAGTTGTATTCGTATTAGAAAATATGACACTCAGGTACCACGCTGTTCATTCATTGATATGTTTGTTAAAAAATAAGAAAATAAAAAACTTGGGGGAAAAAAGGAAAAAAGGACTGGACAACCACTTGCCTGAAATGGTATAGGGTTTCCTGCTATAGGGTAGGACTAGAAGACCTCCAAGGTCCCTTCCACCTCTGTTACTCTGTTATCTTGGAAGGCACACCTTAAAGGATATGTGGTTGAAGATGGATATTATTCCAATTTCCTTTTCTACCCTAGTTAATTATCTCCAGTCTCGTTTGGATGGAATAAGAAAATGCTTGCCCAGCTGGAATAGTCCAGAATATATTTTTTTTTTGAGAAAAAGTCTAAGCCTGCTGTTAAATATTTAAAGAATAGAAATGATTAATTTGATAGTTTTAAAATAATTCCAAAACATGAGTAGCCTCTTGGAAGAATCTTTACTAAAATCGTGTTGTAAAATTGATATTACAGGGAAGAGGAATCTCATTTTTTTGCAAATTTCTTCTTATGCAAATTAAAATAATTTAAATCTTGGACGGCGGAAGAGTGAAGGGGACATGAGAGATTCCATAGAAAGCTGACCGCTCTTTCATCCAGTGCTTGAAATTCCTTTACGGCATCTGAAGTTTAAGAAAAACAGATGCATTTTGTAATAACCATCTGATCGTAATAAGAACCAATAAGGGATTCATTCATTTATTCTTTCAAACATGGTCTTTGGTTTATTTTGAAGAGAAGTTTTGACCCCAGTCCAGCCATGAGGCCAGGATTATGTAGGTACACATTAAAAATATACTGCACTAATCTCTTTGAGATGCAACAAAAGGACAAGATATGGATAGATTGATGATGCATTTGTGTATGGAGGAGGAGGAGAATGACTATGGGGTTCTTCGTGCATCAGAGCTAGAAGGAAGTTTACAGAGAGGAGAAGGAAAAGGAGGAAGAGGGGAGGAAGAGAAGAGGAGGAAGTGGAGGAGGAGAATGACTGGGGTTCTTGGTGCATCAGTGCTAGAAGGAAGTGGGATTTGCAGAGAGAGGAGAAGGAAGAAGAGGAAGAGGAGGAGGAAGAGAGGAGGAGGAAGTGGAAGAGGAGAATGACTGTGGGGTTCTTGGTGCATTAGTGCTAGAAGGAAGTGGGATTTGCAGAGAAGAAGAGAAAGAAGAAGAGGAAGAGGGGGAGGAAGAGAGGAGGAGGAAGTGGAGGCGGAAGTGGAGGAGGAGAATGACTATGGAGTTCTTGGTGCAAGTGGGATTTGCAGAGAAGAGGAGGAGGAGGAACTGAGGGGTCCTTGGTGCTCTCTGAGCTTGATAATTTGCTTGCAGACATTTCATAACCTAACTAGGTAATATCATCAGGAGTGTGGAGTTTGCTCCCTGTTTACATGTAGTAGCTTGCCCTTTCAGTGTTGATGGGAGCATGAGACAATAGAGATGTTCACAACAGTAGTGGGTTTCACTTACCTTTGCTACTGGTTCAGAACTGTGAGGGCGTGTGCGGCATGCTCACGCACAGAGCATCCGTGATGACGTCGGGGTGGGTGGGCGGAGCCTCCCACCGCTGTCTCCACAGTTCGTCCAAACTGGTGCAAACCGGTAGAAACCCACCACTGATTCACAACAGACAATAAAAAGCTAAGAAAAAAACCCCGACAAAACCAGATTGTCGTCTCCAGCAATCCACACCCAGATAAGCAGGGATTAAGACCAGACAAACAATCAAGCAGAAAACAATACTCTAATTCAAAACCTCTAAGAAAGAATCCATACCAACACTGGCAGGGCAAGTTACTGTGTATAAACAAAGCGCAACCCCACCCCCAGCCACACTGATGACATTGCCTAGTTGTGCAAAGAAACGTCTGCAAGAAAACAACCAATCTCAGAGAGCACCAAGGACCTCGCAGTTCAGCGCCAGGAACATATATTCTCTCCTGTCAGAAGTTAAATGCATAAACTGTCTTTCAGCAGGTTATCTTACTGAGCTGCCTTTTAAGCTCAGGAAGTGATTTGTGGATCAGTAGGTGACGGAAAACTGGTATATCACAACTGATTTATTTTTAAAAAATCCGAGTTTAGAGTTTAGCACCGCGTGAGAGAGCAGCCTGCCTGTATGATTTTATTGCAGAATTATTAGAAAGTCAGGGATGAAAGAAACTTGGGAGAACATCTAACGCTAATCAGGAGTATGAACGATCAAAATTCCTGCACTGAAAATGGCTAAAGTAAAGAGAATAGATGAGCTGTAATAAAATGTAGAATAGAATGACAGAGTTGGAAGGGACCTTGGAGGTCTTCTAGTCCAACCCCCTGCTTAGGCAGGAAAACCCTACACCACTTCAGACAAATGGTTATCCAACATCTTCTTAAAAACTTCCAGTGTTGGAGCATTCACAACTTCTGGAGGCAAGTTGTTCCTCTGATTAATTGTTCTCACTGTCAGGAAATTCCTCCTTAGTTCTAGCTTGCTTCTCTCCTTGATTAGTTTCTACCCGTTGCTTCTTGTCCTGCCCTCAGATGCTTGACTCCCGCTTCTTTGGGGCAGCCCTGAGATATTGGAACACTGCTATCATGTCTCCCTGGTCCTTCTTTTCATTAAACTAGACACACCCAGTTCCTGCAACCGTTCTTCATATGTTTTAGCCTCCAGTCCCCTAATCATCTGGTTGCTCTCCTCTGCACTCTTTCTAGAGTCTCCACATCTTTTTTTACATCGTGGCAACCAAAACTGGATGCAGGATTCCAAGTATGGCCTTACCAAGGCATTATAAATTGGTCTTAACACTTCACGTGATCTTGATTCTATCCTTCTGTTTATGCAGCCTAGAATTGTATTGGCTTTTTTGGCAGCTGCTACACATTGCTAGTTCCTATTTAAATGGTTGTCCACTAGGACTCCAAGATCCCTCTCACAGTTACTACTATTAAGCAAGGTACCACCTATACCGTACCTGTGCATTTTCTTTTTCCATGTAACCATCCACAGCTCAGGAAAGGCACGATAGGAAACCACAGATAGGACACAGAATGGCTTTGCTAAATATGCTTCTAAAAGTACTTGGTGAGCAATGACGTTGTAGTAACTTCAGCTTTTCATCTCCTTTCTATTAAATATCGGTTGCCTTCATACATGCATTTCCTTCAATAGGTGAATTGAATTGTGGGATGCAGAGTTTACTACACAAAGCTATTTCAGTTCTCACATCCTGCCAGGGAATGTAAATGAGATATAGGTATGATGAACGGTTGAGGGAATTGGATATCTCTACTTCAACGAAGAGCAGGACTACAGTTGATGTGATAATAGTCTTCCAAACATTTGAGGCGGCTATCACAGAGAAGAAGAAGGAGTCAACCTATTCACCAAAGTACCTGAGAGCAGGACAAGACGTAATGGGTGTAAGCTTATCAAACAGAGATCCAACTTAGAATTAAGGAGATATTTCCTGTCAGTGAGAAAAATTAATCAGTGGAATGACTTGCCTTTAGAAATTATGGATGCTTCATCACTGGAGGTTTCCAAGAAGACCCTGGACAGCCATTTGTCTGGAGTGGTATAGCTTCTTCTGTTTGAACAGAGGGTTGGACTAGAAGACCTTCAAGTCTCTTTCAACTCTGTTATTCTGTATTCTATAGCAGGGGTCTCCAACCTTGTCAACTTTAAGACTTGTGGACTTCAAGGCCAGAATTCCTCAGCCAGCTTTTGAAGTCCACAAGTCCACAAGTCTGACAAAGTTGAAGACCCCTGCTCTATAGTAGACTGTATCTAACTTTCATGGGTGATGGTCTGAAGCTGTCCTTGGTACTAGCTTGGATTGCCAGTACTGGAACTGTCCATGGTACCCCATGCTGAAATTAGAGACCACTTTGTTTTTATTCCTTTTGGGCCAGAAAAATGTGGCGAAAAAAAATAATAATTTGAAATTTGAAATTCATATGCTTTTTCTATTCTATTCTGGCTTAGTTCCCTCAAACAGTTTCCTAAATTTCTTTTAGCCTGGAGGTGTGTTTTCTATTCAAGAGTGTACACCTACATGGTAAGCATTTTCTGAGACTCAATATAAAACACTTTCAATATTTTAAATGTTGTCTCATCCCAAAGTAAAAAAAAAAAAATGGGATTCTTAGACTACTTGAAAACTATGAGTATTTACCATCTGCTGGCCCAATTTTCTACTCGTTGTATCAGAAGATACTTCCGAATTTCTGACGAGTCATCCTACAATTTGGGCAAGGTTGTTTTCCTCCAGTATTTTTCTCTTGCAAACTTAATGTTAATGTTAATTTTAAGTTAATTTTAAATTGATTTTAAATTGGGTTATTTTAATTTACGGCCAATATATTTAATTATTTTAAATTGCTTTTAAATTTTGTATGTATTGTTTTTTACTCTGGCTGTTCACCGCCCTGAGTCCTATTCTGGAGAAGGGCGGTATAGAAATTTAAATAATAAATAAATAATAAATAAATAAATAAACATTACATAACGCATTACAGTGCGTTATTGCTTAACGCACTGTAAGCCGCCCTGAGTCTCCGGAGAAGGGCGGCATATAAATCAAATTAAAAAAATAAAATAAAAAAATAAACAGGGCAATTACGAGTAGTCAGTTTTGGCTTCACATGTCAGACAGTGTTGGGGCCCAGAATTATATTCTATTTTGCTCGCGTAGTCTGTCAGCTACCATTTAAAGCTTCATCCTCTTTCATCAGATTTAAGAGGTGTGTATCACATGTGTGTCTTGAAATTCTGGTGTTCTACCTGTGGGAAGCTGTGCCTTGCCCCAACCACTCACTGCTTTTTTTCAACTGCCTGTTACACGTTGTTCTCTTTGCTTGTTCTCGAGAGGTGTGCTGTCATGCTGAAGAAAATAACAAGCCAGCTGGCCAAGAGTTATCACTTAGAAGAATCCTTCTCTGGGGTGGTATATAAGAACTTCATCAACCAAAGACAAGTTTTCTGGCAGGTCTGCAAGAGGGGTCCTAGCATTTGAGGAGGACACCTGAAAAAGAGTAGGAATATTTGTAGCTCAGGGTTGAACTGTGGGGTCCTTATTGCTTTCTGATTTGGTTGTCTTCTTACAGATGTCTTATTATCCAGCTAGGTAACACTACCGGTGCTAGGGATTTGCATGGAGGAGGAAGAGGAGGAGGAGGAGGAAAAATTGTGGGGTACTTGGTGTTCTCTTGCTTGGTTGTTTTCTTGCAGAGTTGTCATTATCCAGCTAGGTAACACTACCGGTGCTAGGGATTTGCAGGGAGGAGGAGAGAGGAGGAGGAGGAGGAGGAGGAGGAGGAGGAGGAGGAGGAGGAGGAGGAGGAGGAGGAGGAAAATTGCGGGGTCCTTGGTGCTATCTGAGCTTGGTTGTTTCTTGCAGAGTTCTCATTATCCAGCTAGGTAACACCATCAGTGCTAGAAGGGAGTGGGGTTTGCTCTGTTTATATACAAGTAGCTTGCCCTGTCAGGGTTGGTAAGCATACTCTTGGTAGTTCCTTGATTAGTCTATTGTTTACTGAACTAGTCCTTACTGAACCATTCACCCCTTGACTGGGGTACTGCTTGCTGTCAATCTCCGCTTAAATCCAGTGGCTAGCTCCGATGATGTTACCTAGTTTGAATAATGAAACATCGGCAAGGAAACAAGCAAGCTCAGAGAGCACCAAGGACCCCTCATTTCAACCTGAGCTACAAGCCTTCCCTTTTACGATCACAATAACCTGAAGAGCCACTTGTCTGAAATGGGATAGGGTCTCCTGCTTGAGCAGGGGGTTGGACTAGAAGACCTCCAAGGTCCCTTCCAACTCTGTTATTCTGTTCTGAACCAGGTTGAAACTAATCAAAGAGAGAAGCAACCTAGAACTAAGGAGAAATTTCCTGACAGTGAGAACAATTAATCAATGGAACGACTTGCCTTCAGACGTTGTGGGTGCTCCCATCACTGGAGGCTTTTAAGAACAGGTTGGACAGCCATTTGTCTGAAGTGGTATATAGGGTTTCTTGCCTGAGCAGGGGGTTGGACTAGAAGACCTCCAAGGTCCCTTCCAGCTCTATTCTGATCGAACGAGAGCTTAAGTCAGGTGTTCTGTCCCCGTACCCCACACGCACCTCCACAGATGGCCCGGAGTTAATAAGCCACACGACAAAACTCTTTGAAGATAAAGCTGGCAGCAACCCAGTGGCTAGCTGCCAATTCAGACTTTACTCACACAAAACAAAGATTAGACTGCAAGCATTCCGATAAAACAGGCAGAGTGTCAACAATACAAGGATTAATCCAAATGCAGTCTGATAAAGCAGGCAAAGTCCAGTAAGCAGAGATCATGGAGTATTTCCAGTTTTTGCTCGTCACAAACTGAACCGGCCACCACACCCACATTTATACCCTGTGGGGTGTGGTCCAGTGACTCAGCTAATCTCTGGCACGCCTTCCCTTCTGCTGTGCACGCTTCTCCCTGCGCCTCTGTCGCGGGTCCAGCCAGCGCTTATCTTCTTCATCGCTGTCCACCTGTGGCTGCGGGGACGTGCTTGGCTCTGAGCCTATCGTTTGGCCTTCGGTGTCCTCCAGAGGCATTGCCAGGGAGGAGGGTCCTGGAGAGGGAGGCCTTGCCAACTCCCCTCCCTCACTCTCAGAATTTGCATCTGTCGATAGCCCAGGCTCAGGCAATGGAGCCACAACATCAGGCTTAAATCTAAATTCACATCTCCCTTTCCCAACTTTGTTAGTCTGTTAGTCTAACAAAGAGAAGGACCAGGGTGACATAATAAAAGTCTTCCAATATTTGAGGGGCTGCCACAAAGAAGAGAAGGTCAACCTATTCTCCAAAGCACCTGAGGGTAGGACAAGAAGCAATGGATGGAAACTAATCAAGGAGAGAAGCAACCTGGAACTAAGGAGAAATGTCCAACAGTGAGAACAATTAACAGTGGAACGGCTTGCTTGAGAAGTTGTGGATGCTCCATCACTGGAGGTTTTTAAGAAGAACTGGACAGCAACTTGTCTGAAATGGTATAGAGTTTCCTGCTTGAGCAGGGGTTGGACTAGAAGACCTCCAAGGTCCCTTCCCTGATCGAACGAGAGCTTAAATCAGGCTTAAATTTAAATTCACGTCTCCCTTTTCCCTCCCCGAAAGGGAACTCCTCCCTGCGCTTCACATCACATTCCTTCTGCGGGAATAATTAAGACTTGTGCAAAGAAAGGGAAGGGTGCAGCTCTCGAAAAACCACACACCGCGGGAAATGCCGCATGTGACAATGCTGCCATAGCAACAGCTGGATTTTCCCACACCGAAATCGTCCTCAGAAGACCAGCAAGGCCAAAGATATTAGAAAGGAACTGGGTGTTTGCAAGTCTCCGGGGATTCTTTTAGAGATGAAAAGGAAGATATTTTTTTTCCCCTTCCGCATTTTGGAGGTGAGATCTCAAAGGAACATCTCAACTCTCTCTGAGACTAAAAGTGCCCGGCAGCTGAGAGTGTACGGTACATCTTTTGCACAGGTGCCTATTGTCTTTTAACAGTGATTTACAGGGATACTGTAGTCAAATCCACCCAGGGACTCACAACACACTAGCTCAGTGATGCTAACCTTTTTGCCGTTGTGTGCCAGAAGTGGGGGGCGGAAGTGCGGGGGGTTGTGTGTGCGTGCCCACACCCATAATTCAAGCCCCCCATGCCCCGCCCCCCTGCACATGCATGTGTGACACCCCCCCCCCCCCCCCCCCCGGTGCCCCATTTTGGGCCTAGCAGGCTTCCCTGAAGCCTCCGGAGGCTGGAAACAACCCATTTTCTGACTTCCGGTGGAACTGGAAGGCCCGTTTTTTGCCCTCCCCACACTCCTGAAGCTTTCTTGGAGCCCGGGGAGGGCAAAGAGGCCTCCCCCACCCCCTGGAGGCCGAAACGGGCCACATGGAGACTCCTGGGAGGGGAGGCCGGTGCACACATGTATGCTGGAGCTGAACTAGGGCAACAGCTCGCATGCCCACAGATATGTGCCACCTGTGGCACGCGTGGCATAGGTTCGCCATCACAGCACTAGCTAATATGCTACATTGGGTCTATCAGGTTGTTATTGCTCAATCAACTAAGGCATGTCTGATTCCTCACAACCCCATGGACAACTGCAGTCCATACCCCCCCCACCCATTGTCCACTGTCTCCTGAGGATCACCCAAATTCACATTTAACATAACAGAGTTGGAAGGGACCTTGTAGGTCATCTAGTCCAACCCCCCGCCCAAGCAGGAGACCCTACACCTGTGCTGGTGAACCTATGGAATGCGTGCCGGAAGCGGCATGCAGAACCATCCTCCACCATCCCGCACCCAAACTTCTGGGTTTCTGTCGCGCTCATGCACAACAGCCAGCTGTTCGTCAGGTGTGCCTCCGCGCCGGAAACTGGAAGTTTGAGTGCTGGCATGTGCATGAGTGATGGAACTCAAGTGATGGTTTCAGTGCTCCCACATGAGCCAAGGCCAGCAAGGCTGCACGGTCCAGGCGGGATGGTTTTGCATGCCATTTTCGGCACGCAGGTTGGCACACAGTGATGTAAAATGTTAGCCTTCACTGCCCTACACCATTTCTGACCAATGGCAGTCCAGTCTCTTCTTGAAAGCCTCCAGGGATGAATCTCCCATAACTTCTGAAGGCATCTTCTGTTCCATCGGTTGATTGCTCTCACTATCAGCTAAATTTCTCCTTATTTCTAGGTTGAATCTCTCCTTGTTCAGTTTCCATCCATTATTCCTTGACTTACTTTTACCTACGGGACCGCCTACTACCACCAATAGACTCCCACCGGCCGGTACGCTCTCATAGAGAGGGGCTCCTCCGGGTGCCGTCAGCCAAACAATGTCGACTGGCAGCCCCCAGGGGGAGGGCCTTCTCTGTGGGGGCACCTACGATCTGGAACGAGCTCCCCCCGGAGATACAGAGGATCCCAGATCTGCATACCTTCCACCGCGCTCTCAAGACCTTTTTATTCCACCAGGCTGGCCTGGCCTAATCTTTTTCCCTCTTTTCTTTTTAAACATGCAAATTTTAATCTGTTTTTTAAATGATTGGGGTGTTTTAATTTGTCTGGGCCCAATTGTTTAATTCGATTTTATCCTGTTTTTAAATTTTGTATTTATGTATTTTACTGTTTGGCTGTTCACCGCCCTGAGTCCTTCGGGAGTAGGGCGGTATACAAATCAAAGATAAAGATAAGATAAAGATAAAGATAAAGATAAAGATAAAGATAAAGATAAAGATAAAGATAAAGATAAAGACTGGCCTTCAGGTGCTTTGGAAAATAGCTTGACCCCTTCCTCTCTGTGGTAGTTCATAGTGTTAATGACACTATCTAACCATCTCCTCCTCTGCCCTCCCCTTCTCCATTTGCCTTCCCACTTTCCCAGTGAGAAGTGAGAACAATTAACCAGTGGAACAACTTGCCTCCAGAAGTTATGGGTGCTCCATCACTGGAAGTTTTCAAGAAGAGACTGGACAGCCGTTTGTCTGGAATAATATAGCATCTCCTGCTTGAGCAGGGGTTGGACTAGAAGACCTTCGAGGTCCCTTCCAACTCTTGTTATTTTGCACTCTGTAAGAGGCTGTAAATTACCTAATTGAAAAATGTAGTAGTTGTGGTTACCGAGATGTCAATCTAATGACCTACCATATCAATCAAATGGCTACCCATTCTTCAATCTGGAAGGTTTCCATATTGTACTTGATTCGTGAGGTGCCATCAACTCAATGTCAACTCTCAATGATCACAAAGATTCTCTCCAGGATGGTCTGTCCCAACCTGGCCCTGAAGGTCTTCCGCAAGTGGACCCAGAAGTGGGTTTCAGCAGGTTCTGACCAGTTCTGGAGAACCGGTAGTGGAAATTTTGAGTAGTTCGGAGAGCCGGTAGTAAAAATTCTGACTGGCCTTGCCCCCATCTATTCTCTACCTTCCAAGTCGCAGCTGATTGGGAGGAAATGGGGATTTTGCAGTAACCTTCCCCTGGATTGGGGTGGGAATGGAGATTTTACAGTATCCTTCCCCTGGAGTGGGGAGGAAATGGAGATTTTACAGTATCCTTCCCCTGGATTGGGGTGGGAATGGAGATTTTACAGTATCCTTCCCCTGGATTGAGGTGGGAATGGAGATTTTACAGTATCCTTCCCCTGGAGTTGGGTGGGAATGGAGATTTTACAGTATCCTTCCCCTGCCATGCCCACCAAGCCACACCCACAGAACCGGTAGTAAAAACTTTTGAAACCCACCACTGAGTGCGTTTCTGCATCATCACTGCATTTTTTTTCTTTTTATATTGCAGACCATGTGGGTGATACATGAAGTCTCTTTTGACTTGATCACCTGGACACATCCATGTGGTTATTTGGGCCAAAAAAGAGAAAGAAAGAAAGAAAGAAAGAAAGAAAGAAAGAAAGAAAGAAAGAAACAAACAAACTTGAGATGTATTGCAAATTGTTAATTTATGGATGGGCATTTAATGACCCTTCAAGATAGCTGCTGTCCCAATGTTAACAAAAATTAGGGCTTAATTAGATAATTTTTTGGGGGGAGGGAGAAATGCATCAAGTCAATTAATTACTTGTTACAGTAATTAATTCACAATAACGAATTAGTTGAGGCGGATGAATGAATGAACGAATCAGGGAGGCTTAATCCCAGGCAGAAGTAAAACCGAAGTTCTGGCCAAAGTTATCTGATGTATCGTCATTATTGCCTTTAAAAGTGTCCTCTCCGATTGTCACCTGCTCCTTCCTCTAACTTCTTGAGAGCATTTCATGCAAGAGAAAATAAGTGGTAGTGCTAGCCAATTATGTCAAGCCTATTAGATTGACCAGACCATGAAATTCACTCCACGGGAAAGCTAAAATGATTTTTTTTTTTGTTGTTGAGATGGGCTCAGTGGTGGGATTCAAATAATTTAACAATTGGTTCTCTACCGGCTGGGTGGGCGTGGCCATGGTGGGCATGGCCAGGGGGTGTGACAGGCAGCACTCAGCCTCCTGAACCCCCCTGGGAGCAAAAACGGGCTGCGTGGAGGGGGGGGTGGCTTCCCCTGTGCTCCGTTTTGGGCCTAGTAGGCCTCCCTGAAGCAGGGGTGGGTTTCTATTGGTTCACCCCAGTTCGGGAGACTTCAGAGGATAATGAGAACTGCTGAAAAAACAATTGCTACCAACCTGCCTTTGTTGCTTGTATCCTTGTGATTGATATTGATTGTTTCCTAGTATGATTTGATTGCTTATTGTACTGTATGACGGTCACTGGGTGTTGTGCCTTGTGATTCTCGACAAGTATATCTTATCTTTTTATGTACACTGAGAGCATATGCACCAAAGACAAATTCCTTGTGTGTCCAATCACACTTGGCCAATAAAGAATATTCTATTCTATTCTATTCTATTCTATTCTATTCTATTCTATTCTATTCTATTCTATTCTATTCTATTCTATTCTATTCTATTCCATTTCATTCCATTCCATTCCATTCCATTTTTCTATTCTATTCTATTCTATTCTATTCTATTCTATTCTATTCCATTCCATTCCATTCCATTCCATTCCATTCCATTCCATTTTTCTATTCTATTCTATTCTATTCTATTCTATTCTATTCTATTCTATTCCATTCCATTCCATTCCATTCCATTCCATTCCATTCCATTCTTCTATTCCATTCCATTCCATCCCATTTTTCTATTCTATTCTATTCTATTCTATTCTATTCTATTCTATTCTATTCTATTCTATTCTACTCTTCTCTACTCTACTCCTATTCTATTCTATTCTATTCTATTCTATTCTATTCTACTCTACTCTACTCTACTCTACTCTACTCTACTCTACTCTACTCTATTCTATTCCTTATTCTATTCTATTCTATTCTGTGCCTGTTGATGGCCGATATGTCTCTATACATATCGACTTCCAAGAATTTCATGGCATTTTTTGACTTAGCTTGGTCTAGGATGCTTCCCAGCTGAAACTATGGTTAAGTGTCAGGTTTCGATATCATCTTCAAATAAAATAAATTGCATTTCCAAACAGATAGTCTTTGAAGAAATCTTTCATTTTATTAAGCACGACAATCTGGCCCCGATCGTGGTGTAGCCAGCAGTCTGGCTTCCTGACCCCAAACCCTCCCTTTCCGTTCCCCAAATCTCTGCGTCTCATTGGCCTTCTTCCAAATCACTCTCCCTATATCTACTACCTAAGCTCCCAGGAATGCCCCCCCTCTCTCTCATCTCCTAGGGGATATTATCTTCAAGGAAAATAAGTAGGTGAAGTGTCAAGCGTCCTCTTGCCAGCTGGCCCCTCTTCTCCTTCTTATGTCAGCACTAGAGTAAATGCAGGTTGAAGTGCTGACATCAAGTCTATCTGTTGTGCAATTAAGGAGTTTTCATAATGTCTTCTGAGTCCTGGCTGATGTTCATCTTTTGGTACAAAGGCTCTCTACCCATGACTGACCTAAGGTACAAGCCTTTTAAGCCAGCTTCTGGAAATCAAAATAGGCCATCTTCTCCCACATGGTGTCCCAATTAACCTGGACTGGAACATCCGTAATGAACTGTTCAGCACACCGAGGTCAGTGTCAGGTCAGGGAAGTTTGAGGCAAATCATTGTGGCTAGGAAGTCCAATGATATAATAAGTTGTGAACTTCATACGGCCAAGAGTTATCATAAGTTGCCTCCCTCTCTGTTTCTTTCTTTTTTGAACAACCGCAATCTGACAAATGGTCTTCGGATTTCAACACATACCCCGCTCCTGTTTTCAAGCTGTCTCATCCGGTTTAAGGCTACATCTTTAAAAAGATGCAAAACAAAATGAAATAAACGCCATTCTGCTGTTTCAGTACAACTTGGCAGAGGAGATTCCGAAAAACCAACCAGAGAAGCTGCCAAACCTTGTTCTCAGCAGACGGCTATTCTCAATTTGTCTTGTCATCTCGGTGAATTATGCAGACCAGGGGCCATCATTACAATTTGCGAAATGCTTCCTGCCCATCCCAGGAAGTGGAAAGTGATTGTCACAATCTGACAGCTGTCAGAAGACTTCTTCTTCTCAGCTAGGTTTTCTCCTTGCGCTCAAGCCATGTGAAGGGTCATTTTCTGGAGTGTTCTGAGATGAGTGGCGGCTTTAGGGAGGATTTGGAGATGCCATCAAAACGGGCAGGATGGATAGCACCGAAGAAGACAGAAAGGACATTCAGAATGATCTTGATAGGCTGAAGAACATAGGATCCTAAGGCTGGAAAGGACTATGCTAGAATGCTAGAAGAGAGTAGGGCTTGTGAAGAGGAGGAGAAGGAGGAGGAGGAGGAGGAGGAGGAGGAGGAGGAGGAGGAGGAGGAGGAGAACTGTGGGGTCTTTGGTGCTCTCTGAGCTTGGCTGTTTTCTTGCAGTCATTTCATGACCCAACTAATGAACTTCATCATTATCATCAGTGCTAGAAGGGAGTGGAGTTTGTGGAGAGGAGAAGGAGGAGGAGGAAGAGGAGGAGGAGGAGGAGGAGAACTGTTGGGTGTTTGGTGGTCTCTGAGCTTGCTGGTTTTCTTGCAGATGTTTCATGGCCCAAGTAGGTGACATCATCAATGCTAGAAGAGAGTGGGGTTTGTGGAGGGGAGGTGGTGGTGGTGGAGGAGGAGGAGGAGGAGGAGGAGAAGGAGGAGAAGGAGGAGGAGAAGGAGGAGAAGGAGGAGGAGGAGGAGAACTGTGGGGTCTTTGGTGATCTTTGAACATGGCTGTTTTCTTGCAGTCATTTCATTACCCAACTAATGAACTTCATCATTATCATCAGTGCTAGAAGGGAGTGGGGTTTGTGAAGAGGAGGAGGAGGAGGAGGAGGAGGAGGAGGAGGAGGAGGAGGAGGAGGAGGAGGAGGATTTTCACAAATCCTCCTTGGTGCTTTCTGAGCTTAGTTGTTTTCTTGCAGCCATTTCATGGCCCTACTTGGTAACATCATCGGTGCTTGGAAGGAGTGAGCTTTGCTCTCTTTTGATACACTTTTAAGATTGTTAAAACGTAAATGCAAAGCAATATAGAAAAAGAAGAAAGAAGGAAAAAGGAAAATGTATGGAAAACAATAAAGAGCCAAGTAAAAGAAAAATACCAGAAAAAGATAGTTAAACAAGCCAACTTCTAATCTTCTTTATAGTAGTTGTAAAGATACCAGAAATTGGAAGCGAAGAGTATGGGTCCTAAAGCATGTTGCTTAATGCCATCTCTGGCTAAGCCATTGCAATTATTCCTGGCAGGGTGAAATCCTACAAGGTACCACCTGGTTCCCTGGTTATAGAAGCCAGGAAGCTGCAATTGATGTTATTTCCATTACTGACAGAGTTCAGAGGGGGCAACTGTAAAAAGCTGTAGCTTTTGCTTACATCTCCATCCGAGATTCGCAACAGAGAGTTTTCCTACACTACAATTTGCAAACCGATTGTCTCTGCCGGTTCCGTTGTTTACGGCCTCGTTGATAGAGCAACCACATTAGGCCGCCAACATAACCTTGGTCACAGCATGTCCATTTGGCAAACGGAGGTCATTTTCGAGCCTCGAAAAGAGCAGCGTGTTGCAATTTTTGTTGAACGAAGCAGATTCAGGAAAGAGGGAAAAATCTCAGCAGGTTCATCCGAAAGCTGCTATTTGATGGCCATTTGCATTGCCCAACCGAATGCAATTTATTTATTTTTTTAAATGGAAAAAGCAACTTGTATGGATAGCTTTCGATGACCTGTCCTTTTTCTCTGCTGGGTCTCAAATCTTCGATTAGGATGGAAGGCAGAAATCCTGTCCTTTTGCTGCTGACAAAATAACAGTTCCCTGCTTTGTCATTCTGGCCCCATCTCAAGGATTCATTGCTCAAAATAACGGTGATTCAGCCTCCCGGTGAGTGGATAGGACAGTGCCGCAGTCAAATTGCAAAGGGTTCCATCTGCCGCCTTGTAAAAATGAAAATATCGAAAGTGTGGGGATAAACGTATTGGAAAGCAGATCTATCGCTCCTTGAAGATGGTGTCTTCCTAATTAAGAAATGACTCATACAGAAGACGCACATTCCTTCGCCAGTAGCCCCCATCTGATGCTTAGGAACGGATGACTAATTCATCCCACCCAAAAACTTAAGCTAAATATGTAAAGGTCCACTTCTAAATATCTACGAGGGACTGAAATGCTGAACTCCAGACTTTTCAAAAGTTTGCAATGTGCTTTGCAATTAAAAAAAATATGCCCAAAAGTATTGAAGGGAAGGGAAGGGGAAAGGGAAGGGAAGAAACAGAAAGAGAAGGGAAAAGAAAGGAAAGGAAGGGAAGGGAAGGGAAGGGAAGGGAAGGGAAGGGAAGGGAAGGAAAGGAAAGGAAAGGAAAGGAAAGGAAAGGAAAGGAAAGGAAAGGAAGAAAAGGGAAGGGAAGGGAAGGAAGGGGAAAGGGAAGGGGAAAGGGAAGGGAAGGGGAAAGGGAAAAGGGAAAAGGAAAAGGAAGGGAAGGGAAGGAAGAAGGGAGGAGAAGGGAAGGGAAGAAACAGAAAGAGAAGGGAAAAGAAAGGAAAGGAAGGGAAGGGAAGAGAAGGGAAGGAAAGGAAAGGAAAGGAAAGGAAGAAAAGGGAAGGGAAGGAAGGGAAGGGGAAAGGGAAGGGGAAAGGGAAGGGAAGGGGAAAGGGGAAAGGGAAAAGGAAAAGAAAAGGAAGGGAAGGGAAGGAAGAAGGGAGGAGAAGGGAAGGGAAGGGGAAAGGAAAGGGAAAAGGGAAAAGGAAAAGGAAAGGAAGGGAAAGGAAAGGGGAAAGGAAAAGGAAGGAAGGGAAGGGGAAAGGGAAGGGAAGGGAAAATGAAAGGGGAAAGGAAAAGGAAAGGAAGGGAAGAAAAGGGAAGGGAAGAAAAGGGAAGGGAAAGGAAGGGAAAGGAAGGGAAGGGAAAGGAAGGGAAGGGAAGAAAAGGGAAAGGAAGGGAAGGGGTAACTTCTAATTGATATGCCAGACCATACCTATGGCAGTAAATGACATTTTAGCATTATTTTTGTCTGATATTCTTCATAATCACCATGGTTATGATTTTTGCTATAAAAAATAATTGGTTTTCCTAGTTTGGACAGATGATTTTTTTTTTTATTTTAAAGAGGAACTTGTTGTCTTTAATAAAAAGCTTCCCTCTGGAAGGTTTTTTTCATTTTCATTGTCATTTTTCATGGCATCATTATCTTTTGAACAAGGTAGCTGCACTAGCTCCCCTCATCCAATCTTTCCACACAGAATTAATTGGTACCATCGATATACTACTCGGGGTGTGAGGGAACTGAAAGGGGATAAAAAGGATACAGCCTGTGAGAAGAAATCTTAGGAATTCAATCAACATCACGTGAGGTACTAATACCACTCCATAAAGCCTTAGTTAAGGCCACACCTAGAGTCCTGCATCCAGTTTTGGTCACCACACTAGAAAAAAGATGTTGAGACTCTAGAAAAAGTGCAGAGAAGAGCAACCAGGATGAAGAGGAGACTGGAGGCTAAAACATATGAAGAACGGTTGCAGGAACTGGGCATGGCTGGTCTAGTGAAGAGAAGGACCAGGGGAGACATGATAGCAGTCTTCCAATATTTGAGGGTCTTCCACAGAGAGGAGGAAGGGGGTCAAGCTGTTTTCCAAGGCACCTGAAGGCCAGACAAGGAATAGTAAATGGAAACTGTTCAAGGAGAAATTCAACTTGGAAATAAGGAGAAGTTTTCTGAAAATGAGAACAATCAACCGGTGGAACAGAAGTTGCCTTCAGAAGTTGTGGGAGCTTCATTACCGGAAGCTTTCAAGAAGAGACTGGACTGCCATCTGTCAGAAATGGTGTAGGCTCCCCTGCTTGGGTGATGGGTTGGACTAGATGACCTCCAAGGTCCCTTCCAACTCTTTTTTAAATTGTGGTGACCAAAACTGGATGCAATATTCCAAGTCTGGTCTTACCAAGGCATTAAAAATTGGTATTAACACTTCACGTGATCCTATCTCTTTGTTAATGCAGCTTAAAACTGTGTTGGCTGGACTGTCCTTTCTCCTCCCTGCAAAGCCCTTCTTCAGTTGTACGCTCCGTCATACCATCTGAGGCTATGTTTCATAAACATCCATGATTTGATGTGTATCTATTTTATTTTATTTTTTTGACTTCGCTTGTACACAGGGAAGAAAAGTAACCAGCTGCAGAAGTTGGCTTCAAAAGCAGCCGCTGGCAAAAAATCTGAGGCTCTCAGCTCAAATTCTTTCAACCAAACCCAAGCAAACAGCAGCAGGATTTTTTTTTGGCTTTGATGGACCAATTCATTGTAACTTGGGGATGATCTAAGCATTTTGCTTCACAGGGATTGTCTCTAAGGCTCCTGGAAGTTCTTAAAAGTTCTTGTTGAAGCAGATTCAATAATTCAAAAGGCAGGAATCTGTCTTATGTTTTCCAGACTCTTAGAAAAAACATTAAAATTCTTAATCAAATGACTTATCATTCTTCTAAGTGAATTTGTTTATTCATAGTGTTCCACTTCCGAGGAAAAGGGATTTGATTTGTCCTCCTATCTTTTTTTAAAGCTTGCCCAATAAAATCAGTTTCTAGCTTCAGAGGTTGAAGTTTTGTTTTGCTAGTATGGCTCAAAAAGAACAGACTCCACTTCAAACCTGAGTAATGTGGTATATGCAGTACGATGCAGGGAGCCATATGCAGATCTGTACATTGGGGAAACAAAACAACCACTTCACAAACGCATGGCACAACATTTTCATTTTCATTTTTTCTTTCATTTTATTTGATTTGTATACCGCTCTACTCCCAAAGGACTCAGGGTGGTGAACAGCCAAACAGTAAAATACATAAATACAAAATTTAAAAACAGGATAAAATCAAATTAAACAATTTGGCCCAGACAAATTAAAACATCCCAATCATTTAAAAAATGACATAGGAGAACAAACCCATCAGGAGAAGATTCAGCAGTCCATCTGCATTTAAAAGACAAAGGCTGCTCTTTTGAAGACAGCAAAGTCCACATTTTGGACAGAGAAGACTGCTGGTTTGAAAGAGGTATCCAAGTGACCGTCTATGTCAAAATTGAACAGCCCTCTCTCAACAGAGGGGGAGGGATATGACAATATCTATTTGCAGTCTACAACACAGTCCTTTCAGCAGTTCTAAGAAGGCTCTACACCAGAGGTCTTCAAACTTGGCAGCTTTAAGACTTGTGGACTTCAACTCTCAGAATTCTCCAGCCAGCTATGCTTAAAGCTAGCTGGAGTCTTAAAGCTGCCAAGTTTGAAAACCTCTGCTCTACACCCATTTGCAAAACTCAGGTGACCCTGAGGACACAGATAAACCTCCAGGTGGTCTCAACGACTCTCCAAAAAGATGCAAATGACCAGCTGCCTACAGGGAATATAAATCCTTCCATTCCCCACCATCCAGTCAGAGCTGAAGAAGCTTCTTGGATGAGAAGGGAAATGTTTTTGAAGGAAAAAGCCAGAAAGTGGGTCTCCTCAGGGTCCCATCAGCTAAACAATGCCAGCTGGCGGGCCCGCAGGGGACGGCCTTCTCTGTGGCTGCCCCAGCTCTCTAGAACCAGTTACCTCCTGAGGTCCGGACCATCCCCACCCTATTGACCTTCTGAAAAGCGGTGAAGACCTGGCTTTTCCGGCAGGCCTGGGGCCGTTGATCTCGCTCTTGTGATCTGGCAAGATCTGGCCATGAATGGCATGAATGAGTTTTTAAGGTTTTTAAGGTTTTTAATTTTTAAATGTTTTTTATAATGATTTTTTAAAATCTATTGTGAGCCGCCCTGAGTCTTAGGAGAAGGGTGGCATATAAATTGAATTAATTAAATTAAATTAAATTAAAGTCCAGTTGCTTCTTCAAAAAAAGGACTTTTGGGATAACTGTGACCTGGAAGTTGGAGAATCTCCTTAGACAACAGACTCCAAACTGTATCAGCTATTCTTGCCCATCATTGATGATGACTTAAAGGTTGCTATGATAGAAAGACGAACATTGTAAAGAATGAGAAACAATTCATATACTTTTTGTGTGAAGAAAGATTCAGAATGCTCATAGAATCAAAGGGCTGGAAGGGAGCTAGGAGGTCTTCTAGTCCAACCCCCTGCTTAGGCAGGAAACTCTATAGCATTTCAGACAAATGGTTATCCAACATCTTCTTAAAAACTTCCAGTGTTGGAGCATTCGCTACTTCTGGAGGCAAGTTGTTCCACTGGTTAGTTGTTCTCACTGTCAGGAAATTAAGTTCCTTAGTTCCAAGTTGCTTCTCTTCTTGATTAGTTTCCACCCACTGCTTCTCGTCCTGCCTTCAGGTGCTTTGGAGAATAGCTTGACTCCCTCTTTGGGGCAACCCCTGAGATATTGGAAGACTGCTATCATGTCTCCCCTAGTCCTTCTTTTCATTAAACTAGACATACCCAATTCCAGCAACTGTTCTCCATATGTTTTAGCCTTCGGTCCCCTAATCACCTTTGTTGCTCTTCTCTGCACTCTTTCTAGAGTCTCAACATCTCTTTTATATCGTGGCAACCAAAACTGGACACAGTATTCCAAGTGTGACCTTACCAAGGCATCATAAATTAGTATTGATGCTTTGGGTCATCTCGAATTTGGGATGTTACCATCTGAGACAATTGGTTGTCCAATCTTTTCTTGAAAACCTCCAGCGATGGAGCACCCACTGGACACCATGGTGGCTATCTCCTACTATAGACCTCCTTC
>NW_026844077.1:4871454-4878954 GCF_029531705.1 Pantherophis guttatus | reverse complement strand
AATTGTCTAAACCCAAAATTTGGAGTCTGGCGGCAGAAGGTATTTCATTGCAGGTAGAGGAATGGAGGACACTTCTCATAAAATATTTCCAGAAAATATTTCTTGGCCCAGTTTACCTTGGGAAATTGGAAAAAAAATTGTCCTTAAAAGCAGAGGCTAGAGTGGGGAGGGGGCGCCTGTCAAGTAATCTAATCTGATTTCTGTTTTGCTTTGCTCGTTTAAGGAGAAGGAGCTGCTAGCTAAACATTCCCAGCTGGTGCCTTTTGGAAGCAGGAACTCCCCCCCCCCCGTCCCCCCTCCCGGCCGACCTGCATTAGGGGCTTGGTGGGGTTCCGTTGCCATGGCAGCCTGCTGACATCACCCCTCAGCATCAGCAAATGCTGTGGGCTGATTGGCCGGAAGTCTTGTCACTTTCTTTGCTTTCTTCTCTCTCTCTCTCTCTATCCTTCTCTCTCTCTCTCTCTCTCTCTCTCATCTAATGAAGGTTGCCTCCCGGCCATCGCATAAGACAAAGGAGAAGAATTGCCTTAATTGTGAGAGAGGTGATTGGCTGCAGATGGGCCCCTCCGCTAGAAACCCTTTTCACATTCATGAACTGGTTCCCTCCTTTTCCTCTCCAAACCACCCACAGTGTCCAAATAAGAGAATAACAGAGTTGGACGCAGCGGTGAAATGCTCCCGGTTCGGACCAGATCGCCTGTTCCAGTAGCAGTGGCGGAGGATGGTTCGGAGAACCGGTAGCAAAAATCCCTGTGCCCCCCCCCACCCCCCCCATGCCCAGCTGAGCCGCACGATCATCAGAGGCTTTTTTTTTTTTTTACTTTTAGAAGCATTTTTTCTACAACCTCTTTGGCCGAAAAAATGCTTTTAAAAGTAAAAAAAAAAAAAAAGCCTCTGATGATCGCGCGGCTCAGCTGGGATCGTCAGAGGCTTTTCAAAGCATTTTTTCCCTGCAACCTCTTCGGCCAAAGAGGTGGTTAAAAAAAATGCTTTGAAAAGTCTCTGACGATCCCCAGCTGAAGTTGCCTGATTGGCAGAGGCTTTTCAAAGCATTAGAAAAAATGCTTTGAAAAGTTTTTTTTTTAAAAAAGTTGGCCACGCCCACCCAGTCACATTACCCCCCCCCCCCACCAAGCCACGCCCACAGAACCGATAGTAACAAATTTTACATTCCACCCCTGGTTGGACGGGACCTTGGAGGTCTTCTAGTCCAGCCCCCTGCTCAAGCAGGAGAAGAACCCATACCTGTGATGGCAAACCTATGGCATGCATGCAGGAAGTGGCACACAGAGCCATCTCGCCGGGCATGCTAGCCATCACCTGTTGGTCTTCCGGGTTCCAGCGTGCTGGCCAGCTGAGCTTCATGTGCACGGGAGCACTGGAAACCGTAAGAGCAGCTGCCTGGTGCGCATGCGCACAATGGGAAGATGATCTTCCAGTTTCCGGCACGCACATGCACACCAGCCAGCTGGACTTCGTGCATGCATGCACACCAGAAAACTGGAAAACCAGGTGGCCAGTGCACATGCAAACACCAGAAACCGGAAGATCAACTTCTCGGCGCATGCATGCACACGGGGTGGCTGCTGTTTTGGTTTCTGGCGGCATGCATGTGCACTGGCCAGCTGGTCTTCTTGTGTGCATGTGCACCAGAAGCCAGAAGACCAGGTGGCCAGTGCACATGTGCACACCAAAAACCGGAAGATCATCTTCCTGGCGCATGCATGCGCACCGGGCGGCTGATTTTCTGGTTTCTGGCGCATCCATGCGCACCAACCAGCTGGTTTTTCTTGTGGGCATGTGCACCAGAAACCAGAACACCAGGTGGCCGGAGAGCATGTATGCACCGGAAACCGGAAGATCATCTTCCGGCGCATGCATGCTCACCGGGCGGCTGATTTTCTGGTTTCTGGCGCATCCATGTGCACCAACCAGCTGGTCTTTGCGCGTGCATGTGCACTAGAACCCAGAAGACCAGGTGGCCAGAGCGCATGCGTGCACCGGAAACCGGAAGATCATCTTCCCGGCGCACGCATGTATACCGGGCTGCTCTTTCGCACATGCTCTCATTTCGGCACTCGGTGCCGAAATGGTTCTCCAACACCAATCTATACCCTTTGGACGGCTAAAAACAAAAATAAGCCTGCTCTGAAACTAATTTCCAAGCAGGATGATTTTTTTTACTTTCTTTAACTGAAGTCGCATTTTAATTTTTGCAGGCAAGGAGCACACCTCATCTGACTCTTTTTTTTCTGCATGTTCCTCCTCCTCCCCTGAATTTAATGCTGGGCAGCAAATACTCTGTCATCTAGATGGGCTGCCTTGCAATTTCTAGGGAGGAAGGTAAAAAGGAGAGCAGGATAAATTATGAAGAAACTTGGAAGTCGTAAAGAATACTTGGCTGGCAGCCCGGCAAGGCCCTCGCTGTTCAGATGGATGCTTTGGGGTTGAGGTTTACCCAAAGCAGATTTCTGCACTTCGAGATCCAAAGCACTAGGAGGAACGTCAAGAAACAAGAGATGGAGCCAGGAATATTTTTATTAGGAATACTCCCAGGGGCTTACAAAAAAAAAAAAAAAAAAAAAAGATTACAATATTTAATTATACATATGATAACAGCAGCAAGAATAATATATGCACAAAATTGGGAAAAAAAATAACACTATACCCCAACGGAAGACAATCTGATTAGAAAAGTTTTGGAGTGTGCAGACATGGACAAACTTACCAAGGAAATACAAGAAAAGGAGGAAACAGAATAATTATACAGTGCGGGAGAAATGGTCTGAATGGTTAGAGGGGAGGGATAAAAGGCAAGGAAAGAGTAAATGAGGAAGATAGAGGAGTGGAAATGCAGTAACAAACAAGAGGAAACAGAACAGATGTAAACAGATGTTTTGTAGGAACAAAATTGTGTACACTGTTATCTATATGTACTGTATATCCGTGGTGAAATCCAAATTTCTTTACTACCGGTTCTGTGGGTGTGGCTTGGTGGGCGTGGTGTGGCTTGGTGGGCGTGGCTTGGTGGGCGTGGCAGGGGAAGGATACTGCAAAATCCCCATTCTCTCCCCGCTCCAGGGGAAGGATACTGCAAAATCTCCATTCCTTCCCCACTCAAGGGGAAAGATACTGCAAAATCTCCATTCCCATCCCACTCCAGGGGGAAGGATACTGCAAAATCTCCATTCCCACTCCACTCCAGGGGAAGGATACTGCAAAATATCCATTCCCACCCCACTCCAGGGGAAGGATACTGCAAAATCCACATTCCCTCCCCACTCCTGAGGGAAGGATATTGCAAAAACTCCATTCCCACCTCTCTCTGGGGCCAGCCAGAGGTGGTATTCGCCGGTTCTCCGAACTGCTCAAAATTTCCGCTACCGGTTCTCCAGAACCTGTCAGGACCTGCTGGATTTCATCCCTGCTGTATATATGTAAATAAATCAATATTAGAATGATATGTATAAAGGATAAATTGAAATAAGGGAGAAAAAGTGTCTATGTAAGAAATGTTTCCCGATGCGTAATCGTTGAGAAGAAGAAAATTGTAAGATTCTTTTTTTGTTTTCAAAAAAACAACAACTGCTTAATAATAAAAATTATTAAAAAAAAGCAAAAGAAACAATGGATGGAAACTTATCAAGGAGAGAAACACAACCTAAATTCCTGGTTTCCTAAGAGTTCCTAAATTTCCTAACAGGGAGAAAAATTAAGTTGGAACAACTTGCCTCCAAAAGTTGTGGACGCTCCATCA
Source organism: Pantherophis guttatus (assembly GCF_029531705.1). The sequence goes on along the minus strand of NW_026844077.1, from coordinate 4,875,197 downwards.
CGAAGAGGTTGGACAATCATTGATCCAGAGGGTATAAAGACTCCTGGGGTTGGGATTAGAACAGGGGTGTCACACTGGATTTCTTGGAGGGTCGGATTAGCATTGTAGTTGTCCTCCGCAGGGCCGGGCCAGCGGAGTGGGGAGGAGATGGGACAAACAGCTTCCTGCAGCACCCGGTCGGCCAAAACGGGGGGCAGGGGTGCACAGGCAGCCCCCTGTGTCCCATTTTGGCTGGCAGGGTGCTCGCAGGAGGCCATCCAGGCCAAAAATGGGGGGCACGGAGCCCCCCCACCCCATTTTCTCTAGCAGAGGCACCACCGGCCGGTCCTTGAGTTTGAGCCCCCCACACAGTGGTGAAATCCATTTTTTTTTTACTACCGGTTCTGTGGGCGTGGCTTGGTGGACATGGTGTGGCTTGGTGGGCGTGGCAGGGAAAGGATACTGCAAAATCCCCATTCCCACCCCATTCCAGGGGAAGGATACTGCAAAATCGCCATTCCCTCCCCACTCTGGGGCCAGCCAGAGGTGGTATTTGCCGGTTCTCCGAACCGCTCAAAATTTCCGCTACCGGTTCTCCAGAACCTGTCAGAACCTGCTGGATTTCACCCCTGCCCCCCCACCACCCCATTTTCTCTAGCAGAGGCACCACAAATCCGGCCTGCAGGCCTTGAGATGGACACCCCTGGATTAGAAGATCTCCAAGGTCCCTTCCAGATCTATCCCGATCGATGGATTGGATTTGCAATCCTATGCACGTGAAGGATTTCAGCTGAGGAACGTTGATTTTTTTTTTAGTACGTAGTCATAGAGTCATAGGGCTGGGAAGGGACCTTGGAGTTCTTCTAGTCCAACCCCTTGGAGGAGACCTTGAACCATCCCAGACAAATGGTTGTCCAATCTTTTCTTGAAATCCTCCAGAGATGGAACACGCACAAGTTGAGGAAGCAAGCTGCTCCATTAATTAATCGTTCTCCCTGTCAGAAAATTCCTCCTTATTTCCAAGTTGGATCATCCTCTGAGGAGCTTCTACCCACTGCATCTTGTCCTGCCCTCAGGGGCTTTGGACAGAAAATTAAATTAACCTAACTAGATAACATTTTCAGCACTGATCATTAACCATCTATAACAGTGTTTCTCAACCTTGGAAGCTTGAAGATGGGTGGACTTCAACTCCCAGTAGATTTTGTGATGGGGAGGTCACATCAGGTGAGGGTCACGGCAGGTGAGGGTCTTGTGATGGGGAGGTCACATCAGGTGAGGGTACGGCAGGTGAGGGTCTTGTGATGGGGAGGTCACATCAGGTGAGGGTTATGGCAGGTGAGGGTCTTGTGATGGGGAGGTCACATCAGGTGAAGGTCTTGTGTGATGGGTCTTGTGACGGGTTAGGATTCCTTCCTCCCTCTTTCCTTCCTTTCTTTGTTCCTCATTCCTTCCCTTCCTTCCCCCTTTAGTTATTTTCCTTCAATCCTCCCACCCTCTCTCCCTTGTTTACAAAGTGAATGATGCCCTCAACTTACGTCCACTTGCTTAGCGACTGTTCAACATTCCGACAGTCCTACTTGGGACCTGGATTTGAAGTTGCTGATGGTTGGCCATGGGCCTTCCCTAGCCACATGGGCCACATGGAGGGTCTTTGGCAACGTCTCACACTCACGTCCCCGTCTTTTAGGATGGCTTTGCCCAAAAACTGGCATTTACTTCTGGATTTGGGCAACACTGCACCCATGGCAGGACCCTGGGTTTGTTTAATGACGGTGGTGTTCCCTTTATGACAGCACTGCTTGCTTAAGGATCGAGGTGTTTGATTAAAGATCATCACAATACATGTTGTAAAAACAGGTCTGGTACCTTCCTTCCTTCCTTCCTTCCTTCCTTCCTTCCTTCCTTCCTCTCTCCCTCCCTTCCCCACACTCCCTTTCCTTCCTCCCTTCTCCCCTCCCACTCCATCCTTCTTTTTCCAACTTACCTACTTACCTTCCTCCTCCTCCTCTCCCTCCCTCCCTTCTCCTCCCTCTCCTCCCTCTCCTACCCACCCTCCCTTCCTACTTTCTTTCTTTCTTTCCTTCCTTCCTATTTACCTTCCTCCTCTCCCTCTTCTTCCCTTCCTTCTCTTACCTCTCCTTTCCTTTCTTTCCTTCCTTGCTTGCTTGCTTCCTTCCTTCCTTCCTTCCCTCTCTCCCTCCCTTCCTCCCTCCCACATTTATTTATCCTTCCTTCCTTCCTTCCTTCCTTCCTTCCTTCCTTCCTTCCTTCCTTTTCTTCCATTTTCTTTGTTTCTTTCTCCTTCCTTCCTGCCTTTGTTCCTTCCTTCCTTCCTTCCTTCCTTCCTTCCATTTTCTTTTTCTCTTTGTTCCTTACTCATTCCTTCCTTCTTTGTTCCATCTTTCCTTTTTTCTCTTTTTCCTTCCTTCCTTCCTTCCTTCCTTCCTCCGTCCCTCCGTCCCTCCCTCCCTCCTTCTTTTAATTTATATTATTTTCTCTGCTTTTTTTAAAAAAAAATATTAAAAATACATTGAAAAGGGAGCCGCAACCGAATGAAAAGAAGAAGAAAAAGAAAGAAAGAAAGATAAATGACCCCAGCTCCAAGGCCCTGCTCAGCAAACACATTTCCATGTCCCTCTTTTCTGGAACAGATTTCTCAGGGAATTGAGGGCCACTCCCCCCCGCCCCCCTTAGCCCAAGCCCGAAGTGGGCTGGTGGGGAAAGCAGCCATGACTTATAACCAGAGGTTATTGAACAGTTCATTAAGAAGGACAAAAGGGGAGGGGTGGAAGCCTTGGCAAGGCAGCCATTGTCTTGCAGTTGTGGGAATGAATGGGAGATGACCACACTGGGGGAAAATTGATTAGCACAGGAACACAGAGCTTTCTTTTCCAAAGGCGCGATTTTGTTCTGTTTGGCTTCTCCAAGTAAAAGAATTTCTGTTTCGCTGCCCAGAAAACATTTCACATTTTGAAGCACGATGCATCTGGAAGCCAATACAGGGAGGGAACTAAAAAAAAAATAAAAATAAATTATTACACTGAATAAAATTAGCAGGGGCTAAAAAGCTTGCTGGGAAATGCTGCAAAGTCTCACAAAAAACATTTTTTTTTAAAAAAAAAAACAAGCTTTCTTCCAAGTTTCACAAAACAAACTTTTTTTTTTTTTAAAGCAAGCTTTCTTCCAAGTTTCACAAAACACACTTTAAAAAAAATATATATATCAAGCTTTCTTCCAAGTTTCTCGGATGCTTCACTCTGGAGAAAAGGTCTCCAATATTTCAGGAATAATGATTTTACTTTGCGGAGGGTGGGGGAAAATATGGTGTCAGGGAAGGTAGACATGGAAATGGCACTACTAACTTGTAAGTAATGAAAAAGGGGAGAAAAAAGGTTGAGAGGGGTTATTATGGGTAATAGAGGGCTAGGGAGGTCAGCCTGGATTTCTGGTTGGGAACTAGAAGGTCGAGATGGGGTTGACTCAATCAATACCCCACAAAAAAAGAATGCATTTCCCCATGAAAAGTGGTGTGTTTTTTTGCTAATAATTGTCTGGACCAACATGGGACTTTAAAGACATATTTTGGAATTGATAGAAGAGAATATTTGTAGCTCAGGGTTGAACTGTGGGGTCGTTGGTGCTCTCTGAGCCTGGGGGTTTTCTTGCAGATGTTTCATGACCCAACTAGGGAACATCATCAGTGCTAGAAGGGAGTGGCTTTTGTAGAGTGGGAGGAAGAGGAGGGGGAGGAGGAGGAGGAG